>CM041552.1:21035486-21524986 GCA_023238725.1 Scortum barcoo
CTGTCATCAAATCTGTCATCCCCAGTTCTTCCTATCGCTGCATCCCACCATCTTTCTCTTCCTGCCCCTACGCTCTCCCCACAGGCCATCTCCATACAGTCTGTGCAGATGGTGCTCCTGTCGAGCGGGCCTGCTGATCGCTTGTAGGATAGCTGCCTTTCCACATGCTCATTCTTCTCATGCACCAGCCAGTTGTGTTTGTACTGCAGTCCAAAAGGGTAACAGCCTCCGCCATCCCGCCTCCCCACCCCCACAACCCTCCCCACTCTTTGACAAAAAGGGCTCAGGAGAGAGGAACAAGCAGAACCAAAACAAAACTTGGCCCGGGCCCACGTCAGAGACAATCCCCCACCAAACACACAACAAGCCCGACATGGCAGATAGGATCCTACAGGCTCATAAAAGCTTCATTCTACATGAGTAATAGTCCAAGTCAAATCACGGGGTGTTACAAAATCCAATCCCCTCCGCCAAACTTAGAGTTGAGGTCCAATTTGTGAAACAAAAACAGATCGATGGAACAAAAAATGTCATGCGTCATGCTTTCTCATTGCACAATCGCTGTTTCCTTAGTTTACAGTCAAGTTTCTAGTGTATCGTGTTGTGTTTTGATGTTCTGGTAAAGTAACCCTTTCTTTCCGTCACTTTATTCTTTACTTTCACATGCGTTATACTGTACCAAAAGTGGCAAAATGCGTTGAAGGAAGATCAACTACACTTAGAAAAAAAAAAACTGTCACGGTCAGAAAATCTGGACATTTCCCTGAGAAAACAGCAATAATTAGCTAGGGAACAGGGAACACTGAGAACTGTGCTTTTTCCCCCCAAAAAACAGAGCATCTGGTTGAAATTTATACAATATTTTGGCTTTCCTTCAAAAGCCAATTATTTCCCAGGGATTCACTGTGCGGGCTAGAAGACACGAGGAGCTTATCTTGTAATGAGATGCCAGAATGCCAAGCAGAAGCTAATCTTCATCATGTTTTGCAGTAATTGGATCCACAAAACGGCTATTGACCCAGCTACATTTCAAGAGAAAAGCCTCTTCCAGTAAACCGTTCATCACAGCGCTCAGGACATATCACTCGAGAAGCTGCGGCTAATCAGTGGATGCTCCATCCAGCCCTGTTAACATTCATGTGGGAAGTAGTGAAGGGCAAAAAGAGGGAAAAGGGGAGGTATGGGAGACAATCGAGAGAAAAGGTTCTTGTGGGAAAGTGCAGTTGAGGATGCCAGTAATGGACGATATTAATGAGCTGAGACGGAGGAGAAGCACTGCCACCACAGTTGTGCTTTGGGCTGATTAAGTTAGAGGTTTGTTTAAAGGCAGGGCTAAGATCTGGTTTGGACCTGAGCCTGGTGCTAAAATTGTGATCTCCATGCCTGGAGCCTGACAATCCTCAAAACAGCGAAGTGGAAGCAATCTCTCACCTGTTTGCTCTTGGAGTACAGAGGGATCCGGAGCAGTCTGTCTGCAGTCTGGTGCAGAAAGTGGGGGTCCAGCACTCTGATTTTACTGACGTCACCCAACCAAATTTGAGGAGGAGGCTTCCAAAAGCCTTTCCTGACCTAGAATGCACACATAAACACAGAGAAAGATAAGACACAGGATATTGTGAAACTGCAAGGAACAAAAGGAGAGAGAGAGGGAGAGTCAAAGATTGCTATTTTCGGTTGGCACACGGAGTTCATTTACACAAACAGAGATGCAATTGAACCTATGACTCCCTCATGTCTGGAGGCAACTGAATCGATGTGCAAATTAGCAAGTAATGACCCTGCAACTATTAGCAGTCAGAGGCCGGAGGTGCCCCGGAGCAACAGAGTGTAGGATGTCTGCGGTGGAAACTGCATTTAATTCTGTAGTGGGCTGGCACCACTGAAGTTTTAAGTATTTGCTGCTGATATGGATGGCTGGGAAGGGGCTGGAAAAGAAGCTAAAAGGGGTGTGCTTATGTGAGGCAGAGAGGGAAAGCGTGTGTGTGTGTGTGTGTGTGTGAGAGAGTGCGTTCTCACACATATCCTGTACCCTCTTCTCATTATAGAGGATCTCTTTGAGCCACCGCAGGTCTTGCTGCTTGAAAGGCACCAGGACCATGAGCGTGCTGGGCTCGTTGTGCAGTCCGGGGTTGTAGGAGGCCGACTCGGGGTAGAAGAACCTCATGGTGGTCTTGTTTCCCACATCCTCCTCATAGCCTCTCACTGGGGCATCGTTCAACCTGAGGCAGGGACACGACATTCGTGGACAAGAAGTGTCAGGCTTGTTTTACTTGTTTTCTGTTGCTCACAATGTGTAATCACATTATTGTTTATTGTATATATTCAGTTCTGTACATATTATGTTTATTGTATTTTTGTATATTTCTACTGAATAAATAAAGTATTCCGATTCTGATCATGATCCCTGAAACACTGATGAGCATTAAAGGTAAAAATTACTAAACCATTATTAAAAACCACTTTTGGGAAAAGAAACTCTGAGCCTCCCACAGCTTTCACTTTAATTCACATCACAATTAATTTACAATAATTTCAAATACTTGTCCCTGAGTCTGACCAAAACCAAAATAGAGAGCTGGACTTTTTGAGTTCTGTTTCAAAAATGAAGAAACCTCATTTTAAATCCCACTGACATTTTTAATAACATAAAAATCCAGCCTTGGAACAAAGCCTCTTCCAACAATATGTGGTGCGGTTCACTCGTAATGTCGAGACAATGACAGCAATGAAAAACAAAGCAACCTAATACTGGTGTTTATTCAAGATGTCTGTTTTTTCCCCTTTAAATGGTGTTTAAGGAAAATCCCAATTTCCCATAAGTCACCGGTGTGACAAATGGGTGAGTAGAGGAGCTGCAGCTAGTTCAGACACATTGAAAGGAAGAGACAGGAAGAGAGAGGAAACGTAACGTAAACTTTAGTGGGTGATCATTAGCTAACAGTCCCTAATTCACAATTAGCATTTGAGGTAGGCGGGGCCTTGATCCTTCCTCGATCTCTACTGTGCACACATCACCAGCACAAAATGGCAGCACCCGTATCCATCTTAATATAGAGTCACTCTTGTGTGAAGTGTTATCCAACAAGTATTGCTTATCGTTCCGCATATACCGTGACTCATGAATTTTTCCTTCAACAATTATAGTCCAATCAAGTTAACATTTATTCTATGTGTGTGTGACAGAAGGATTGAAATTCAATTTACCCTTCATTCTGGAAACATCTCTGCTTTATTATTTTTGACAAATTCTTGACACAACAACTTCTAAAAACCACATTGTAACTCACATCCCTTGACCATCGAATTAACACGGCAGTACAGACTGAGGCCCTGCTTGGTTAAATGATTAGTCTGCACTTTGGATACTTAAGTCTTGACAGGCTTTAATGGAGTCCAACGGTGTTGCTATGACAGAAAATGCTCGATGACGTAAAACTCTCAGGCATGCATTAAATTCTGAATGTCAATAACCTTACTCTACTTGGCCAGGGAACGATTAGCTTCTGAGAGGGAGAGGGAGAGATGTGAGGGAATCGGGAAGGGCTGGAGGGGGGAGAAAAATGCATTGTGGCCAAGCCAAATTCTGGCTGTTTGAAAGAGGCTTATAAAAACTCAGAATGCATGTGTTCATTCCAAGGCTGTAAAGTCAGATTTGCAGAGTGCCTCTGTCCCTGAGTAAACCAATCGCTTTCTTTTCTCCTTTAAAGAACTTGCCTCGACCCAAAAGTTTGCTAATTGCTGCGAGGACGGCTCTGTGTCAAGGTCAGACGGTCACACAGTCGGATACTGTCCGTCATTAGTCTGCAGCCAAGTGAACTTCACCACATTCCCTTTTTAAGGTCGGCACGCACCGATCTGTACAGCATGTTCCTAATTTCTCAGTCCTAACAATCCACAAACATGGCGGTTTTTTGAAGAGGTCCAGGTTTTAAAATGTGTGTTTTTATTGTTGATGGGTTACAATTTGTAAGAAAATATAGCACAATGAGATCCTAAAAATCCATAGCTTGGAGTGGAGTCAAAAAGAAGCAATGTGAGTTTAAAAAAAACTATTCTTTTTTCCCTTGACCCCAATGTGAGTGTGAAATAAGTCTTTTTCTCATAAGCCGTTCTCCGTTGTGCTTACCGAATGACCACGTCGTATTTGTTGATGATGCTGCCCAAGGAGCTGTTTTTAATGGCAAAGCCATTGCCTATGACTACACAGGTTCTGCATTCAAGGCTGTGGAGGAAAAATAAAATAAAATAAAATAAAATAAAAAATAAAAAAACACACACACACACACAGTCCAAATGTGACGTTTATATCAGTATATTAGAGAAACCTCTCCTCCACTAATCAGTATAATAAAAGAATGCCAATCAATGCCAAAGAAATAAAAAAATTAAATAGTAACCTGGCCTACAGCAATACAAAACTTAGAAACTTAATGTCATTTGCCACGTGATCTGAAGTGCACTTACTTTTCAATGCTGGCTGGCACCTGATAATTTGCCGTTACAGCGAGAACTTTCAGCAGCAGCAGCTCTGGGAATGAAAGTGAGAAAAGGTGTTGCGAAGGTGTAGCTGTTTAAAACCACAAATGCAGAAGTGCTACTAACATTAAATACTGCAATGTGTTGTTTCATGTGAATTATGAGAATAATTACCACATCATAAATTTAATTCCCTTATTACGGTACATAGATTGTCATGTTTGTCCTTCTCCTACGTGACAGTAATCTGTCGCTTATCTGGCTGTCGGGTGGGGTCAATGTAAGATATGTAAAACAACTGCTAGCTGAAATATGTGCTGAGCAAACCGAGCAGAAAGGAGGTAAGGGTAATGCACAATCAACCTACCGCTACCCTTAATGCCATATGGTAATGCCAGCTTTGACAGATGCTCCCGCCAGAAGAAATCTTCTAGTTTCAGAAAGAGCTGCGTCCGTCTGCTAATGCTGCATGAAAAATGTCAGAACAGGAATTAAAACATAACACTGAGGCTTTCACTGTGTAGATGAATTATGTTACAGGAGAGGAGGGTATGAATGAGGCGTAAGACAGCGAGGATGAAAAAAAATCCAAATCCTATCCAACCACACAATGGACAATACCAACTGTCCTGCCAAACAGTACAGTAGTCGTATTGGCGCATGGAAAAGCTTGATGGATGCCTTAACTTTCCCAAATGTTCTGGTATCTATTAAGCAGGTAAGCCAGACTCATTATAGGCAAACCAGCCGTTTACATGATGTCATTCAAAAGCAATTTCCCTCATTAAAGCCCTCTGTTGGCACGTCTCTGCTAAGGAGAGGGAAAGGAAAACAATAATATTCACAGAGCCTGTGGAGTGAGACAAATGTGGCAGTTTGTAATATGTGAAACTGAAACTGTTGCTTTTTTACGCTCGCTGGCCTCAGACTCCAGCTGTTTATGACCTACTGCCTTTGACAGTGAGTCTCTCAGACATTTATTTATTTCCCCCCCGTGTGCCAGCTAGCTCCTCGCGGGAGATCAGGATAAATCTCCGGGGAAGGGTCTAATTAGAGAAATGTCATCGCGATTGCCTGGAAGAACTTCCTGTGACTGTAATGACTGATGTAAAAGGAAAAAAAAAAAGAAAAAAAAAAAAATCAGAGAAGAACTATCCAGCAACATCATGTGAGGATGCACATCACGTTCTTCCACAGAGGTGGAACACAGCGAACACAAATCTCGACTACTCAAGAGGTCAAAGGGTGGGCTGTGGAAGGTCCACTGAGCTGAAGAAATAAACAGTCACCTTGGAGGAGGCTGGGATGAACCACAGATGGAGACCATATCGCTATTTTGTAACAGAGCGGAGCCCACAAAAAGACCAACAGTAAATATACAGCTGAAAAAACTGATAATAGAGAGAAGAGAAAATAAATGAGAGGGGGCTCGGGGCTGTGGAACAATGATTACTTAACAAGGCAGAACCTGAGGAGGACAAACAAGCTATTGTCGGGCTCCAAAAAATGCTTTAAAAAAACTTTATTAAGCTCAGTCTTAGCCAATATTGGCTTTTACATTAACTTTCGGCAGGGCATTCCACTTGACTTACTGAAACTTGCAGTAATGATAATAATTTAGATGGAAAATCTTTTTATATATATATATATATATATAACAAGTCCTGTTCTTTCTCACTAAAAAAGCTTTTCCTTCATGACTGGTAAAGAGCAGCCCTAACAGTTCCAGAGAGCCTGGCACCTTCTGTTCAAATAAAAAAAAAATATGCTGGCATACCTTTCTTCCTTTATAAGCCGTCCACTCCCTCCAGTTAGACAAAAAAAAAAAAAAAAAAAAAACACAGGCGTGCCATTACTCACTTAAAGTTGAGGCTCTCCCACTTCTTCTGTGTTAGCCAGCCACCACACAGCGACTTGCTACTGTTCAGAGACTTGCTGGTGCCTCCGTAGCTGAAAGACAGACAATCACCACAACTGGCATGAAAACTGCTGCTGAATCCATAAAAACACGGCGTGCCAGTAACTGGGTCCAGAACACGCAAAAAGTGCAAGAATGGGCATATGTGAGGGCCTAAATTGACCAGCAGCTCAGACCGCCCAATGATCAGAGTGCAGTTTGTCTTCTTTACTTCTAGTGACTCAGCACTGAACAGACCTCATGAGCTTACTTTACCACTTTTACCAGAAATAGGCATTTCTGTGATCGTGTGACCTCAATACCAGAGCAAAGGGAGAAGAAAGAAAAGACACGGTTGTGTTCATGTGTGTGTAATTACCTCTGAAGTATGGCATAGGAACAGTAGTATGTGACAAAGGAGACGAAGAAGAGGAGAACTGGAAGAAGCCTAAGGCACCATGCTGGAGTCAAAGAAGACAAAAACAGGGGCAAACACAGGATGATAAAAGTTCACACACAAACACGTACAAACATTTTAAAGTGAAATTTCTGTTGAGTTTTCTTCAGTGTTACAGAAAGTGATAAAAAAAAAAAAAAGCTTTTAAACAAAAAAAAAAGTTACAGCCAAACAACTGGATTCCCATTTAACACAGGTGTACCAGGCTGGGTACTGAAAAATGGAACCGAAATGAATATGAATGTCTTTCGAGCAAATGCCACGCGCTATTTATAGATAACTGTGTGTGTTTACAGGAAACAATACAACCATTATGGTCTCTATGTTTTTTGTTTTTTTTTAATAAATTTGCAAAAATCTCAAAAAAAAAACCTCAACCTCACGTTGTCATTATGTGGTGTGTGTGTAGAATTTTGAAGAAGAAAATGAATTTAATCCATTTTCAAATAAGGCTGTAACATAACAAAATGTGGAAAAAGTGAAGCATTGTGAATACTTTCCGGATGCACTGTATGTACACTTTTAGCAGCTTAACAGACCTTTTTAATTTTTGTTGATTTTGCTGGTCCCTATGGATAAAGGAGGTTGTGTTTCACCTAATGTTACATTACGTGTTCCTTCTGCTTCGCTCCCTGCTGCATGGAGAATACTGAGCCAGGCAGCAGCTTCGGAGACTAAACTGAGACTTAAGAACCAGTGAAAGCTCCATATAGTGCTTTTAAATACTAAATTAAATTATCTATATATCATAAATTTCATCAAATTTAATAAGTTATATTAATTAAACTAAAGAAAATACATAATGACACTTTAGAACCAGGAAATTTAATCATATGGTTATCACATTATCCTAATTTATCCTATCCTATTTTATCCCATTTATGTATATTGCACACTCTACATGACCTTCAGTCCAAGGACAACACACTAGAATCTGCAAAGATGAAAGACGAGTCTTAAATTAGCACAGAGACTCGAAACAGGGAAAAACAGCTAGCCTGCCTCTGTCTGAAAATAACTAAATCAACATCTTAGTTTTTCTCATATCAGTAATCTGAACAAAACACGCAAAAAAGGCACGTCGCAGTGTTACAGGAGGTTTTGTTTGGGGCTGTTATCACAACTCTTGACACCGTGACATCCTGGACTTTCTGCTGATTGCCTAGCAACCTCACTGTGATGACTAGGAAATGTTTAACGGTTCCTTGAAGGAACCATATTTCCAGCACTCAAAGTGCACAATAAAGTGCAGCAACCTTCAAATATAGCTCTTTTTTTGTAAATATATCACAGCAAAAGGTCTTGTCTGTGGTACAAAACAAAGGGCCTTCCGTTTATTATATTATATTATATTATATTATATTATATTATATTATATTATATTATATTATATTATATTATATTATATCTCATTGTGGCGTTCAGCATGCATACATGCAGTAACACTTTACAGTAATAGATGACTGTTTCATACTGTTGACCTCAAAGGCAACAGTAAGAACATACAGGCCAAAAAAAAAAAAAGCTAAAGGTGACTGGTGATGCTGAGCACAGATAACCCAATGAAAAATAACTGTAGTTTCGATGTTACAGATCTGATCATTAATCTGTGACAAAGTGCATTTTGGACTGTAATCCTCTCACAGCTCTGTGTGAAATGACACACAGGTCAGACTAATGCTAAACTGAATATCAACAGAGAAAAAAGTCCCATTGAGGGAATCTGCTGCATGCTAGAACAAAGGATTCATTAATAAATAAACAGAAGACTCAAAGAAAAAGGGCTTAC
Organism: Scortum barcoo; assembly: GCA_023238725.1. Lineage (NCBI taxonomy): Eukaryota > Metazoa > Chordata > Actinopteri > Centrarchiformes > Terapontidae > Scortum > Scortum barcoo. Next base: position 21,044,106 of record CM041552.1, read on the forward strand.
TTTTAGCTGTCTTCTGGGACATCTTCACGTGCTCCTTGGCACTCTCATGTCTACACAGTGCACAAGGTCATCCTGGCGACAGGCGCAGAGAGGAGTGAAACCACATTCATTAGCACCTCCTTTAAACAGCTTTCGAAAACAACTTCCTCCGTACCAAGAAGATTATCTGAAAACGGGAACTACGGTAAATAAAACATACTGCGGTTAATTGAGTCATAAAGTGCATCCCACAAAACACACAAACCCCCCTGCCTCCTGCACACACACAAATAAGGAATAATTGACTAGGCTTACACTCAAGATGGGGTTGAAGTAAAAGGGAGTGGCAGATAAAGGATGCAAGGAAGCGCAAGCGCAACAGGAAAATGCAAAGGGAGGGGGGCAGCAGATGAAGGCCGATCAGTTTAAGAGGATCTGAGCTGAGGGACATTTGCAATCCCGCGGCATCACATCAGCTTCACAGCACCGTGTTCTTGGTTCAGCTGTGCTAGGGAGAGTTCACATTACGGCTTAGACTGGATTAAAAGGCATTTAACACTACGCTCATCTGACTATTTAATGCACAATGCACATCTTATCCACAATCTTCCCGAGGCCAGGTTGTGCTGAACATGCCTGACGCCGCCGCTTCAGAACCAGCAAATCACTATAAAATATATATATATATATATATATATATATATATATAAAATCAATGGCAGACTGCCCAGAGTTCACAGCTGAATGTCTATTTTGAGATACGCCTGTGTGCACGTGTACTCGCTACGTTGCAACAACGGTAATGTAATACTGCTATAAATCGTGCACACCCAAACTTGGAGACCACATGATCGATTAACACCACCCGCAGGGACTTTCTGGAGACTTTACTCTGCACTATGTGGACACTCAAGCCTCTCCTGGTGAAACTAAATAGTCTTTTTGCAACATAAAGTGCGCTGTGATGCTGCTGCTTCCTGAGGCAGGGTGAAGCTTCTTGGTGTGTTCCCATCCTGGCTATGCGGATGCGCTGTGTTTGTTTCCTGCGTTATTGTGTAGGAAATGATGAAAACACCAAAGAATGCACAGAGGAGCATAGATAAAATGCATCATTTTCTTTTATGAAACAAGCAGGATTATGTGTGTGTACTGTGTTCATTGCACAGCTGAACTGTAGTGCCTAGTTCCTTAACCCACTAGTCAGTCTCAGTTTCTCAGATGTGACTGCCAGTCAACACACCATCCAAATGTGCCACTTGCCACTGAGATTTGTAAAATTACAGTGTGAAGTTTTTTTGACATTCTGCACACTGAAAATTGCATCGTTGCATTGAATAAAAGACAGACTTCAAATTTGATCGAGCTAAGTTGATAGAAACTAGAAGCTCCATTTATGCACAGATCCTCCGAACGTACGTCATGATTAACACAAGTCTAAATATGGCAAACTGCTGTCTACATTTTTGAACTTCCCAAAACGTCCCGGGGAACTGTGGAGGGGCCAGTTACCTATCAATAAACAAAAAAAACCCGCAGCATCAGCACAGAATATCTTACCTTTTCCCTCTTTCATTTCCAATTATTGTGTCGTTGGTGGTACAGGTGTAATGACTCTGGGCGTCTCCCTGTAATGAAAGCAAAAAAAAAAAAAAGTAATTTGTAAGAGTCTGCATGAATGACCTCTTATTGATTGTGTTTGCATTGTCTCTGCGCTTGGCAAGGAGGGACAAAATCTAAATTCAGCTCTGAGTGGAAAATACACACAACAAACAGGAAACTTCATACGCGCAAGACGCAGTTTTGTATAAAGGAACCACGGTTTGTGACAGGGGTTCTGGTAAACATGAAGCAGAACTACAGGTGCATTAATAAATCATATACGGTGAGTACAGAAATGTCATCCCTCTTGAATAAGGGGTGATCTCCTTGTCTTCATTTTAAGGATTATTATGCATTAATCAACTGATCAGAAGAGATCAAACAATTCAACGATTTGCTGCTTTCCCTTTGTCTTATATCCTTGCGGGAGTTACAACAGCTGGACATACTGTAGCTCTCAGGAGCATGATACACAGGAGGCACAGAAGGCGAAGGACCTCGTCACAGACACCACAGGCAACAGAAGAGCAGAGCTGCACAATGGCCGGCTGTGTGTGATACTGAGTACAGTGTGTGTGTGTGTGTGTGTGTGTGTGTGTGTATAGGGTGGGAGTGGGGGGGGTGTTGGCTAGCTGGCTGGGACTTGGGAGCTCTGAGGCGGTCAAGCACTGCGCTGTGCACTTCCACGAAGCCCAAGTCCTTCAAGATGCGAGGGAGCCAACAGAGGGAGAGCAGAGTGGGATTCAGTCCGGTCAGACATGCCCTTCCCCGCAGATGTTCCTACAGCGAAACGCGGATCACGAGAGAAATGCAGGCAGACCACTTAAAGAGCTTAGTCACACACTGTAGCGATTAAAGATGACTCAGGCAGGGCAGTGGAAGTAATTCAGGCAAAAAGCACTCCATTGGAAAATGCTGTCAGTGACTCATTGGTTAAAGCTGCTTCCCTCCAAATTCCCAAGAAAGGTGAGGGCTGACGAGAGTAATCCAGAGTACTTAGCATTAGCAGCAACTCATCCTTATGTTGTCATTAAACAAGCTCATTATACCAGATAAATATTTCTGTCAGCATACTTGGGTGGTATTAAAACGGGCTCTGCTCAAGGTGTAAATGTGTTACGGCAGCACAGAGAAAGCTTGTGAACATACAATCATTATTACATCACACGAGTCAATGTCATCCGTCAAACTGGTGTATGACGTTTACATCCTGCACTAATTCTGAGTAGCTGTGCTGATGTTGCTTCACTCAAATGCCACTGTGACAATAAGTCCTCGTGCCATCGGTGAGCGCTGAACTCGAGGCGGATTTACTGTGAGATTTATTGGGCCTACTCTAAATGGGTAAAATGAGAGTCCTTGCAACGCGGTCAACACAGGCATAAGCGTTGACCTTCTTCTGTAAACCCCTTTTACCTACCAGCTGATTTCTCTCAGCCACAGACACACTCTCTAAAGAAAATCACATGTGTGTTTCGGCCCACAATAGAAAATCAACTCTAAAACACATAATCCCAGAATTTAATCCAGTCAGGAGAGCTAAATCTGAAGCCCATTTCTAACATTTTGACCGCTTTTATTAAGAAAACCTTTCAAAGAAATTGCAGGCTGTAATCAACCTTTTTTTTTTTTTTTTTGCTTTCTAAAAGCATCTGCATCGTCAGGGAGCCATAAATTTGTAAAACATACAGTAGATAAGCTGTGGTGTTTCCCTGCAGGGGGTTTTCTGTGGCAATCATGAGATGAAGTTTGATCCCGGATGTGGCTTATCTCTGGTCCCCTGATCCTCCCGTCAACGTCCGCATTCACAGATTACAGAAATTGTATTACAAGGTTTACATACTTTATTTTATCATGAATCAACATATCTAAACATAGAATCTGCTAAAAGACTAAACCCTGTATGTACAATATATTTCTATTCTGGAAATGCAGTAACAGTGACTAAGTTTTACCCCAGAGGGTACTTTTACAGATGACATGGTATACAAAGATAAACAGTAAGCTAAAAATAAGCTAATAAACAAACAGCTGAAGTAGTTAGCTAAATGATGATACATATCTGAAATAGTTGTGTGGATAAATGGTTGGAATAGTTAGTTAAATAAAATTTAATGTTTAATGTTAAAATAGTTAGCTAAATGAAGGTAAATGTCTGAAGTAGTTAGCTAAATGTTGACAAATGGTTAAAGTAGTTAGCTAAATTGGATAAATGGTTGAAGAAGTTCGATAAATGCGAGTAAATAGTTGAAGAACTTACATTAGCTAAACGTGGATAAATGGTTGAAGAAGTTCGATAAATGCGAGTAAATAGTTGAAGAACTTACATTAGCTAAACGTGGATAAATGGTTGAAGAAGTTCGATAAATGCGAGTAAATAGTTGAAAAACTTACATTAGCTAAACGTGGATAAATGGTTGAAGAAGTTCGATAAATGCGAGTAAATAGTTGAAGAACTTACATTAGCTAAACGTGGATAAATGGTTGAAGTAGTCTGCCGAAAGTGATGAAGACACTGTTCAAATAATTTAGTAAATGTAACGGTTAAACGGTTTAAACATATTTTTATATCTTCCCAATAGGATACTGTTATTCTCTTTTCAAAGGCCTCAGAAAGTAGTCTCTAAACCATTTACACATGGTCCAGCATTTTATCGCAGGGCCGCTGGCCACGTCCGTTCAGGGGGACTTGCATCTTATTTTCTTTCTTTCAAGGTCAGGATTCATTTTACACATCATCAGTCATTCACTCAGGTCTTGTGACCGAGGATAACCGGTTGTTTCCTCGTGCCTGCCTGAAAACAAAAGGTGACCGTGCCTTTGTAGATACTCCTTTTCCTTACTTTGGAACGCCCTTCCTGTATGCCTACAGTGGGCGGCCTCTGTGGACTCCTTTCAAAAGCAGCTGAAGACTTATTTATTCCTGCTACATCCTGCTGACTTTGTGTCGTGTGTGTGTTTTTGAGGCCTGTTGATGTTTAAGCTTTATTGTTTGTTTCTTTTCACTGTCACTGTTAGCCCTAAACCTTTATTTTGCTGTTTGTGACCCTGCCTTGTATGGTGTTGTACTGAATAAACTTTACTGGCTTACATATTTGCTAACTGTGGATGGCAGGTAAAAGTGGCAAAAAGCAGATTAAACTGTTCAAATAGTAAGGTAAACGTAAATGGTGGCAATGGTGGCATAGTAAGCTAAATGCAACGGGTAATTTTATAGTAGTTAGCTAAAAGTAAACATTTAAAACAATTAATACATTGGATAAATGGTTTAAATAAGCAAAACTATGGAAAAATGGGAGCTAAAACAATGTATAAAAGGGTGATGTCTTTTTACTGCAATTGAGTACAAACTATACCAACCTAAACAGTGACAGTTCACTTGTATAAAAAAAATACTTTAACAATGACTACTTTTACATCAAGAGAAAACGTCCAGCTTGATCTCAAACTGCCTCATCATAGATGCTGTTTCTTGTTGTTCTCCACACATCCTGTTAGCTTTATGCAATTTAAGTAAGTTACAGGATCTGCATTGCCCTCTATTGCTCAAGATGGCTCAAGATGATTGCACTGTAACACAGGGAAACACTTAAAGTTAATGCTTCATAACAAGAACTCCACCAAAGCTTTACAAAAACATTTTTGCTTGTTTGGAAGACTGCATGTCAGCAAGTCTAATCACATCTTCCACAGTCAAGTAGTCAAATTTTCTTAACAGTGGCAACAGGGCGCTCTTTTGATGTCAAAATTAAATGAGTATGTCTTTCTATATGATATTTGCAAATACGGTGGGAACAAAATGGATTTGGGAAATGAGATATAACTTGTAATCTTTTACCCGGTAGTTGTTCCTCTGTTCCTCTAACTGTGTGTGTGCGTGCCTGCACGCTTTCGGCCATGAACACACTTTGGTGACTCAGTCAACTCACTGGTCGTAATTAGTTCTGTGGAAGAGAAGGTTTGCTCTGTTGAAAGTTGGCAGCAGCTGACAATTTCCATTCGGTCATCAGAGATTTTTCCCACACAAACATATTGAACCAAGATTACAGATCCTCTCCATGCGTTACCTCTATTGTTATTCAAAGCATTGGTGAATATTATAGAGGGGGACAGGAGGTTCAGGCCCAGCCCCTTCCTTGGAAAAACAATCTCAATAGATATTATACTAATGTGCCCTGAAACCACTTGTACTAATTATAGATGCTAATACCTTTTTTAAGTTTTTAAGCCTCTCATACATTAGCCCTCACACGCACTGGTAAAACCTTTAAGTTATCAGTTTTTCAACATACTTTGCTGTTTCCACTGATCATGTTTTGCTACCAAATCGTAAAAGAAAACTAAACATTCAGCAATCAATCAGCTGATCCACCTCCTTAATACATAGTCAGTTGTTGCTAGCCAAGGTTTCTTACTCTACCGAGTCTGTTCATTTTGCGAGGTAAAGTCACAATTATAAACGCAATGGGCATTTTCAGATAGTTTACATGGGAAGAAACACACGTGTACAGTCTGCTAACACAAGCTGGTTCATTGACCAACATGCCCATCACTCTGTTCTTGAAAACAAAAAGCAGAAATCCCCCTCTAAGTTTTCAAGAAGTCAAAATGACTGAGTGCACTTTCCCACTCAAACAAATCAAGGTCAAGGTTACAGACCTTCCACAGGAAACAGCACGGTGATAAGTGGGTTTTCCTCTACTCACTATACACAACACTACATTGGTGTCCCCTTCAGGAATTACTCTAAATCAGTTTTAATGTCTATTGCCCCCCCCCCCGGACAATTAAATGAAATATCTGCCTTTACATTCAACAACAAAGAAGAAGGCATGCCAAGCTGCAGAAAAAAAAGCAGATTGCTGTATCCTCAGCTATAGATATATCAGAAAAAATATAACTTTCTCTTTTAAAAAACAACAGAATCAGTCATTTCAGAGAAATAAAAGATATACCACAGGAGATAAACCATAGGATAAAATGCAGAAGAAAGCTATTCTATGACAGAGAGCTTTTAAATGAGACTTGGCTAAACTTGACTAAATTTATTATGGAAAGCTGTGTCACAAGACTGAAAGCTCCAACAGCAAACCTCATTCGTTTCATTAAAAATCAGACCAACAAATCTCACGTGAGGAGATTTTTTTTTTCCAAAAGAGAGACGTGATTAGAATAGCAATTTTTTTTTGTCTACATTTTGTGTATGTCGCCTGTACCCTTCAATTAAACCAATCAACTGATTTTTTTGTCACATTACTAAACTGAAACGATCACAGTATTTTTACAGGATCCTCCAACAAGACAGCGTTCAAGATTAGGTGATGATGCAGGATGTCATTTCAGTTGATATTATAAATGAGTGTGTACTGTATATTCACAAATTTGCGATAACTGAAATGAGCAGAAAGCATACCCCAGATCTTCAGAGGCTGCTAATCCTGCTTTTCATACAGTATGAGCTCTTATTGGGCTAAATTTGACTCAATAACATGTTTTTTTTTTTTTTTTTAATTCATCCATGCGACCCCTCTCAAGGACTCATGGTGGACTATGGGCCTTCACCGCGGGGACCGGTACACCCAAATATAACTACATTTTCTTGAGATGAATACTCTGAGTGCAGATGTGTTTTCATAAGAATTTTCAGACCAGATTTACTGATTCAAACAGGAATGAGTCACTACAGCAGAGCATTTCATGTTTTTTTCAGCTAATTTGCTACAAATTGCCATACTAAACATCTCTAAGCCCCATTAAGTGCAACATCTGTGCAAAATAAATATAATCATATATCTGGTATGCAAGATTGTATTTGGATCACATAGAAATACAAACATTTATTCAATATTATCTCAATGCGCCACTAATTTTCCTGCCCAAATACTTCCACTACAAATACAAATGAAGACTTGGGGACAACCATTTTAAGGAATGTGAGACACATTTCTTTTAAATGAAGCACTTCTTCATTTTGATGCATACAAACTGTTTGGTTTTCAACATCAAAGAAAATTAAATGATTTGTATTGAATGAGGAAAATATCTAAACGTTGTTTTTGGGGGGAAATTGCAAAGGAGGGTGAGTCAGACCCTCTTAAAAAAAAAAAAAAAAAAAAAAAAAAAAAAAATGTGTGTTAACAAAACAGAGTGAAAAAAATACTAATTTCCCCATGTGGGATTAATAAAGGATGATTCTTCTTCTTCTTCTTCTTCTATTAGAAAAAAATTGACACATAACTGCTTTACCGGCCCTAAGTTCTCAACATCTCTCACTAACCTTTGAAGAAAGAGGTACGTTTTAATCTTTTGATTAAGGTAAATGCTGGGTCAACTTAAAGCTGCTGCTTTGTTGTTTAATGAAATGCGATCTGGCAGGGAGCCAGGATACTTAAAAAAAAAAAAAAAAAACGTAACAAAACAAATAAATGTAAGCAGACTGGATTGTAAATGGTTATTAAACCAACTATTGTTATGTGACTGTATGCTGCAAAAAAAGTAAAAAAAAAAAAAAAAGCTCAGTGGGTCAGTATGGAGGTCATAGTTGTTTATCGTTTTCACGTTAGAAGACCTCCATACTGGACCCAAAGATGGTGACTATTCAGTGCGATGTGAGTGTTGCTTAACTGGTGTATATATACAATACAAAGAGTAATAATTGACCATGTTCAAAGCTGGTGGTGTTCCCTCAAGAGCTTTACAGACATTCCTTTAACAATAGTAGTCTACGGGGAAAATGCTATTTGAGCCCCAGGGTGATTTTCTGTTGCAATACCGTGAGTGGCCCCTGGAAAAAACTCAAGGCAAGAGTGAACAGCATTTTAATAAATATAAAAAACAGACAGCTAAAAATTAAGAAAGACCATCTTAGTTTATATATAATTAGGGTGGAAAAAATCATATCTAATGTTACTTTTCCTCCTTAGTAAAACTTCTCATATTTCACTCATCTTAAAATCTGCTATTTTTTTTTTTTACCTGTATTTAATTTTTGTCCTCTCAGGACTGCACTCCAACACAAAAACATATCTGACCTTCAGCAAGCCAGAGAAGAAATTTGCTGAAGAAAGAGGCAGAGACAAAGAGCATCAAACAATCAAAAGGAAGCCCTAAAAACTAACTGTGGTGATCTGTCTTCCACATCAGACCTAAATTGTTTCCTGTCCTGTGTTAATAACTTGAGAACAGGTGGAATAAAGTTTTGCCTGCATAATCTTCCTAAATTCCGGATTTTTTTTTTTTTTTTTTTTTTTTAAACTAGGCGCTAGGTTTTATTGTGTCCATGCACTTCAAACACAATGTTCATACTTTATATTTTAAACATAAGTTAAACATTAATGTCCTTCTATTTGGTTAAAAACATCTATTCAAATTTACATGTTTAACAAATGTAAAACATTAACTTAGAAAGGTGATCTGGCAAACGCTGACAAACAGTCATAAAACAAAACAAAGAAAGCTATTTAGATCAACGATTTTTTTCTCACTTGCCTCTCAGGGCTTCCGCAGAATTGCATTATTACAATTTGGTCTACAAGTACTTCACTCACTGTTCCATTTGCAAGACATGATGTGATGATATTTTCCACTTTATATATAACGATCACAGTATTTATAGAGGATCCTCCAACAAGACGGCGTTCAAGATTAGGTGATGATGCAGGATGTCATTTCAGTTGATATCGTAAATGAGTGTGTACTGTATATTCACAAATTTGCGATAACTGAAATGAGCAGAAAGCATACCCCAGATCTTCAGAGGCTGCTAATCCTGCTTTTCATACAGTATGAGCTCTTATTGGGCTAAATTTGACCAAACTCAATAACATGTAGCGGGAACCGGTACACCCAAATATAACTACATTTTCTTGAGATGAATACTCTGAGTGCAGATGTGTTTTCATAAGAATTTTCAGACCAGATTTACTGATTCAAACAGGAATGAGTCACTACAGCAGAGCATTTCATGTTTTTTTCAGCTAATTTGTTCCTGATGTATAGTTTCAGAAATAGTCAAGGCCCCCTGAAATAATTTTGCTAATAAGCATTATGTAAATTTAAACTGATCCCACTGTCACGGACGTCGAGAACAATATCATGTTGTAAAAATAGTTTGACAAGTAAAGAAAATTTCGAGAAGAGAACTGGATACTCAGTATGGATTCAGTTCAAGTCATGATTGAAATTTTGACGTAAATTCTGTGAAATATAACGAGCACATTGACTTTTGTTTCAGTCCCAGACATCATGACTGAAGATTCAATACTTCACTGTTTGATCACCTGCAGTTCAAATTTCTCCTCATAGTTTGAACAGTGTGTGCACAGTGGAGTTTCTGTACCCTCTGCTGCTCCGCAGACCGCAAGGTGAATGATTCCTGAAATGTCCTACTTCTCACCTGCGAGTTGAACAAAGATTTGCTCTCCACTCCGCAGCTTTGGCAGATTGTGTCCTGGTCCAGCTGTGACAATCAGTGGCACACGGCCAGACAGAATCTCCAAAAAGGAAGTCGAATTCATTGGAAGGGTGAAGTGCATTATAAAGTCATAAGACTGACGGGCAGCTGTGACATGACGTTTTCAGTTATCATCTTTTAAAGTGCTCTTCTTTGGGTTAAGAGCCCTCAAGTGAACTGTTTGTTTTTTGTCTCAGATACCGAGCCGAAGGAGATTTTACACAACTTAAACAAGGGGGAGAGATATACAGACTTCTCTAATACTGTCCTTGTTTGCTGCCGAACTAAATTACATAAGTGGTCCTCTGCTTTGTTTTCTTCAGCACCGGCCGGGCTGCAGCTGACCGACTGATTCAAGGACGAGTGACCACCGAAGCGAGCACGGTCGGTCAGCCAGTTTGGCTTCAAGTTGCCATGTGAAAGAATGCCTACACATAATGGAAAAAAAAACTCTATTAATGTGACAGATCTATAACCATGTCACTGTGTGTTCTTTTAAGTTAGATCTCACCTCAGAACACATTCAGAAAATTTGTGTGTAAAGTGTAGTCAGGGGGTAAAGGGTCTGCAGCGACAGGACTGATAAACAGTTTGTATGTCGCAATAAAGACTATGAACCATCATCCCTGGCCAAATGTGTGTCCCAGTGCATCATTATAAATAATAATAATAATAGTATCATTATAATACATTTTTCCCAGTATTGTTCTCATTAGAGTTGCTGAGAAGTAAACGCAGGAAGCTCTTGGTTTGGTGCCAGCCTTGAACTTCAGCTGCACTTCACGACTCAAAGCCACAGATCACAGAAAGCTTAATGACTGCGTGTGGCTGAAGACATTTCAGACTACATGTGATTATCCTTCAGGGAACAGGATGCGGCCAAGTCTCTGCTCACCCAACAGTCTGCAGTCTGATCCGTCCGAGCAGAGCGGAGGGATCAAAGCAGGCACGCTGACGCCAATTTACCAATCCACACCCCAAATGAAATGAGATATCTTGTGATCCGCCGAGGCCAGCGCCGACACACGTCTGTGCTGTGTTGAAGACGCACACAAAAACTCTCTCTCTCTTTCTCTTTCTCTCTCTCTCTCTCACACACACACACACACACACACACAGGATGCATCGTGTAACGGTCTCACTCACCACACAGATGAGCTTCAATCCGCGGTGCGAGCCTGTCGTCCCGCGCTGTGATGTTGCCACCCAAGTTCACGCGGCAGCTTTCGGGTGATAATCAGTCATCGCGTGCGTGGAACGGGGGGAGCACGCGTCCGCCTGCAGCGCGCACGCGGGGTGGAGGCGGCGATGAGTCGCGCGCACCGAGGCTCATGGCGAGCGACGCGGCGGAAACATGCGCCGCGCGGGGCCGCCTGCTGTCGGGCTGAGTGGCGTGAAGCGTCCGGGCAGGGAGCGGTTTCCTCCGGAGCTGCTCTCTCTCCCCGTTACAGCCAGTTCCCCTTCTGCCCGCGCATGCGCGTTTGGGTGCGCAGGAGGAGAGAGAGAGAGAGAGAGAGAGAGAGAGAGAGAGAACCAAATACCGAGGCTGCGGGGTGCAAGCAGAAACGAAACGGCGCTGGACTGAACTTGAACTTCACAGGTTGTTGAAATGTTCCGTGAGCTCTGCGGCGTGTATTGTGTGTATTTCTCTCTCTCTCTCTCTCTCTCTCTCTCTCGCTCTCTTTGCCTCCTCGATCCGCCTCAAACTGGACTCTTTATCCCAGAGGGAGAAACATCTGGAAAGACTTTGCTGTTGGCTGTGATTTTTTTTTCTTTTAAAAAAAAAAAAAAAACTAGATACAGATAAAAAGCAGGGATAGAAGAAGAACTCATTTCTCCTGGCCTGCATTCAAAATATTCTTAAATAAAAGCACACAGTAGCATCAAAATGAAGTCCATGCACCAGAAATAGAAGAAGTACTCAATGTTCAGAACAGATTATTTCTGAATAATACATTTAATATTATTATACAGTGCAGGGAAAAGCTTTTAGACCTTTTACATCTATAAAAATAGTAATACGTCCAACATTCAAAATCTTTTGAAAATGTTTGTAGGTTTTATCAGCACAATTAAAGTGTAATATAAAAAGTAAATAAAGGGTAGAAGTGTCCATTCTGCAGTAAAATCCTCCCTGTCAGTGTTTTACTTTGAGATATTTTTGGATTAACATTACCTCTGCATTCATGTGTGTGTTGCATTTTACTGGTGTAGATGTTTTAGGGTCGTTTGAACTTCAGATACTGCTGCAGGGCATGCCTCGTTCCTAATCAAGTTAACCTTTTATTTTCCTTTCAGTCAGCTGAGCTCCTAAATAGACGAACTGTTCGATTATATAGCTGTGCCTCGTATAACCAAATTACCATTGAAGGTCATTCTCACACTGCCCACTGTAATTAAGATTTGACTCCTGCCATTTTGTTTGGTCTATATAAGTCCTCATTTGTGTCTGTTGGGAAGTGAGAAGCCCTGCCCCTACGAGCCTACAGTACATTTCTATATGCCGCACACTCAGAGAACACTTTTGTATATACAGAAATATGCATTTTTTCATCGTAGGTGTCCACAGGGAAGCGGTGATGTGGCACAAGCAATAAAGTTCATCCCTCGTGAACTCTGATCCGGACAGATCGGGACACATCCAAATACCATGGCTGCATTCATCTAGGCTGCCCACGGGCCATAACCGATGGAGGCTGTGTTGAAGTGCACAGGTTAATGAACTTTTCCATGTCAGTGATCTTCTGCTAATGGCAATGATTTGGCCCGTCTCTCCTCGATCTGCCCACGTATTTGTCCCAGAAGGACCAACATCTGGAGAGCCCTGTTGCTGTTGGCTGTGATTTTGTAAATCTCTGTAAAAGAGATAACAGGGTGATACACGGGGACAGATCAGCTTGAGCTCCTATCAGGCTAATTCTAAGAACCCCACTTTATTCATAACTTTTTTTATTAGTCCATGTATAACTTAATTTGAAAAAGACTAAAATGCTTTTTGGCTCATTATAAGTAAAAAAAAATGTATTCCTTAGTTTAGCCATAACATTTTCTTTCAAACTGATTGTGTCTCATTTTAAAGCATAAATCTTTTATTAGGTTGTGAATAAGCGCTGTCTAAATATCTCCTCTAATGTATCTGCTGGAAACAAAATTGTTTTGCGCAAATGTAAACCTAAAGATTTCCTGTTGAACAAATGTTTGCTGGCTCATGACCAAGGACAGTGTCGGGGTCCTGTAAATAATCTGAGAGCCCCTGAAGGGTGCATCACTCTTCTACAGGCCTGCTCATCCTGCTGCAGCGTTTCACGATCAACTTATGGTGTCCATAATTCACGTCTGACGCAATGTACAGTGGGTACGTTTCATTCTGTCCGCACCAAACACAAAAAGAAATAATGTCTTTGCAGAAATGCAGAATAAAAAATCATAAATCAATACAAATATAAAATATGAACACAATAAAAGAATCAAAAACATAAAAAGTTCATTTTGTTTTCTGTTTAACACTATCATTATTCACTGAATGTGAATAAGTTAACAGAAAACTGCTCAAAACTCTCTCTCAGTAAAACTGTTGTGCTGTGCTGTTGCATTTGACATGCAGCCCTCTCGTGTCTCTTTGCACTGTATGGCCTTTTTTCACTAGCAACCCAGTAAAATGTTTGGATCCCCTGTTCTCCTTTAATTAACCCAGCTGGTGCTTCACTGTAGCACGACAAGCTGAATTCACTCACCACAGATAGAAACGTCCAGGTCAGTACCACCACGCCCAGCGAAGACCACCGTGGTGACTAGCAGGTGAGTGCTTTTTCATACTGGTGGTGGTCTGAAGCACACCAGCTTGCAACCCTGTGAACCCTGAACTTTCTCCTCTCTGTCTTTTTTTTCTTTTCTTTCTATCGTGCTTGAGGTGCCACTGTGCTTACACATAGCATGCACCTTCAGGGGCTTTCCAACCCTGAACCTCTGAGATTAAAAGTCTGCGCAAGTTTTGATCGTTTTTAGTCACCTTTACCCACAACATTTCCATTTACTTTCTATGGCATTATTTACCAAAGAGGTCCAAATTTCAACCCATGACCAAGTCTTTCTGTTGCCATGCTGTACTTTTTCCTTCACCGTCATACATCTCACGTCAAACTCCCACATCTGGAGGGTGCATGCTGTAGCCAGCTTAAGGCTTGATCACACCATTGGGGGTGCATTGTGGGTGTATTAAAGTTATCAGGAAGATAGTTTTGGCATGCCAGCGGAGAAGTGAGCAGCCATGGAGTGACAAAAATTGTAGATTTAGATTATTTAAAAAAAAAAAAAAGGTAATTTCAGCCTCTCAACAACAAAATGGAGAGAGATAATTTTATTTTCAAATTCTATTTTAGTTTCCACTGGCTTTTCAAACAATGTTGTATGGAGGTATAGTCACAGTTGTTGTTTAATGAAGTCAGTTTGGTCTTGTCTTGTTGACAAGTACATTTTTTGTAAATTTTTTTGCAATTACAATTTTTGCAAACAAAACGAACACCATACCACACTGAACCCTGCACTGTTTTGTCCAAATGTGAATAAATGTCATAAAATCTGTGTATTGATATCTGGTCTATTAATGGTGTGAAATTTACTTTTCATTTACATAATATTCTATAAGTTACATATACATGCTGCTCAGCTGCTCTTCTCAGCTGTCAGTAAGCTCCTCTATGTGTATGTGTGTGTCATCTGGAGAAGGATTTGCTATGGTAACAACAAAAGCCTCATAGAACATCAGTGCCTTTCGGAGATTAGTCTAAATTTTTATGTTACATTGCTGGCTTGCCACAAAAGAGGTGATTACCAAGGGTCTTTTATTGTGGTCCTTAATGTCTGCTGTTGTTTAGGGGGATGGGGAAGTGGGAGGATGATACAGCATCAATAAAAATCAGAAAAAGAGAACACGTCGCACTTCTTGGAGCCAGATGGTGGTATGACAAAAAAAGAAAAGCTCCTGTGTTTAAAAAAACAAAAAAAAAAGAAGGTTCACAAATGTCATGCTCCAGTTGAATCGATCAATATCTGATATTAGACAATGAGTGGTTCAAATGCCAACTATCTAAAAAGAAACACTGCCAGTACACTTGATGAACAAAGGAAGGTGCTGCCAAGGACATTTACTCATACCTAACAGAGTGCTGAAGGTTTTTCTTTGGATGGAGAAGAAAAGGCTGTTCCTTCCAACTATTCAGCATGTTCAGACTTTGTTCCAACCAGTCCAGTCAGACGTTCTGTGACTTGGAATATCAATACCAGCAGACCACAGCCACACAGCTGAACTCTCGTTGTGTTTTCAGCGATCATTCACAAAGAGTTGTGTCTTTCCCAATGGGGATTACAGTTTCTCTGACTTCTCTGACATGACTGTAGGTGCAGTTCAGTGAAAAAAAGGTCATGCAACTGTCAGAAGTTTGTTACAGGAGGGGGTTTCCCTTTTACTCTCGTTCTCTCTGGCCCACACACAAACGCACACACACAAGAGGTTCTGAGTTTCTCTCAGTATGGCTGCTGTATGAGAAAAGCTTAAAAATAGACAAAGTGCTGATACCAAAGATCACACTTTGATGTATGTCATCTCCTCACTAACACTTTCCATTGGCTAAAACAGTGAAATACACCACCTAGTGGTGAACACTGTGTGAATCACAATATCCATCCATCCATCCATTTTCCAAACCTGCTTATCCTGAGAACACACAGGGTCGCAGGGGTGCTGGAGCCTGTCCCAGCTATCATTGGGCGAGAGAGAGCAGCGGGGTACACCCTGAACTGGACGCCAGTCACTGAAGGACAGACAACCATTCACACTCACATTCACACCTATGGGCAATTTAGAGTTGCCAGTTAACCTAACCTGCATGTCTTTGGATTGTGGGAGGAAGCTGGAGTACCCAGACAGAACCCACACAGGCACAGGGAGAACATGCAAACTCCACACAGAAGGGCCTGCCTCAACCGGGGATTGAACCCAGGACCCGCTTGCTGTGAGGCGACAGTGCCGTGAAAATATCACAATATTTTCAGCCTATTTAAGTATACTGCCATTTTTTCTGTGCTAAAAGGAGGATCACATGCACTTGTGGTGCTTTAGTGCTTAAGTATGGACTGCAATTCAACTGAATTATGTGTAACACGCTGAGACCATGAACACCAATCCCCATGATACATGCTTGTTGAAGGCAGTTATCGCAAACTACCATTGAAAAAGGGCCATACACACTGTAGTTCTCTAGATCTGATACAGGAAATAAGCCATGTTCTGCTCGGAATCAAACATTTCCTGTTCATTGTAAGAAGTGTCCTTAATCCACTACCAGTGGTGGTTATGCATAAAGAAGAGGAAAAATCAAAGTCACAACACTGTAGCTTAACTTTCCTCTCAATCACAGCACCATGTGATTAAGAATCCACTAAAGTTGAGTTTGGTCAATAGCAGCAGCATTTTTAAATCCAGGGCTTATTGCCCTTTATCTCAGGCTTTTCATTGCTGTTGATGACTGTAGCAAATGTCACTGGAGCTTTCATGTCCCTTCTTCATTACATCCAGTGGAATCGGGGTCTCAGCAGTGTTGTTCTTTGATGACAGCTCGTCTTTGTTTGAGGTGCCTTCTCCACTCAGTTCATTTCTAGAGCTGCCCATGTTGCTATCAAGAATCTTCTCATTTTTAGCCAGGTCTTCCAGGTCTGGACAACAAAACAGAGATTGTTAAGGGTGGCTTATGGAATCATTTGCAGGTGGCCATCTTGTTTGCAGTTTACAAATGCTAAGTGCTGACTTGAGAGGAAAAAAACTATTGCTGAAAACAGATTCCATCATTTTAAACTTGGGCCTAAGACCAGATTTGATTTATATTTATCATCCCAGCCAAAAGAACAGAATTACTCACACATGAGTACAGTCTTGCTGAGTTGAGCATAACCTCGGTCAGGGTTCCTGCTCAGGTCAATGTAGAAGTAGAACCTCAGTTCCTGAGGATACTGAGAGTGGAACAGGTTCTGCAGCAAGGGAATAATCCGATTGGACATAGACCCCTGTGCCAGGACCTGGTGCATCATATACTTGCACCATTCGTCTTGCAGGAAATTAGGAGTGATAAGCAGAGCCCATACGTGACTGTCCTCCACAGCCTGGCATATCTCTGTGGGAATTGCACCTCCTGGACATTCGTCCCTCTGCCGCAGAAAGCACCTGAGGCTACGGGGTGAAGCTTCCAGGAAAGAGACCAGGCGCCCAGCCTCTTCAGTGTCACTGTCCACACAGCTGTGGCACAAAAGCACATCGTACTTTCGGCTCCATCGCAGCCGTGAGCTCAGGGCAGACTGTGCCTGTGGTGGTTTCAAAGGGGTCGTCCCTGATGCTGATGGTGGCAAAGAACAGGACGACGGTGTAGATGAAGGTGATGCTGAAAGACTGCGGACAGAGGACACTGAGCTGTTTGTTATTTCTTGTTCATGTTGTGCTGGTGAAGATACTCTTGATGTAAAGAGTTTCCGGAACCAACCTGAAACGAGACAAGACAATCTGTACATATCTATGACTTGATGATACATTTAGATATCTATGAATCCTTTTCAGTCCAGCTATGAGACATAAATGCTGTGGAGGTATGAACATGAACGCATAGAGCATAACCATCCATCTTTGCATATATTCCACAAAAAAAACTATGATTTTCTTTTCAGTCAGAGATAAAATACAAAGCAAACATTCAAGCAGAAACAAATAAGGTTTATATTTGAAATCAAAAGACAACTTTAACCCTCTGGAGTCGACGGACGCCGCCGGCGCGTCCAAATTACAGGTCCGATTTATGATGACGTAGCAAAAAGACGCAGCATCACAGAGTCTCCGTTTCAACTTGTGTCGAAAGTGCGGACTTCAAACTACATACCAGTTTTTAAATCGTGTTGATAGGCCAAGTAGAAACAGACTTATGATAAATAATTTACGCCGTTTTTTTTCTGAATATTGTCGTCACTTTTGGTGCGTGGTATGGAGCAGAAAAGCGCAGCCTCGCTGAGTTTCAGTTTCGATTTGTGTCGAAAATGCGGACTTCAAACTACATACGCGTTTATAAATTGATTGGCCAATTAAAACAGACTTGTAATAAATAATGTATAATATTTTTTTTTTCTGAATATTGTCGTCACATTTGGCACGTTTTTGGTGCTGGAAGAAGGCTTGTGATGTGCCCCTCTGTCTTGTAATGGACAGGAACTGTTTTTTACAGTGGCACAAATAATTTGTGGCATCTTATTGTGACACCTGATTGTTTTGTAAATAGTTGAACAAAAAAACGCCTGAGGCATTGCCTGCATTTTAATGTAAATAGTTGTAAATAACTGTTATTTGCTACATTTGTACATAATTTTTTGAAACTTTACAACTTATATTTGCATTCTAAGTTATAAAAATGGTTCGTTAGACATGTTTGTGGTTTTCACATTACAAAATCTAACTTTTTTATATTCGGATTTTATGTTTTTTGTGTGGTTTTAGGTCCAGTGTGTTAATACAGTATGTCAAAATGAAAAAATAACTGTAAAATCACACATGAGATACCAAACAAGGCATGGTAAACAGTTCTTAAGGTGAAATATAAAAGCAAAATAAAAAGTAGTCAAAAACGGCCAATTATACCCTGGACTCCAGAGGGTTAACTTACCATGCATGTTGTTAACATCATCATGTCTGCTCAGCAGCTCACCAGAATCAATCCAGTAAACAAATGTTTAAAGGTATCATTTCTTAAAATTACTTTACTCTGAGACTGTTGCTCTTGCAATAATGTGACATAATCCAGTGACGGTAACAGAGTGTAAGAAAGTGAAAACTTTGGTCGAGTGTCATTGACATTACCAGTATAGAAAAGAGGAAGTTGTCAACTGCTGAAAGTGACGCCCCAAGATATGCAGTCAAACTACAAATGCAAAGCGTCTGAGACTTCTTACTTCACTGGGCAGGTGGTTAACTCTTTGTCATAAACATGAAGAGGATAAATAAATGAAATTCAGTACAGATGAGTGCTGCTTTATGTACACTACATAGGCTACAATAAATCAACTTTCTGACCCGGATGATAATATTGTGCCATAAAGAAGTAATAACAGGAAGGACAACACGAGCCATTGTAATCCGCAACCACTGAAGTGCCAGGAGCTAGTGGATATTCAATTCTCCAAGCCAATTTATGAGACTGTAACAATGTGTGTTTGTGTGTGTCTGTGTTTCACCATCTTGACCAGGTTATTCCTTTCTGTTGTGTTCTGTTTTAATAGACTTTATATGCTGTTATTAACTTTAAAATGTGCATTTTTAATCTTTGTATTAATCACATTTTTGTACGTATTTCTGTATTTATAGTAGACTATTCTTTCGTCTCAGTTGTCAAATAAATGTAGTAGACAAGAGTACAAGATTTAAAATATAGCAAAGAGGAAGTGTAAAATAGCAAAAAATAGTCACATACACTGTCAGGAATAATATGTTAAATTTGTACTCAGCTATTTGTACTGAGTATTTATTTGGACCATTAGGCATTAACAAATTCACTTTTTCCCAATTTGTTTGTCTGAAAAAAACCCAAAATGTAGTATGTATCTTATGTACCTTTTACTGCTTGGGAACTCATAAGTACCCTCAAAAAGGTACACATAGTTACTTTCAGGTCCAATAAATAGCCCTAGGGGTCTCAAGGGGGGGATTCAAGACTGTAATGTCATGTGCACAACTATTACATGGAGGCAGTCGCTGGCAATGAAATTCTTGAGTCACAGGATCCCTGAAACAAAGCTAAAAAAATTTAGAAGGAAAAAACATACAAGAAAAAAAACACAATTGTACCATTAAAAATGGTATTAAAAACATACAATTCAAATAAATATATAATTTAAAATAATATTCAATAGAATACAGATAATATGCAGCAAAAAAACAAAACACAAAAAAAAAGATACAATCGCAAGTTTTAATTGTCTATTGTGGGAGAGAAAGTATTAACTTATTACTGTGTTTTACGTAAAAATAATCAAATGTTCACAGTAGTTGGGTAAATGCACTTCCTAACTTTTAGCAGTTTCAATCTTACTGCAACAGTGAAGAAATTTAAAACATCCCCCTCACGCTTTGCAATGAAACTGCGCATGCGTGAAACTCGGGGGGGCGCGGGGGAAGACTGGCGGAAGTGAACGTCACTTCCTGGTTGTGCGTCTGACGTGTCGAAAACAGTTTTGCACTGGTTGTGGATTTTACTCGTGGGGCATTTATTATCTATTTAAGTATTACCTGGTGAGATTTCGCAGCTCGAAAGGCAGACGTCACCTCTTTACCACATCACCTGTCCTCCCCGGGCCTCTGGTTTCACCCTGTGTGTCCTGTTTCTCTTTAACCGCAGATAACGTGGTGCCAAGATGCTAGACTTCTTCACCATCTTCAGCAAAGGGGGGATCGTGTTGTGGTGCTTTCAGGGAGCCGGGGTCACTGAATCCTTCACCGGGCCTGTCAACGCGTTGATCCGCTCCGTTATCCTCCAGGTGACAGGCTGTTTGTTTGTTTGTTTGTTTTGTTTGTCTGTCGGTGCGGCTAGAGAAAGCTAATGCTAACCGGTAGCAAACGCTAGCTTATTGCGTAATGCTAGCGTGATTTTGTGGCGTAAACAGCCTCCCAACCACCTCATGACGGCTTGTGGGCTGAACCGTGATGTGGTTTGAGCCGCTGTGGCCTCTGTCACGTTGTCGGGCTCTCTGCTGTTGTTGGCATGTCAACGCTGTTTGTGTTTCCAGGAGCGGAGCGGGAACAACTCATTCACTCACGAGGCCCTGAGTCTCAAATACAAGCTCGACAATGAGTTCGAGTTGATTTTTGTGGTAAGTCTCTGAGATTTCACGCGATTCAGTCTCACCCTGCAAACCTGCGAGGCCTCATCCACTCTAAACATCACTCCTCCTCTCCTCGTCTCCATCCAGGTGGGTTTTCAAAAGATCCTGACGCTGACGTACGTGGACAAGTTCATAAATGACGTCCAGCTGCTCTTCAGGGATCGCTACAAGAATGAGCTGGAGCAGAAAGGGGCTCTAAAGCTGCTCAACAACACTTTTGAGTTCGAGGACGACTTCACTCAGCTTCTTAGGTGAAGATTTCAGTGCTGTCGTAGTGCACAGATGGCAGATTAAAGTAAAAATCATCAAGTGTCTGAGTGAGGTGTGGGTCCACCACGTGGTACCAGAACAGCTTCAGTGCTCCTTGACATTGATTCCCCAAGTCTCTGAAGTCTACTGGAGGGATGAACACCGTTCTTTAAAAAGATACTCCCTCTGGTGTTTCAGTGATGGTGGTAGAGAACCGTTGTTTAATGAGTCCGTCCAAAATCTTCCAGAGGTGTTCAGTGAGGTTGATATCTGGTGGTTGTGAAGGTCATAGCATATCAGTCATATCATAGCATATAGTTGCATCATTTTCATCCTCACCAAAACATAGTCATTCTGGATGACAGGATTACTGAATGTTGCATCGTAGCATAAAGGTGATAACTCACGCCAACTTAGTATTGATTTGCAGTGACCCCCCCCCACTGAAGGAAATACTGAGGAACAGTTTTCACAATTTTCTGAGTTCTTGTGAACAAACTGGTCAGCAGATGAATTGATAATGAAAATAACCGTTAGTTATAGTCCTAATACAGTGTATATCCTACAGTTCAAAGACGCGTGGTATAGACATAAGTATTAATATGAATGGGTATGTGAAAGCATTTATATGGCCAAGTATATTGTACATTTGACAAACATTTAAAGCTGCTTCGTTAACCATACCGTTTTTGTTCTTCCCATGCTGACGCACATCAAATGTTTACCACCAGAGAGGCGGAGAAGAGCAGCAAAGCTCGGAGCCCCGCCCTCATGCGGACCTTCAATCAGTCCGAGAAATCCCAAAAAACTGTGAAGTCGATGATTGAGACGAAGGGAGGAGACAAAGGCAAGGAACAGGGTGGCAAGAAGAATAGAAATACCAAAAAGGAGGGTAAGTGCTGTTCTCAAGTGGCTCACTCTAAATGGCTCTCAGTCCTGGCTTGATTTTGTACTCCAATCTCCTCCAGCTCCTGCTGCTGAGCCCGTCAAAGCGGATCAAGGCAAGGCCTCGTCCTCAGGGCAGAAGACGGTCGAGAATGGCAACCAGGGCCTGACTGCTGACGAGATCATGGAAAAGAAGAGAAAGGAGTTCTTTCTCAAGCGCATGGGAGGACCTACTGAAAAACCCAGGTGAGAGAAAATACATCCATGAATGCCAAGCAGTACTGAGCTGAAATAAATGCCACTCACACAGGTATATTTTGTGGAGTGAGAGTCCACAGAGCTATTTGTGTGTTGTCGACAGGAACAGTCTGTTTGCCCTTTATGAAAGTCACTGAAAGTTCATCAAAAATACAAAAAGGTTTAATATGTTCGCACTTTTTACTTAGCTAAAAGTAAAGTATGTCTTCTGTCATCCTACTCGCAGTAAGTCCCCAAAGCCTCAGAAGCCCAGGGAGAAACAAATGCGTGTTTGGGACATGGGCGGCAGCAGCACCAAGGACCTGGACTACAGTGAGAGGAATGGAGACGGTTCCTCAAATGGTGGTGACCAGAACCAGGAAGCACAAATTGACCTGGTATGCACCCTCTGCACTCCTCTCTCCCCCTGATAAGAGGTTTCTGTTTAAAGACGCAATAATAATGTTCAAATAAAGGGTGTTTTGCTAAGTTCTCCTGCGTGGTGTTTCAGGGGATGCAGCCGAGCCCCATGAAGGGTGACCTGCAGTCTGTGGACTATGAGTCCAGTGAGGAGGCGGCGGAGGAGGAGGAGGAAGAGGAGAGAGTGGTTGTTAGTGAAACCAGCAAAGCAAGGTAAGAAAACTGTTTAATTCTGGGCTTACTGTTCAAGTGTATTATATTTATAATGTATCAGTCAAAGTATCATTTAAACCGCTTGTTAGTACAATTAGAGAGGCCAAAGGTTATCAGTAAACTAGATGCCTTTTTAAAGAATAAGTAATATTTGTTGTGTGTGTTTGGTTATTATCGTGTGTTGTGTTTCTGCCGCATACCTTCTGCCATGTTCTGCTTTATGTCGTGTTCACCTTTTGTTTTCTGACTTCAGTTCCAAAAAGGCTGGTGGTTTCGGGGGCATGTTTGGGATGTTCAAGGGCCTGGTGGGCTCCAAGAGCCTGACCCGGGACGACATGGAGCCAGTACTGGAGAAGATGAGGGACCACCTCATCGGTACGATACATCACACATCTCTCTCTCTCTCTCTCTCTCTCTCAACCTTTTGATCTTCTGCGACATTTAAACATGTACTGCCCCCCCCCCCCCATTCATTCCTCTCCTCCATCTTCCTCTAGCAAAGAATGTAGCAGCCGACATTGCCTCCCAGCTCTGTGACTCTGTAGCCAAAAAACTGGAGGGCAAAGTCATGGGCACATTCACCAGTAAGTAAACTTTGAACATATCCACAATAGACTACAGATAGACTATAGATGGAGATAGAATTATTCTTCATTTGCTGTGAAGAGTCGCTACAACACCTTCTCTACATTCATTTGTCCTTCTCTGACGGCACCAGTCTATGTGCAGGGAACAGTCATGCTCCACAACACTGTGTGTGATTACAGTTTATTGGTTGATTAAAACAGGATCTTCCCCCCCAGTTTCATATACACAGGATGTGATTTTAACATTTTGCTCAGGACAGAAGTATATATATTTACTGCCAGATCTATTTAAAGTAAAGGGTATATGCGTTTAATTGAATTACCACTATCTGTTGATTTATCTGTAAATTCATAGTAAGAGCAGAAACCTGCCACTGTGCCTGGCCTACATCAGAGTACAGTTTGGTTTTCATAAAAGATTTCAGACATGTCCTGTCATTATTGTACTTTTTATTGTCAGGTACACACTTTTAAATTATGTAGCAAAATACTGTTGTACCATCTGCCTCAGGAGGTGTGTGGGAGTGTGGTCGTACACACAAATATTGTGTGTACATGAAGTGTTGTGGAGTTAATGATTCACTTGTGTCAGTGTGTGTTACAGTGTGTCTGTTTTGTGTGTGTGTTTGTAGCTGTGGCCTCAACAGTTAAGCAGGCCCTGCAGGACTCGCTGGTGCAGATCCTACAGCCCAAGAGGAGGGTAGATATTCTGAGAGATGTTATGGAGGCGCAGAGCCAGCGACGGCCTTTTGTCATCACTTTTTGTGGTGTCAATGGGGTTGGAAAGTCCACCAACCTGGCCAAGGTGAGTTCTCATTGTATCCCCCAAATTCACCAGTTTCCTGGAAGTTGTGCTTTTGTTCCAGCAGTCTCACTGTGGTGGATTTGGCATTGTTTTGCGAGTTTGTACCGTGTATCGTGTATACCTCTGTCAGTCGAACTCTGTGTGCTTCATTTTAGCACTTGACCTAAATTTTGGTCAAAAAGGAGTTTCCATTTACTCAGTTTACCCACAGCCCACTGAAATATTCCCCTCTTGTCTGCTGTGTGCCTTGGTGTGTGAAGGGATTTCAATAAAAAAAGTCAATTAGATATGGAAAATTGTTAGTATAATTATAGTAAATAAAAGTATCAGCTCCGACCCAGATATATTGAGGTGGAGATAGGTGAGGTGTTGGTCCACCACGTGGTACCAGAACAGCTTCAGTGCCTCCTGGCATTGATTCCCCAAGTCTCTGAACTCTACTGGAGGGATGAACACCGTTCTTTAAAAAGATACTCCCTCATGTGGTGTTTCAATGATGGTGGTAGAGAACGCTGTTTAATGTGTCAGTCCAAAATCTTCCAGAGGTGTTCAGTGAGGTTGAGATCTGGTGGTTGTGAAGGTCATAGCATATCAGTCATATCATATTATAGCATATAGTTGCATCATTTTCATCCTCACCAAAACATATGGCCCTTTTCCACTAGCACCTACTCAGCTCGACTCCACTCAGTTTTTAGGTTTTTAGGCTTTTCCATTACGTGTTAGTACCTGGTACCAGGTACTTTTCTTTTAGTACCTACTCGGCCGGAGTTCCAAGCGAGCTACCAGGTACTTTTCTAAGTACCGTGACATCGGCCGGAGTTCCACTGATTGGCGAGATTGAGTCGAAGAGGGCCTGAAACGTGACGTGAATGACGGCAGGCCACTGATGAGTGGCCAGGGTGGCCAGGTGATGAGTCACTAGATGAGTCAGGAGAGCAACTCGTTCATAAGAGTCAACCCCGCCATTTTAAAAAACCTAACAATAACAACACGATCAGAGATCGCTGCACAGAAATCAACCCCACGAGCAACAACGAGGTGCAGACATTTGAGAAAAGTAGTGGAAAAGCAACACAATGAGGTGCACAACAGTGGAAAAGGAGTAGCCGAGAAAGGTGCTAGTGGAAAAGGGCCAATAGAGTCACCCTGGATGACAGGATTACTGAATGCATCAAGCAACAAATAGAATTTCTAGTTCATCGTAGCAACAAATAGAATTTCTAGTTTTCAAACACTTGACTTGTTGTTAGGGGTGGAAAACACAGAAAAAACTAATACCAAAGTAATTATTTCAGTTTCATGTCAGTTGTATTAATGTTACGTTTGGACACTAAAGTACTAAAAAATCACATTAAAGTGATGCCAAATGTTTTTACAGCAGACATTTTACTTGTAGTATTGTAGTATCCATCTTACACACCTTCTCAGGAGACGTTTTCCAAAAGCATCAGAACTAAAGACACTCTTAGAAATAATACCAGATTAGCAAGTACTTTAAGAGGATCTTAAGAAGCTCCAGAGGCTGCAGGAAGAACTGTGCTTTATTCAAATTTTATTTCAACATTTTTGTATTTGTTCATTTTTTTTAAGTCAAAGCCTTTATCCTGGACACTGATGTTTCTTTATTAAATAACATTTGATGTTAAATGAACGATAATAATTTAATCAGAAAGTAAAGATGAACAAGCGTCTCTCTGCCTCGGTCCCAGATCTCCTACTGGCTGATAGAGAATGGTTTCACCGTGCTGATTGCCGCCTGCGACACGTTTCGTGCCGGGGCGGTGGAGCAGCTCCGCACTCATCAGCGGCGCCTGAACTCTCTGCATCCTCCAGAGCAGCACGGGGGACAGCCGGTAGTCCAGCTCTATGAGAAGGGCTACGGAAAGGACGCTGCCGGAATCGCCATGGAGGCCATCGCCTATGGTAAAACGCTCGCCTTCCTGTTGAGTAATTATTAACAGATGTGGTTCCCCGTTGGTCCCACCTGTGTACTGTACCTCCCCTCACCTTTCTTGTATGTGATAACCTTTTCTGTCAATGATTAATATCGCCCATGTGGCCGTAAGTCATCACACGTACACGTTCTATATCTCGTCCCTCCAGCTCGCAACCAGGCCTTCGACGTGGTGCTGGTGGACACCGCCGGGCGTATGTATGCAGGACAACGCCCCCCTCATGACGGCCCTGGCCAAACTTATCGCCGTCAACATGCCCGACCTCGTGCTGTTTGTTGGGGAGGCTCTGGTGGGCAATGAGGCCGTGGACCAGCTGGTAAGATCGCTGACAACAGACATGTCATCAGTCCTTGTTCAGATCACCCTTCATTGACTAAATGAGAGGAGGCAGAGGGACAAAATAATCACTTTCATTCTTAAAACTCTCCAGCAGAGGTCAGCGTCGCTCCACTGATCCGCTTGTCTTGTTAACAGTCATGATTGTGCAGATGTTGGTGTTCTCCTCCCCCACTCCTCCCGCACTTTGTAAATAGTGAGATGGAAGGACTGCGCTGTGTACGTATTAACTCTGCGTCATCTGTTTTTCCCACCAATGACTCAGCTTCCCTTTCCTCGCGTCCTCAGGTAAAGTTCAATCAGGCTCTGGCAGACCACTCCATGTCGGACAAGCCTCGCCTCATCGACGGGATCGTGCTCACCAAGTTTGACACCATTGACGACAAGGTGCTTGGACGTTAGGCTTTTTTTTCTGCTCGTTCCATCTGGGTTTAATAACGTGATGTGGCTTTTAAAGGATCTTTTGATACACTAACACATCATCCGTCCCTCCTGTTTCCACAGGTCGGCGCCGCCATCTCCATGACTTACATCACAGGCCAGCCCATTGTGTTCGTGGGCACAGGCCAGACTTACAACGACCTGCGCAGCCTCAACGCTCGTGCTGTGGTCAGCGCCCTGATGAAGGCTTAAAAGCGGCTGCGCATGTTCCGCCATTCCCACATCGTCGCAAAACAAAGCCAACAATAAACCTTGTTTTTTTTGCTGCACTGCCGTGAGATGTTCCAGCCCTGCTAACCTGCAGTCTCCTCGTCCTCCTGTCTCCACTCTGCATCAAATGAAGAACTTGTGTCATGCACAGGACTTTATTCTCCCAGTCAAGGACAAGTGTGCACATTGAAAGACAGAACATTTTGCAACAAAGCCAGGGGAAAGAGGGGGGGGGGCATCCCTTTGCAGAATTTCCAAACTTTTTGGGCCTACGTTGAAAAGTACCTCAGATCAGTTTCGAAACAATGCAGTCGCAGTCACATCCATTTTAGCTGACTAAATGGACCTAGGCTGTACATGTCATCTGTTTACTGGTTTCCACAGTAAAGACTTAAAAAAAAAAAAAAAGTCCCCTACCTGGCATTTTGTCAGTCAGTTTTCCCCTCTTCATGTAAATGAGGTTGTAAACGCTCACTGGATGTGACATTTCAGCAGCTGCCCGTGCCCGAGGAAAGCTTAGTGACCATAGTGCCTATCTGTCTCCTGTCTTCTTAGTTAACACCATCACTACACAGGTCAAAGAGTGCCACAGCAGTTCCACTTCCTCTGGTATCGAGGGGGAAGTCTGATTTGTTCTGGTGTTAACTCTTGGTCGTAATTATCAGCACATATGAAGTTAGTAGATGATTTGCTCCCCTGTCAGATATGGGGAAAGGAAAAAAAATCATGGAGTAAGTTAAGAGCGGGTTCAATCAAGGGTGATTATTGAAACTCCTGAACACACAGCTGTGGTACGCTTATGTTGTGGATGAATTGTCATCTCCCAGAGCTCCTCACCTACCTAACACAGTTAACACATTTTCATTATATAATGGAGACTTTGATTCCTGAGTTTATAGTTGATGAAAAGTGGGACGATATTTAGTAATTTTTTTTTTTTAGTTCTTGCAAGTTGTCCGTAGATTTTTCAGACTATACCTTCTGTGTGGTCTGTTGAGGTTCTTTTGGCCCTTTTTCTTATGTACGTTTCCCCCTCTGATTTCCTCTTCATTTGTCAGAGGACATGCAAGTCTTAAATTGTCTCTAGCCCAGTTGAATTTGTTTTAGTGCAATATGAGAGAATCCAGAGTTCTACAGAAGATTTGAGCTAATTTATGAGAATGTAAACAGTTCTAAATAAAGCTGCTATATGCTGCGACAGCCTGTAAAGTGGAACTTGTGTCATATGTTGCGGGTGCGTGGTCTGTTGGCCCATGGCGGAGTGCTCTAATACGGTAATAATGCGACACGACAGGAGGAATGGGATACCAAAAGCTTTATTTTGAAAACAGTACTTATAAATACTATGTCAGAAAACACATGCGAGTATTAAAAATACAAAAAAAAATTTCAGCACAGGAGTGGCAAAGTGATTGCTACTGGCTGGGATCCTCTCTATGAAAACATACTCATCTGAGCTTCTGAGGACAGAATCATAAAAATGTGTTTTTGCAAGTAACCATCAATGAATTTCCACCCACCCCCCCTCCAACCCCTCCCCAATCCAGTAGTGTGCAAATCAAGTTTTCCTGGTTTCACGGTTGAGCCTGTTTTTAAGACGTGATGTGCGTTACAGCTTGCACCCAGAACTTCTCTCTGGCAGGGCAGTCGGGTCGGTCTGGCTGGTGCGGTCTGTCTCACTGCGTCTTTACTCATCCAAACAATGACTCAGATTCAGATCTATCATTCATCATCATCCATCATCATCTGTGTTTCAAACTCTTCTTCTATAGCTTCCCGTATGCTGAGCAACATTTTATACAGTACAGCGGGACTGTAAGGTTGGGTTATTGGCGCTGACAGTTTTCACAACTTCTCCTTTCCCTTTTTTTTTTTTAAACAAACACTAACAAAAGGAAAAGAGCAGAAAATACTGACGCATCTCCCGTGACCCATATGGTTCCTGGATTCCTAAATCCAATGACTGAAATCAGACTCGAGCGCTACTCAGAGCAGACCGACCTCTCGACGGAGCTGCGGAGGAAAATGACCGATACTGACCCCGACCGCGTGCCTGTCAAGAATGGCAGTCTGGGGCAAAAAGAGAAGGAAGGGACTTAAGTGAACAGTCGAGAAACAGAGCATCAAGTGAAATGTTGCCGCCGACACATTGCATGCCACACATGCAATACTGCACAGTCAGCTGTATCTTTGTGTCAAACAATATCTGCGGGTCTTTGATGCTGACAATCAAGAACAGACTTTTAGATTTTTTTTTTTTTTTTTTTATCTACCAGCATGCAGTTAGAAAAACAAAAAGAGTCGTATACAGTGTGTTAGTCTGGAAATGTCTCTTGCAAGTGACCACTCGCTGAAGTCAAAGAGAGGCATGCGGTCCTAACCTTGGAGGAGGTTTTTCTGTGTGTTAAAGCCGTTCTGCTGTTCCTCCCCATTTTGTGAGGGAGACCCTGCAGGCAAAGATAAAAAAAATAATAATAATTATAAAATGCAACCAACACAAATCTTTCTCTCTCTCTCTTTTTTTTTTTTCAAAGACTGAAAGTCAACAGGTTAATATGATCTACGTCTCTGCTTCCAGGCCAGTTTTAATACTTCAACTGTGGTTCAAGTCGTGTTATAGCATGTCCACCAGACTGAAACTTGTCGTGTTTTTCTAAACTCCTTGTCTGGATCACACTAAAAACGTAATAAACGGACTGAACACTGCAAGAAGTATAAGTATTCGTAAATAACATCAAACCATCTCCTCACTGAATGAAGAAGACACAACTGAGCCTTCACCCCAAACTCTAAAAACACGATCCTACACTTTCCAAGATGTAACTCAGCAGCGTCTTTCTTCAGACCTTCACTGAGCTGATGTGCAGGACACTTCCTCTACTACACAAAGGCATTTATCCTCCTCACCCCAGCCGTTAGTCGACACGTCGCGGTTGCAGATCTCGTTGGCCAGCCGCTCAAAGTACTCTGGCAGGTCAGCGTACTCGTCTCCATAGGAGATGACCTTGATGCCCTTGTCCAGCATGTTGTCACGCAGCTTCTTGAACTCTCCCACGTCCTCCCGCCGCACAAGCATGAAGTGCTCCAGGTCCGACTTATGTTTGACCGCCTCCAGGAACAGAGCCTGGAAGGTGGTGTCGTCCACGGTGCGCCCGCAGCCGAGGAACACGAAGGATTTGGTCTCATACAGCTTCTGGATCTCACGCTGTTGGAACGAGCCGTGATATATAATATTACGCTCGCGTAACGTGCGGTATCTTTTGCATTCAAGGCATTCAATGGAGAATAAAGTGCACTCACCATAACCTCGGTGTTCCTCAGCACATTCTGGTAGCCAGCAGGGTGCAGCACAATACCGCTGGGGTTTGTGTAAACACCGTGGATATGCAGAACACTCAGCCTCCGTTTCTCCTGAGCCCACTCCAACACCTAGACACACACACATGCACTTAACAGTCCATTGCACTCAATCCTGTTCTGGCTGGGTAGGGAGTAAAATCAGTAAACAGCAGTGAGAGGATATTAGCCCTGATGGAGATAAGGCATAAATACCAGGACTGAGAGGCAAAAGCGCAGCATCTCCCAGAAAACTCTGATCACTTCTTGCATGTTTGTGTTTCATTCAACAAGTAATCGAACTGCTTTTAAACCAACTGACATAAATGATAGACTGAATGGTTTGAATAGATTTGTCACGTTTCACGTTTTTTCAAGCAAAACAGACCCGCTTTTACTTGGAAAACTTCAGATAAGTCTTCAGCCAAGAGCAAATATTGTTCGATCTATAAAATTTGACAGCAGCTTAGTAATGGTTAGAACTTTAACCTTCCTCCACCTCCACAAAAGGCTCTTGCAGGTCAAAGCATTATCAGTTTATCTCCAAAACAGGCCAACACGGAACTTCACTGACGGGCAATGAGCAAGTTTGTCCAAATACACGGAGGAGACGAGATGCTAACAATTTACCTGCTATTTCCTCCTCTCTTAGTTTTGAGGGCGATGGATGAGGTGTGAATTTTTAAATCTGTCAGAACTTGAACACCCCTGGCCTCAGTACTTTACTAACCTTTGCACTCATCGGTAAAAAGCTAATTGGACATGTTGCGGCAGGAATGATCAATCAATAGCACCGTTTACCTTCTTCTCATCCGTCAGGTCCAGAGACTCCATCTTGGTGCCCTGGTGGGCTGCGTAGATCTCCAGCAAGTTGTCAAAGTTGGTGGTGAGGACCAGCGCGCCGCTCTCCATCAGCTGCAGCACTGAGCGCAGTAGGTGTTTCCCTGCATGCTCCATCTTGCACTCTAAATCGTCAAACACCTCGTACAGGCAGTCCTTGAAGAACGTAGAGCGCACGTTGCCTGTTCGCTGTTAGAGGAGAATAGAGTTATAAAAGAAGTGTGTAAACGTAAGAAAGTTTTGCATTAGTATACTTTTTGAAGTTTAAACATCATAAATACTTTAATAAAGTATACGGTGATATTACTGCAGAAAATACATTGACAGAGTTTCACACTATTTTTTGAACTGCAACATGCAATTGATGCTTAATCGTGAGCCAAGTGCCTTTTAACAGCAGTGAATGCAGCCTGGTAACAGCTGGAAAGGGAAGTGCGGTGAACTACCAGCTACATTGTACTGCGCCAACAGGAAGTAACAATTAGACAAAACACAGTAAAACTTAAAAATAGACATTTTTGAAAGTGAAAGAGCACTAACAAAAATTGATCTAAATATAACATTTGTATTTGCAACCCCAAAACCAAAAATTTCCCATCTGTGGTAGTGCTGTGTGAAATAATGTTTGGTCGCTGTCATATCATGGCAGCGGTCATGTCAAGCACACTTCGACAAACCCACAACTAGCAGCCTTTTAATGGGACTGAACTCTTTGAGCTCTCTGTTTTACTCATCACACCATGTGACCCAGACATGTGCATCGAGCGTCTTAAAATAAATGTTTGCACTGAAACTCAGGTTGAGCAACAGTTGAATCTTGATGGGGTTTTTTTTTTGTATCTTATCTTAGGAGTCAGGGTGAGACCGCAGAAAAATTGCTCTGACCAACACTGAAGAGACTGACAAATGAAAAGAACAGTGTGGTATAAATAGTGGTGCAGTATGAATGCTTATGGAGCACAATCAGTGCATCTGTTTCTAGACGCACTAGGAATAAAGGCCTCTGCTCAGGTACTACCCTTAATCAGGAGCTAAACTTGAGTCCTAACTACTCATATATCCATGCAGTGCAGGCCTTGACAGGAGGGTTTCGACATGCTTTTTAAAGATTTCCCCTCGGCGCTGCTCTCCAAACAGCATCTCAAGTGCCCAAACTTACTCTCAAGTGGGGCTTCAGGGGCGTGTCAAGTGAGAGCCAGTTTTGAAAATTTCTGCCCCAGGGCAACTTTCTGTTCTGTATCAAACACTCAATCGCCGTCACTCATCCTGCCCACAGCACTTCAGGCAGCAGCTCACATACCGCATGAGTCTGCTGAGAGATTACGGGCTGTAACTACACGGTTTTAAATCTCATCCTTACCTCGCAGAGCCTGTGGTTAAAAAAAAAAAAAGAAAGAAAAAGGTAGATGAAAAAAAGGGCAGGAGGAGTCTGGCTGCTAAGAATAGTAATGGGCAGTGCGGAGATGCAGTGACCAAGGTGATCGTAACGCAGGGAAATGCTCCGCTGACTTCCAGAGATTACAGCCCTAATGGGCTAAACAGCAGGAGTCCTTTCCACAGGAAGAAGCTCATTATCCACATCTAGTGTCTACAGCACCCCTCCTAATCACTGTGTCCTTGGACTGTCCCAGGACTTATGTAATAACCAAATGAAGTGCACGTAAACAACTCTGGTTTCTAGATGTTCATCCCAAACTGACATACTGTTAAGTACAAGTATATTCAAAGTTGTGTGCTAAAACAAAACTATTTTCTTCTGCAGCAATGCACGTGGAGGGCTTCATCTTTTTAAAAACTGCCAATATGCTATTAACAGATGATGAACTGTTTCCTCTACTGACCCTGCAGAAAACAAATAAATCGGTCAGCAAACTTTTAATTAGCCAAGGTCAAAGGTGTGAGAGGATTTACAACAAAAACACTCTTTTGAGTACTAACTTCAGATTACCCTCATTACCTGCAGACCAATATAATCCATCTGATACACAGTTGCATGAAAAGTGGGTTAAACTCTCAATTAGCTCACTGTTTATGGAATTAACTGCGCT
The DNA here is from genome assembly GCA_023238725.1 of Scortum barcoo. Taxonomy (NCBI): domain Eukaryota; kingdom Metazoa; phylum Chordata; class Actinopteri; order Centrarchiformes; family Terapontidae; genus Scortum; species Scortum barcoo. The sequence continues at coordinate 21,077,606 of CM041552.1, forward strand.
GAAAGTCTCTCACACCCTCATATGCTTCAGTTTTCTTTTGAGGGCATGTTCTCTAATACATAAAACTTGAGGATATTCCTTTTCCTGGGTCAAACTACTGCGTACATCACCTCAGGTCTGGTCCTAACGTGTGCTTGACTGCAACAAAGGAAAATATTTGCAGACAGGTTTTTTTTGGATTCACAACATGCTTGCTGTAACGGTCTGCGCTTGCTGTTTGGGTGGTGCTTTAAGTCTGTCTGCATGGAAAATCTGGGTTGGGGGGCTGCTGGTTCACATTATCCTATGCTTGTTTTTTGTTTTTCTTTCCTCCTCGGCATGCTTGAGCCTGCTGCGTCTGTAGCCAGCGGCAGTGAGCTGGTGTCTGCGCGACTGTGGATTGAAATAAACTCGATGGATAAAGCCATAAAAGCACTGTTTGTTCCCTTTGTGACAACAGGCTGAGGGCTGAGACAAAGCATGTTTTATCAAAGTCAAAGGTGCGATGAGACATGACTAACACAGGAGGCAAACGGTATTAAGGCTCCCATCTGCCAGCCCTGCTCCGGACCAGACCGGTCCAAAAGGAAGAGAAGTAGAGCTATATGGAAATTAAAATAGTTCATTTCTTTTCAATCATTTGTACAAAAAAAAAAAAAAAAAGCCAAGTGGACTCGCTCAACATTTAGTGTCTTCTGAATTATTATAGACCAATAACAGTAACCTGCCTCTTTAGTCTGTTTGCAAAAACCAGTCAGGGTTGGTCGCCTGGTGTAAGGATCATTGTGTGGTGGCAGAAATGTCCTGGTAGTTTTGATTGGGTTGATGTTTCTAGGTGGTATTAAGCTGCAATGACCTGGTATTGCTACCATGACAAAACATTCTGCTTCTGCTGACACTGATTTTAAATCCAAAAAGTTTCATGTGTCCCATTTTAAGTTTGCAGTTTATCTTTATCACAACTGGTGTAGTGAAATGTACTTTCTATTCATCACCGTCATCAGTGATATTTTATCTTCCTAAGGCTTTTTTTAATTATAATATTCTCTCATAAAAGTTGAGATTTATTATTGTTTCAGTCCTCTCTGTGTCTACTGACACAACTTCAGGGAGAAATGAAGCATGCATGGTGTGCTGCGATGGATCCCCTTTTTAATACAAATACATGTGAGCTTGAAGAGGTTATTACTGACACCAAATGACACAAACAAAATTAAGGACCAGACTGAACAATAGGAACATTTAAAAGTTCCTGCAGCTTCACTAAACCTGGTTTTAGCTCTTTTCTGTGCAGGCTGCTGTTTGTTGATGAAACTGAACAGTCAGTGGCAAGATTACATAATCGCAGCTTTGTGCATTTTTCTCCGGTACTCACCAGCCAAAGCTTAACCTGTAAAAACTTTCAGTTTAAAGTTGACTTTTATTTTAATAAACATACCAGTCCAGTGCTGGTTTGTAAGTTAACGTGCTAAAAGCCATGACTGAACACTAATGTGGTTCAGCTCTCCTGCCTTGATAAGTTTTTTTTTTTTTTTTTTTCTAAGGGAGCCCAGAAGAAGTAAGCAGTGATGTAAACAGCAATAAACAAGGAACAGGAAACGTGGCCTGCTTTGTGCATAAATGCTTTACTGACTTCAAAGGATTCTCTACATTGACTAAAATTCACTTCTTAAAAAAAAATCTGGCATTATAAGCTATATGTCTTTTTAATGATACAAGTCTAAGATTTCTTATCTCAATCGGTGAAAGTAAAAACAAAATGTCCCCGGCTGAGGAGAGGACAGTGAGCTGGCAGTCTGTCTGCCATATGTTTGTACATGTGTGACAGGGTGGTGCAGAAAGGAAATGCCAGGAAAAAGGCTCAGGCTTACCGGGGAAAGTTTCTGAATGAGGTCATGGGCCACATGTACCAAATTTTTATCTTCCTGCATGTGCTTCTGGAAACGCCGGTTCTCCTCCTCCTCCAGCAGGTCAAAGTCATTGGCCGCATCGAGCAAGGCCTGGATGAGGCCCTTCCAGGAGCGGAGCGCGGGGACCTGAGGGGCCACAGCAGAGCTCACCCCCGTGCCAATCACCAGGACGAGCTCGGGGGCCCGCTTGGTCTTCAGGCTGGGCAGCAGCTTCCTTTGGGGCAGGCAGAGACTGAGTGACGACGGTTGCAAAGGGGACGCTTCCCAAATCCTCTTCGACAGCAGGAAGGTTAAACAAACCATTCACAAGCAGATTAACACTTACCTTTTATTTGAGACCGGCAGAAAGAAAACACGAGATTTCAAAATGAGCCCCGCTAACAACACTGCTGCATGAGCCAGGGAGAGAGCGCGCACCTGAGCTTACCTGGGCTTCTTCGCATTGGAGTCTGCATCCTGAGAATCGGCTGCAGGTCGCTTCTCAGTTTTCACCGCAACAACGGAGGCCATTCAGCTCCTGTAACAGAAACATGAGCAACACACGTGTGCCAATCTTTGGTGAATGCTTAAGGAGGCAATGGGCAATAAAGCACAGTAAGTGTGGACACTGCCAGCTGTCAGACGTGTTGGTCCACTCTCGTTTGTCCAGCTGCCCTTCTTATATGAAGTTACATCAGCCACACCAGGTCAGGGTGTCACGGCAAATCTACACTCCTCCTGACTGTCTTTTGCAAACAGGAAACAATTTACATATTTCCTGGCAACATACCTTTCCTGATGATTAAACTATTTCAAAAACAGGTGAGGTTATCGTTCCAGGAAACTCCCACAGGTTGGTTGGTCATGTTTTTTTTATAGTCTTAGCCAAGTCAGTGCTCCACAGCAACAACAAGCCACATGCAGTCAGTAAGCGCCAGGATTTAACCAGGACCAAGCCTACTGACTTATTAATAGTAAAATAAAAGTGGATAAAACGCTTTAAACTAACTTGAGCGTCCAGACTGTGACTTACCTCGACACAGGTGAGTTGATGTCCAGTGTTTCTGTGTGCTCAAGTAGAAATCCTCTTTGTTTGCAGTCAGTCTGAGGTAAAGTGAGCCTGGAAACACCGGCTGGCTCTTTTAGCTCTTTGTCGGTGTTTAAGCTAACCTGGTTGTTATCACTTAAACTCAGTGTCGGAGGTAGGAAACTGCTGCTGTGTCACCAAATAACAACAAACAAACAAAAAAAAAACCCAGCCAGTGTACGAACAACCAACGTCAAGCTAACATTAGTTTGTTTTTTTTGTTTTTTTTTGGCAGTGAGCTAAGTTAGCTTTCGCCGAGATTGTTTAAAAGCTCCACAGCCGCTCCGTTACACTCGTCATTCTGAGAGTAAAGTCATCAAAGCGGTGGATATCTGCTGTTTCTCGGCCTCTTCAGGTATCAGACGTGTCCGGTAATGTCCCCGGAGCACCGTTACGCGGCAGAAAAGCCTCCGTGCTCTCTCCCGGCTGCTCCTCCACTCACCGCCCGCCCGTGTTGCGGTTTGGCTGGTTGAAGTCGCCGCCTGCCGTGAGGAGCGCCCGGTCCCGCGATGCCTTCAGGGGCCGTGCGAAAAAAAACAGCAACACAAAAAAAAAAGGAATAAAAATAGATCTGTTGGAAAGGCAGGTTTCAATGCACGTCGAGGTAGATCTTCAAAATAAAACACACGGCCTATAAGAAATGTATTTTTAGTGTTTGTGTTTGTTTGCACCTATTCAGGCACACAACATTGTTCCACTCCTCTAGTGCAACACACAAATTTATGAATACCTCTTTATTGTTGTACTCCAAAAATGTATTGGCAATTTCAAAACAATAGTTTTTTTTCTGTGTGACATATATGCACTTATTAATGTACATATCATAGTTTTTATTCATCTACCACAAAATATAGCAGCACCACTTTATTTTCCCCTCCAAAAAGTTATTTACAATTTCAAAGCAAGGGTTTTTCTATATTATTTGTATGCACTTATTAATGCACATAGTTTCACTCCTCTACTGCACCACAAAGTACATGAATATCGGTTTAATTTGAGTTTCAAAACACTTACTAACTATTTCAAGGCTAGCATGTGGAGATTTTCAAGAGCACTTGAAAGCAGCCATCCAGATCCTTTCTGAGGGAGTGACGTCAAACAAGATGAAGAGGCTGCTCAGCAGTCAGCAACAAACTAAATACTGTAAACACAAACTGATGTTTACCACCATCAACTACATCTGCAGAGTTACTGCAGCCTTTTGGAGGCAGCAGGCACATCGCCGGTTCCCTTCATTCAGAAATCTGTGAAATCAAGTGTGCAGTATCATTCAGAAATCTGCCTTTGAGATCAAGGCCTCATGATTGTACAATATGAGATGGTATATGAAACAAAACATTAAACAGAAACAGAACTTTCATCAATACGTTCATGTTTACTTTTTTATTCAAAAGTCGATAGCCTTCAGGATTGAGAATGATATATTTTGATTTGAATGTCTTAAAACATTTGTGTTTAAGCAGGCACTTATCGAATCATATACACCTAACAGCAGATGTGTTCCCAGATGGCCTGTAATACTGTCCCCTCATTTGTATTAGATTTCTGCATAACTTATGTTAAACAGAAACACGTCAGCACACTCTGCCTCAGCAAATACTACGTCTCGCCTGCCACCTCCTGTTCAGAATCAAAACTGCATTTCTGAAGTATTTGGGGCAAAAGTCACAGCACCTCATGACAAATCGGCCCTTTAAATCCTTTGGGTTTTTTTGGTTGTATGTTTTGTTGACTGTAAGAAAGATTATTACACACAAATATGCAAATTGTCTTATCTCAAGTTGATATATATATATATATATATAAATACTGTACTAACTGAAGAACTGTGGTTATAGAAAGTAATTAAAAACTACCACAAGGTTGTTTGATTGCAGTCAAAAAAGATCAATAAAAATAACCAAGAGGTAATCTGTAAAATAAAGCAAATCCAAACCACACAGTGTGTCACACAGATCAATCAGATGCCTAGATTCAATTTATTTGAGTTCGATCCAAATGAACATTTCATGATCAAAAAGTTTGACAAACAAAGTACCAAATTTAAACAGCAATATCTTTTGGAGTGAGATAATCCTCGCGTGTTCACCCGGTGAGTAAATAAGTTATAATTATAGTGCAATACATATTGTGTATAGGCCTTTTTTAAACGATAGCCCACATCAATGCATACAAGTTAGTATTAAATATCATTTAAATACATAACTGATTCAGCAGACACGTTGTCAGTCTATACATAATCGGTGTATACCAAGATACAATCAAACATTAAAAAGGCATACCATTTTTCATGTCAATCTTCGACATTCAAAAAAATATTTTCCATTTAACGCATTTTTACCCCAAATCATTTAACTGATACAGAATATCACAGCTGTAAGATTTCATGTCCTCATAAAAAGGCTCCGTGTTCATTTGATAACAGGAGAAAAGGCATACTGGTCGCATCTGACAACTTGAACCAATGCTGTCTCTCACAAAGGATCTTCACCCACTGGTTTATTTGTGAGATCTATTTAAAGTTATAATAAAAAGGTCAAAAATCCAAGCTCATGAAGAGGTAAAATAAACAAAGCAAGACTTTTACTTTTCACTCTTTCCCTTCTTAAAATGCAGCAATCACCTTTAAATAGCACAACGTAAACGTGGAGGTGTGAGCAAAAGCTTTAGTTTCTAGGCTGACAGATCTGGAACAGTGGTATTTTACTTAAGCAAAACCCAATAGTAAATAACTCAAAGAAATATGAACAGTCAGCCTTCAAATAGCAGTCATGATTGGTATTTGCAGATGAAACTAATAATGTCGTAACTGACTGTTCATGAACTGTCACTAGAGGTCAGCATAGTGTAAAGTCATTTTCCCTCTCTGAAGTGAAATATGGCTTAAAGGGCACAAAGGATTAGCATAGGTCTGGTCAGGGCTGGGCTCTACACAGTATCAGACAGTATCTTCCTGTCCACTGAAACCCTTCATAGAGCCTGTTGTTAAGGTGTAAGACAGCCACTCTATACGGAGATGGAGCCCTCTCTGAAGTTGGTCTTTCCTATCAGGACGTTGAGGAGTGTAGCCTTGCCCTCTTTGGTCTCCCTCTGAGCCTGCCTGATGACGTCGCTTAGCCTGTCCTCGTCCTCGCGGCCCAAAAGGTAGCCCTTACCGCCATAACCATCTGCCACTATATGATAATCTGCGAATAAAAAAGGGCAAGAAAATATAATTAGTCAGCAACTCTTCAGTCATCTCACTTACATATAAATGTATATAACCTGTAAATACTCTACAAACCTGTGAATGCAAGGCCACATGCCACGTTGCTGCCGAGTATGGGAACCTGCTCTCTGGATATCTGACTCCAGCATGCATCGTTTCCCACCACAGCTATGACCGGTGCCTAGAAGGAGGAAAAATTCAATTGTGGATTATCAGAAGATAAAAAGAAAGTGAAAAATGTTTACACAACAAAGAAAATACTTTTTGCTCACTGCTAAAGTCTATAACATTTGTAAAGATTAGTTTAGCCAGTTGTCCTTCTTACATACTTTTGTAAGTCTAATTAAATTGTCATAGAACCGTTAAATAAAGTAATTTTTTCTATACACCATCTGATTTTTGGACCACAGTACACCCACACAAAGTTCACATATTTTGGCTGATCAGACCTCTTCAGAACTGTGTGGGCATGTCCCACTGTACTAGATTGACATTTACCTCACTCTCCTGTTGCACCTATTATCATGGCACAACTTATTCTCATTAGTATGTTGACATATTCTAGTCCTGCACACTTCCTATATGCATAGGATGTAAATACTGTCATTAGTGATGTTACCTTGTGTCTGGTGAATGTGTCAAACTCTGCAACACTGTATCCTAGGGAGCCGTCACCATACACTATCCACACCTGAGAAGCACACAGAGCATTCATTCAAAGGGGTGAGCACCGACCAGTAGAAAGTCAGACAAAGCCCTTTCACAGAAGCCTGAATCAATACTACACCTCAGATTCAGGCCGGCACAGTTTTGCCCCTAGGGCAAATCCTCCTCCAACTCCCAGAGTCCCAAAGGCTCCTGCAGGGACAAGTAACATTTCAGTCATACCACTAGAACTGCAAGGAAATCATGATTAACCTCAGAATATGTTGCTATAACAAAGACTTGTGATTATAGAGCCCACAATGATTTTTACCTACAGAAACTACTTTAATGTGACCCGACTACAACAGCACAGTGTTCAGTGTCCTGCGACCTCTTTGTGTGCCCCAACAAATCAACTAACTACATAAGTTGATAACTCAACTGACTTGAAATGATTCATTATTTCATTTTCATATCTCAATTTTACAAGCCTTCTCCTCTCACATGTTAATAGACAAATATTGTTTTAATTTTAACAGTACTTCATGAACTAAGTGTAGTTTGTTCTACAAGATCTAACCTGGATCCAGCCAGCGCATAGGCCCTCTTGGTCTCATTATGTAAGCGGCACTTCCGACAAAATCGCCCCCATCGGCAACGATGATGCTGTCCTCTGCCATCAGCTCATCCACACGGTGGAGGACTTTTAAGGGATTTAAGTGGTGTTCAGTCTTCTCCTCAGCTTTAGCCCTGTAATACAAATTACACTAGTTCATATGATGGACAAATGATTTTGCATTACATGAATCGATCGACAAGATGAAATATGTCAAGCTGACACTGATGGTTTTATACTACATGCTGACTCAGTTGCAGCACAGGGACCAGGGATCGTCACATCCACCCACCTGTTTGTGTTTTCTTTGGTTATGTCGCCTGCTTTGAGGCTCTGAGGCCATTCCTCTGGGCAGCGATGACCCTTCAGGCCTTTGGAAAGCCGTACCAAAAATGAACCAGCATCGCCTAAAGTAGACATATTTCATTTTAGACTGTGAATGTTTCACGTGGTCAGCCGTAGAGGAGTAAAAAGTGTATTATTAAAGTCACAATGCTGACACTATATATATCATACATTCTGTATATTGGTGACTACGATTACAAATGATACAGGCTGTTCAGTACAGAACATGCGTCATGATGGCAGCTCGTGAACTTACCCTGAATTGCTATAGTTGGCTTCCAGAACATATCAGAGTTTTTCAGCAGCTGCGTCTTATCTCTGTTGACAGCGATGATCTTGCTGCGTCTGTTAAGAACTCTGCCGTAGCTCAGCCTAAAGTCACACACAGTGCCTGCAAACACAACACACAATGCTGAAAGTTTCTCGAAGAAACCTGGGTAACTTTTAAAATACAGTTCAACTGCTGACTGTATGTCAATAAATACAAAACAACTTCCAGAGTTAACCAAGGAGCTGCTGTCATTCTGTGAGACCTTAAATAAAATATTAAAACAACTACATGAAACTCAGGTATTAAATATTTAATCAATAACACTTACCTCGCCAACTTATGTTAGTGATGTCATTTTGTTTTATAAAATAATAACCTTCAGAAAGCTGTGACAGACATATCTGATTAAAACTGTAAGCCTGTGTGCCTGACCTGCTAATAGCACCAAGTCGGCGTCCTTCAGAGCATCTCGCCTGTTCTGCCTGATGTGAATGGGGCTGTCTCTACCCAGCATGCCACGGGACATGCCGCCAAGGAAGCAGGGGATGCCCAGGTCCTCCAGTGCCTTCCTATAAAGCAGGAAAAAAATTTACAAAACAATGCTTCAGTGTTATTCAATTGCTGACAAGAAAGCCAACGAAAGCAATAGACCATTTGTAAAATAAACAGTGAGAAGAAAGTGCCAGAAAAACAATAAGACACAGGATAGAAAAGTAGAGAAAAAGGGGGGCATAACACACTGTCTTCTACCTGATGTCATCAACAGGTGTTGGGGGTAGTGTTGCTTGGCTACCCAGCAGAATAACAGGTTTCTTGGCTCGACTGACCAGCTCGATGCACTTTTGTACCTGATTTGTGTTGAAAAACAAGACAAAAAAAAAAGACAAATCATTTAAAACTCACTCATGTTTAGTCATCTTATTTGTACTGTATTAAACTACAAAATGTTACGTCAGCAAGAACGCACACAATTCACATCAAATCGTCCTCACCTGATCGTCTGTGGCCTGTGGGATGTTGACAGGAAGCGGAGACACATCTCTGGGCTCCCAGGCTCCAGCAAAGAGGTTCATGAGGTGGTTAGTGAGGTACCTTATGAAAAATCACACCATGACACCAAATCAGCAGTAATTAAACTTTTGCCATTATTTGACAGTTGAGTGTGACATGAATTATGGGGAGAGAGAAGAAACAAAAGTTTTAGATGTGTAAAAGATCTGGGTCAGACTCAAACCAGCTGGTGTGTTTAAAAGGTACATATGCTGAATTTGTGGGCCTCCATGACACCCCACAGGCTAATCATTTATGTCTGACAATGTAACAATTCTCATATCACTTATAAAGATTATAGTGTTGTTTTATATTTCTCTGGAGTCAGCCACTGTTCACCTATTTTTGCACTTCAAATGCACTGAGCAGTAATGTACAGTGTATATAAGACAAGCTGATAACATACCATGAGACAATTTTGCCCATCAGGCCTTTGGGAGGGTTCTTAACCCCAAACTCTTTGGACACGAGGTGGAAGGGATAGAGTGTGTCGATAGGGAACTCGATGAAAACAGGACCGGGAGTTCCCGACTGGGCGATGGCCAGGGCTTTCCTGACAGTAGGCACGATCTCCCTGATGGTCCTGATGGAGGCACAGAACTTGCACAGCGGCTTGAAGAGAGACATCTGGTCGATGTCTTGCAGCGCTCCTCTGCCCTGCAGTGGGAACACAGGTTAGACGCTGGAGCTGAGAAAGGTTCAATGCGAAGCGTGTCATGTTTAAAAAGGGGCCGTCTGACAGTAGCAGAACGAACCCGCTGTCTTTTTCTGTCTTTTTTTTTTTTTTCTACCTGCACATGCACATCATATTTGCATCAGTATGCGAGTCAACTCCACCTGAAGCAGGGTACCGGCGGCTCCTCCTATGAGCAGCAACGGGGATTCGGCCATCTGGGCGTTCTTCACCGCCGTCACCGTGTTAGTGAGTCCTGGGCCAGCGGTTACTGCTGCTACACCGACAGTGCCTGAGGGAAGAGAAACAAGGTAGTCCCAAACGAGCACACTCACACAATATGGAAGATACTAAGGTGGAAACACATCTAAATGTTACCCAGCACACCCTGGTTTGACAAGTGAAAAAGACCCACACCAAGGCCCTTTAATCCTCCATAACTGCCGGCAACATGGTGTGAGCTCAAATAAACTAAGACTGCAGGACACAAAGTCCTCACTCATCCACTCTCCTGAAATCTGCACCTGAGAGTCTCGCCACGGCGTCAGCGGCGAAGACGGCGGTGGCCTCATGCCTGGTGTCCACGATGCGGATGCCCACCTTCTCGCAGGCCACCAGGATGGGCGAGATGTGCCCGCCGACGAGGGTGAAAAGATACTTGACCCCGTGGGCCCTGAGGACCTCCGCCACGCTCTCGCCACCATGCCGCGGGCTCTTGGTCTCCGTCTGAAAGAGAGAGCATGAAGAAGAGCTCCTGTTAGTGATTCAACAGGGTAATCACTCATGTAAGGTAGATAAACAGCTGTCAGTGGGAGCTGATGGCCCCACTGAAGGCCACCTGTCACATTATCTCACAATAACCACACATTGTTCTGGGCTGCAGCGTGGTGCTGATGGCGGTGGAGTGCCTCAGGGCTTAGTGCAATCCCACTAACAGCCTGGGTGACGGCCTTTGTGCTAGAAAACCGCAAGGCTGGTCAAAGTTTACACGAACGGAGCCCGGCTTACCTTTTCACCTGTGGAGTCCAGTGACACTCAAAGGTGAGCGCAGATAATGCCGTGCGACTCACCTGCCCTTCAAAATAAAATGCAGGTGGAGAAAACGGGGGTATAAAAAGCGTCTGAGGGGGGGGGGGGTCACACCTACCTTGTGGAACAGCTGGTAGAGTAAACCAAGTTTGTAGGCTGCAAACAGGAGCCCACAGACCGCGACCCCCGCACAGCATCCGAGCAGGGCGCCAATGGCTCCGAGCGACTCCATGTTTAGTGTGAAAAAACCTTTATTTATTTATCAAAACTCCGCCGGGATACACCTGACACCCCGACCCGCTCCTGGCTGCTCCCAGTCCTGCAGCTCGGCTCGGCTAGGCTACAAAAAAAGAGAGAGAGAGAGGCGAAACAGTGGGGCAGCTACAGTCCCATTTCTGAGGAGAGGACTTTGACTGCGGTGTGGGCCGACATGAAGTTTCAGGGGGGTGGAGTCCACTCCTGTGCAAGTTGGACCGACCCCGGTGCTCTTTCCGCAAAAACCGAGCAGACACAGGAACAGGATGTGTTTACAGGTCAAGTTACCTGAGAGGAAACAAGCTGCATCCTGTTACGAGTTTCAAAATAAAACAACGTCGTTTCCCTGTATTCACAATGCATACGCATATTCTCACGTGAACATAGGCAACTGAATATGACTATTACATCGATTATATTGAATATTATGTTGCCTAAACTCTCATCTGCCAGGCACGAGGCGGGACATCAGTCTGAGCCAAATGTTTGAGGAGTAATCTCTGATTTTAAAGCTTTATTCAGGCACTTTCAAGCTCACACAAGTACAGAAAAAATAGTAAGTAAAATAGTTTGTAAAGTCCAGGATGGTTGTGATGGGGAAAAAAATGTGTTTTGGGCTTCACACAATTTTGTCCATTCAGTATTTTATTAATGCAGTCTTATTTAATTTAATGTTGGTACTCCATGTTGTAAATGTTGCTTTATATCACATTTCTGTGTTGACGCTTGGGTCATCCCAATTGAAAGTGTGCTGCCCAGACCACCTTTCCTTTATTGTGAAGGGCAAGACAGCTTCTCTTCCGGTCTCTGTGCTTTGTTTCTGGCGGATCTGATGTGGCTGCGTGCTGTCAGGTTTCTTTTGTGAATAGGAGAGCGTCGCGCGTGTAAAGGACACGGCTTTGGTCCAATGAGAGGCCTGTGAGGGCGTGACCTGCTGTCAGAGGCCCAAACAGCATTGTCTCTAATCAGAGCAAAGTTCAGATGAAGTGAGAAAACAAGACAGATCAGATCAGATGTGACATTTACCTTTGAAGAAAACATTTAACCATACCGCTGTGCAATAGTAAATATGGTGGTTAGTAAATTAATAGCTTTATATCATTCTGCCAGTATCAACAAACTGTCCCCTTGTGTGTGTATTTTGTTGCTGTACATTATTTTCACAGTAGTGTGCAAAAGGGGAGTTTGTAAACATCAGTTGTCCTTCCATGATCAGGAGTTTCAGTAAATAGTATTTTGTCGTCCGCTTTTTGTTCCTCGAAAACAATAATCTGAAAGAGAAGAGAAAAAATTGTTCAAACTAAATCTGACACAGGTGAGCCAATCAATCGAAACAGAAAATACAAAGCAGAGGCAAACGTGATCTCATCTAAAGAGAAAGACAGCTGTTACATTACACCTGTACCTGATTCTCTCCGCCTCTGAGCCAAGCTCCTGGGAGGTAAAGGAAGAGCTGCGGGCCGATGGACCAGTGACGCCCGAGGTTCTGCCCGTTGACAAACACGACTCCTTTACCCCAACCCTGTGGATGAACACACCGGTGTGATCAGCACAATGACAACGTGAGAAGTTTGTTTTAAAGAGTAATTAAAACCAATTAACACTGATGTGAAGTTGTATAATGTGAGGCATCAGAATGGGTCAGACACTCATGAACGATCAAGACTAAGATGCTGCAATAATACTGTGCATATACATTTATTAAAAATGCATGCAAAGTACTGTATTAAAAATGAAGATGCATGTGAAACCACAGGAGTCGTAGATCAGCACCTATTAGCTCTAACAGATGCACTTTACCATGAAAGATGACTGGCCTTTCCTACTCACAGGGAGTCTGATGAAGGTGTCTCTGGGAGGAGCGTCCACATGCAGTTTGGCCTGGAAAAATCCAGGAAGAAAGGGCGACTTGAAGTCAGACTTCCACTGACCTGAGCTCATTAATCTGAAGCAAGATCAAACATTTATTTTAAACATTCACTGTAACCACATGAAACTAAAATCAATATGAACATTATGACTTCTGTTTAACACTGAGTATTTTAGGGGGAATGTTTAGGTTGTACCCCGCCTCTCGCCCAAGATAGCTGAGATAGGTTCCAGCACCCCCTGACACTGTATGTCAGGATAAGCAGATGGATAGATAGAAAATGGATGGATGGACATGTCAGTGAGTGTCCATGCAGGACTTATAGGTCTTATAGCCCGTCCAGTTTCACAGAATGAAATGAAGTGAAACTCAGTTCACCGACCTTTTCATAAAGTTTGGCTTCATGTCCAAACAGAAGGCGGAAAATCCTCTCAGAGGGGTTTGATTCAACAGGATGTCTCCCACAATGCCTGAAAAACAGGGCAAAAAGAAGCAAACAGACCAAACAACATCCACAGACACTTGCCTATTGGTGTGCTCTATTGCATGGGCATGGTGGGCTACAAATCATTAGACTTTAATTTGACTTGTTTAAGTGAAATTAATAGATTATTCAATGTCTAAGCAACATTATCTGAACTGTTTTAATATTTCTTTCAACTTGAACACTGTCAAAAGGAATGTTAAGAACGGTTTGCATCAGGTTTCAAACAGGTCCTAGGTGATGGGCCAGACCTAAGAGCGGTTCACAAGCCCACCATGAATAGAACACCAACAAGGACCGTTACGTCGCCCGGATTGGCGTTATGGGGCCAGGGCCCCACCCTGGAGCCTGGCCTGGGGTTGGGGCTGCAGGTCGCAGGCTGGCGAGCGCCTGGTGGCCGGGTCTTTGCCCACGGGACCCGGCCGGGCTCAGCCCTGAAATGGCGACGTGGGCCCGCCTTCCAGTAGGCTCACCACCCGCAGGAAGGTCCATGAGGGGCCGGTGCAATGTGGTTTGGGTAGCAGTCGTGGCGGGGGGCCTCGACGACCCAATCCCTGGACCAAAACTCTGGCAATAGGGACATGGAATGTCACCTCGCTGGGGGGGAAGGAGCCTGAGCTCGTCGTGCGGGAGGTTGAGAGGTACCGGCTAGAGATAGTCGGGCTCACCTCCATGCATAGCTTGGGCTCTGGAACCCAGCTCCTTGAGAGGGGCTGGACCCTCCACTACTCTGGAGTTGCCCAGGGTGAGCGGCGGCGGGCTGGTGTGGCTCCCCAGCTGCCGCTTATGCTCCCCAGCCCAGCTCAGCTTGCAGGGAGTTCATGCCCTTGGGTTGGGATGAGAGGTCTCTTGCTGTTGTTTGTGCTGCCGTTGAACATACGTGTTGCCGAGTTCACAGCAGTGAACAGAGGGTCGTACAGTAGAGTACCTGCGGCCTTCTTGGAGTCCCTGGGAGGGGTACTTGAGTACTTGGGGGGGTACTGATGTGCTCCGACTGGGGACTCCATTGTTCTACACTGGACTTCAATGGACTTCTTGGGCAACGCTCATACCTGTGGGTGATCCAACTGAGGAGGAGCCTACCTGATTCTGAACCCTGGTGCGTGATCGGGAGGAACTTGAAGGCCTGTCCCCGATCTGAACCCGAAACAGCGGTTTTCTGTTATTGGACTTCTGTGCTAGTCATCGGTTTGTCCAGTGAACACCATGGAAAGCATAAGGTAGTCCATCAAGGAGGTCCGATTACCGGATCGACTTTGGCACCAGGACACCTAGGCTTTGTCGATGTCACTTTTTGTTTCATCTGATCTCCGGCCGTATGTCTTGGACACTCAGGTAAAGAGAGGGGCTGAGCTGTCAACCGATCACCACCTGGTGGTGAGTTGGATCCGCTGGCAGAGGAGGAAGTTGGACAGACCTGGCAGACCCAAACAAAGCGTATTGTGAGGGTCTGTTGGGAACGTCTGGCCGAGCCCTCTGTCAGGGAGGTCTTCAACTCCCACCTCCGGAAGAGCTTCTCACAGATTCCGAGGGAGGCTGGGGACATTGAGTCCGAGTGGACCATGTTCTCTGCCTCCATTGTCGACGCGGCAGTTTGAAGTTGTGGACGCAAGGTCTCTGGTGCCTGTCGTGGCGGCAATCCCTCGAACCCGGTGGTGGACACCGGAAGTAAGGGATGCCGTCAGGTTAGGCTGAAGAAGGAGTCCTATCTATCGGACTATGTTGGCCTGTGGGACTCCTGACGCAGTTGACGGGTACCGGCAGGCCAAGCGCAAGCCGCAGCCCGGATGGTCCTGGAGGCAAAAACTCGGGTCTGGGAGGAGTTCGGTGAGGCCATCGGTCAGCCTCGAAGAGATTCTGGCAAACCGTCCGGCAGCGCCTCAGAAGGGGGAAGCAGTACTCTGCCAACACTGTTTACAGTGTGGGTGGGGAGCTGTTGACCGCGACTGGGGACATTGTCGGACGGTGGAAGAAATACTTCGAGGATCTCCTCAATCCCACCGACTTGCCTTCCAATGAGGAAGCGGAGGCTGGGGACTCTGAGGTGGACTCGTCCATCACCCAAGCCGAAGTCACTGAGGTAGTTCGTAAGCTCCTGCAGTGGCAAGGCGCCGGGGGTGGATGAGATCCGCCCTGAGTACCTCAAGTCTCTGGATGTTGTGGGGCTGTCTTGGCTGACACGCCTCGCCTCTGCAAGCATTGCATGGAGGTTGGGGACAGTGCCTCTGGAGTGGCAAACTGGGGTGGTGGTCCCTCTTTTTAAAAAGGGGACCGGAGAGTGTGTTCCAAGGGGAACACAGGGGGACACAGGGGGATCACACTTCTCAGCCTCCCCGGGAAGGTCTACGCCAGGGTACTGGAGAGGAGAATTCGGCAACGATAGTCGACCCCTCGGATTCAGGAGGAACAATGCGGTTTTCGTCCCGGTTGTGGAACACTGGACCAGCCTCTATACCCTCCACAGGGTGCTTGAGGGTTTATGGGAGTTTGCCCAACCAGTCCACATGTGCTTTGTGGATCTGGAGAAGGCATTCGATCCCTGTGGTCCTGTGGTATTCTGTGGGGGGTGCTCCGAGTGAGTATGGGGTCCGGGGGCCTTTGCTAAGGGCTGTTCGGTCTCTCTGTCAATGACCGGAGCAGGAGCTTGGTTCGCATTGCCGTGCCGGCAGTAAGTCAGACCTGTTCCCAGTGCATGTTGGACTCCGGCAGGGTTGCCCTTTGTCACCGGTCCTGTTCATAATCTTTATGGACAGGATTTCTAGGCGTAGCCAGGGGCCGGAGGGAGTCCAGGTTTGGGAACCACAGGATTTTCATCTTTCATCACATTGCAGATGATGTTGTCCTGATGGCTTTATCAAGCCAGGACCTTCAGCATGTACTGGAGTGCAGCGGTTTGCAGCCGAGTGTGAAGCGGCTGGGATGAGAATCAGCACCTCCAAATCCGAGGCCATGGTTCTCGACCGGAAAAGGGTGGCGTGCCCTCTCCGGGTGGGTGGAGAGGTCCTGCCTCAAGTGGAGGAGTTCAAAATATCTCGGGGTCTTGTTCACGAGTTAGGGAAAGATGGAGCGTGAGATTGACAGGCGGATTGGTGCAGCGTCCGCTTCAGTTTATGCGGTCGGTGTACCGGACCGTCGTGGTGAAGAAGGAGCTGAGTCGAAAGGCGCTTAAGCTCTCGATTTACCGGTCAATCTACGCTCCCACCCTCACCTATGGTCATGAACTTTGGGTAATGACCGAAAGGACAAGATCGGATGGACAAGCAGCCGAAATGAGTTTCCTCCGCAGGGTGGCTGGCGCTTCCCTTAGAGATAGGGTGAGAAGCTCGGTCACTCGGGAGGAGCTCGGAGTAGAGCCGCTGCTCCTTCACATTGAGAGGAGTCAGCTGAGGTGGCTTGGGCATCAGTTTCGGATGCCCCCTGTCCCGCCTCCCTAGGGAGGTGTTCCAGGCATGTCCCACCGGGAGGAGGCCCTCGGGGAAGACCCAGGACACGCTGGAGAGACTATGTCTCTCTGGCTGGCTGGCCTGGGAACGCCTCGGGGTCCCCCCGGAAGAGCTGGAGGAAGTGTCTGGGGTGAGGGAAGTCTGGGCATCTCTGCTCAGACTGCTGCCTCCGCGACCCGGTCCCGGATCAAGCGGTTGAAAATGGATGGATGAATGGATGGAATATAGGTCTAAAATGCACAATAGGTAATTGTGAATCCAATGAATGAACTGATGTAAAAATAATAAATCAATAATTAGCACAGCACAAAGCACCAGTGTTTAAATATAGACTACCTTTGCGCTGTTCATCCAGAGTTTTTCCATAATTCACTCGTCCACAGTTCTCTACAAGTAAGCTCAATGTCATCTCCCCCTTCAGTGCACGAAACACAAGAAAAAGTCAGAGTGATCACAATGAGACAATATTTTTCAGCTGGTTTGACAGGGTGTATATGTAATGTATGCAGCTTCTCAGAACCACATTTTGTTCCTCTGACTCCTGTTTGAGCAAAGTTAAATGCTCCAAAACTGGAATCTGGATAACTCAAAAACTCTCAGAAAAACAGGCCCATCAGACAAAATAATCAATTTAATGCATTTAAACTAGTGCAGTTACACTGGTTTTAGCCACTGTTTACAGCATTTGGGATTACCTCACAATGAGGACTCCTAGCTGTTTGCTGCACTTTTTGGTCAGTTGATGATAATAATCAGACAGATTGCAATAAGAAATGTGGCAATAACGTTGCACGAAGTGGATATTGGAGTATCCTGCCATCCTTAACAGCAGGTAACATGCACCGTAATATTATTTATTTATCCATTTTGCTTTACCCGTTGATGCTGGACTAAAGTTCTCCCTTGAAGTTGGACATCATCTTGGCAAAATGTCTTTTCCTGGGAGCAGTTGGGTTCCTTTGCATATGAACAGTGACTAAAAGCAGCTATATTATGTTGAATATTTCCTTCTAAAGGCAAAGTTTAAGGCTCTTCATTTCTGGGATGCTTTAAACATATCTGTCTGAGCATGATTTAAATATGTATTAGTTTCAGGAGTTAAGGACAAGCGTTAGAGGGAGGAGGACATGTGCAACTCAGAAGAGAAACTAAAAACAGTCTGTACCTTTCCATCAGGGAGTGTCAGCTCATGATTCTTGTAGTCCAAAATACCAACGCATTGTCTGTCCACAAAAACCTATAGAGAACAAAAGAAGTCACAATGATTATGTAGAATTATGTATTTAGAATCTATAGAATACATGTATAGTGTGTGTGTCAGGCTGTGGGTGCTCACTAGTGCTCTGTCTCTGATGTTGTTCCTGGAGCTCAGGGTTCCTCCTCTGGGGATGGTGGTTTCATACAGTGTGTATCCATATGACTGACCATTGTTATTGTTGACAGGGAGATTCTCCATGTTCACCGGCCTCTCCGACCTGTACGGCTGGACGAAGGGTCAAATGCCACAACATATTACATACAAGAATCTGGCAGAAAGTGGTAAACCCCAGACCTCAGAAGACACTGAACTGAAATGTGTATCTGAGTAGTTTTACAGGCAAGACAAGATCACTGCTGGAGTTAGGAAGCTCCACTCTGGTCCCACACTGCGACACACTTGGAATATGAGAGTCCACCAAACATCACATGACAGATACTTCTTAAAAAAAACAAAAAAAAAACAGGTGTGCTGACACCTTGATGTACGACCAAGCCCGAGCTGCTGGGGTGTGAGACATCTGTCTGGAGCAGATTAAGCAGCATGCTGCTAGATGTCTACACAGGCGCAGACGCCGGATCTGACGCACAGGCTGACAACAGAGATGTTCTGTCCATCTTGAGTCTCACCACATCTTACATTTTGCTCTCATCCCAGCAGGGTCCCCGTATTCATCTGACTGTATGGTCTAGTTGGAATCGATTTTATATAATCAACTGTCGCAACAGGCAGGTGAATGCCATCTGTCGCTTACCTTGTCTGCAAAGTGCAGGCTGTCCCACAGTGACAGGTGCCGCTGAATGACAACTGGGTCGTACGCTCTCCTCTCCAGAGAAGAGGGCACTTCAGGAAGAGGCTCAGCTGGAGCAGGAGTTGGCAAAAATATTTAATTAACATTAATTATGACTCAATTACTCTGGGTGATGAAATCATTGGATGAATTGTACATTAAATTTGTGATGCAGCCAATGCGTGTGGATGGATAAAAAGACATTACAGTGGTACTGGCTGAATAGATTCCTCAGGAGGTGGTATTTTGGGGTGCAGTCTCCGGCCTCAGATAGCGGCGCGTCGTAATCTGCAGTGAAAACATTTGCAAAAACAGTAAGAATCTTTTGAAGCGGTTCATATCATACATAACATATGTTATCACAGATCAGATGCATTCTTCGGCCTCTGAACCAACCATAACTGGTGACCTGAGGTTTGTAGGTGCCAAAGTCTATTCGCTCCATTCATGAAGCCGAAGCTGGTCCCTCCATGGAACATGTAGAGATTAATGGAGACGCCTCTCTCCAGGATCTCAGACACAACAGCCAGCATGTCTGTAAACCACATGATAATAAATGACGACATAACACACACACAAAAAAAGAAGAAGTGATATGCAGCAATAAATGAGTTGTTAAGTAAAAAGGTAATGCTTTTCACTGTCGATGTCCTTGAACAACACCTGAACCCGACAGCTCAGGAGTGACGTGCTGAATTACGTTCATAAGACTTTCCAAAACCACAGGCGAGCAGACATGAGCCATTAAAAATGTGCACATTAATTGAGAGAAGTGGCTGAAAACTGTCTCTGTACCCTCAGCGTGAAACACGTGGTGATGTTCTCCCCAGGCGTCAAACCACCCAGACCAATACTCCATCACCATTAGAGGTTTCTGGGGCTGCAGGACACAGAGCACATGCCTGTATTAAATACACATGTAACTGTCTGCTATCATTTGAGAGCCAGAGCAAGGCTTTAATGAGAAACACGGTCTGACATTTTTAGCGTGTGCTCTTACAAAATTCTACATATATGCAATATACAAGTAATGAGTAGTGAGTGGACAAGCAACATTGCCAGAGCTACTTGCAGCATTACGGTCACCTACCTGCATGTCAGCCAAGTGCTGGATGGCTCCGAAGGACAGCCTCTGAAGGTTTATTGTTCTGAGAACTGAAGTGAGAAAGATGTAGACTAAATGAATGATTGATCTATATCACATTGTATTTTTCTATAGCTTTAAAAACACTTTAGTGGGTAAATTCTGAAAGAAATGTTTGGCATTTTGTAGTAAATTACCTCCCTCTAGCCCTCCATGTCTCAAACCCTCCCAGTTGTCTGAAGTCAGCAAGAGCTCCTTGATTCCCCTGGACTCGAGACACTGGAGGAAAAGAACAAAGCACATATGCAAAAAAAGATTTAATTCTGAATTAACTTCTTAAATATTGTATTTGAAGATTTCAATGAAAAAGAGCAACATTGTAATACATCAGCAAACTCACATTCTTTATGAAAGGCATGTATTCCTCATCTTTGGCATATGATCCGTACTCGTTCTCAACTTGGACTGCGATGATCGGGCCTCCCTCTTCAAACTGAGGAAACAAATGAGCCAAAATTAACATTAGTCTCACTGAAATCATTTTGGAATCGCTGTTCCAGGAGAGGTTCGACATGAAATATCATTGCAAAATTTTCAGCTACCATCAGGGGTTTGATGACTGAGACAAGCTTGTTGAAGTAGAGGTTGACAGCATCTACAAAGCCAGGGTAAGTTGTCCTCAGCTGCATGCCTTTATCCTGTAACAACCAGCTGAAAGAAACACGAGAAACAACTTCAGCAGCTTATCGCTAATATATGGCAATATTTTAAAGCGACGGCCAGATGGTGTTACCTAGGCAACCCGCCCAAGTCCCATTCGGCGCAGATGTAAGGTCCAGGGCGCAGGATGACCCACAGACCCATCTCTGCTGCCAAACTCACATAGGCCCTGAGGAGGGAAGAGACACCTTGTGCTTCATTTAAAAAGGAACCATTTGGCATGTTTTCTGGAGATAATTATAAAACTACAGGGAAGAATAAAAATAATATGGAGGTACTTGAGGTCCAGCTGATCCTGGAAGTTGAACGCTCCTCTCTCGGGCTCATGCAGATTCCACGGCACATATCTGAAAAAGCAGGCAAGAAAACAATTCCTTGGAGCTTATAAGCAATAGTGCGGCCCAGTGGCTCGCAAAATCCTCCTGTTTGTTTCTATTACATTTCAAGATGAACTGTTTCATAAGGCATGTCACACAAACACATTTGATTTCATCTAATCTGTGTTTGACCTTCTCCTGTAAAAAGAACAGGGAAACTCCTGTCATGGGAGCCATAGTCAAGTTGCAGTGGGAGCGTACGTGGTGAGCGTATTGAGGCCACAGGCCTTCATCTTCAGCAGCCGGTCCTCCCAGTAGGCTCTGGGGACGCGGAAGTAATGGATGGAGCCTCCCAGGACGCGGAAGGGCCGTCCCTCCAGAGTGAACCGAGACGAGTTGGCCTTCAGACCCTCCACTCGGCTCATTCTTCTCACTTCAAGGTGATGTCTGCTGGGAAAAATACTGCTATATAAAATATAATAGGAAAAAGTACATCCTCTACAGCAGGTCATACGTGTTGAATAATACAATTAATAGCATTGTTATTCAAGTTACATTGTGTTATTGTAATAAAACTTTACAAAAGGTACTTTAAATGATGCATCTGTGAACATGCACAAAATAAATTACATTTTTATATGAACACAATAAGTAAGTAAAAACTCACCGAGATCTGCAGATATACAGAGAATCCTAATTACATCAAAAACATTGTCAAATCTGAATCTTGACTCTGAGCTTGCCAGGGAGCGTTTGAAGGGAGGATGGTGCTGGGAGGCCTCAAACACTGTGGATAAGGGAAACTATTGTTTTTTCAGAACAACAATATAATACTGCTCTGTCTATCTCTCTCTCTCTCTCTCGGTCAGAGATGGGAAGAATGACATTGTACACGGTAACGCTGGCTGGCCTCGTGGTATAGTTTACATAAAGAATGCACTGGTGGCCTATAGTGAATACGTGTGTGTGTGTGTGTGTGTGTGTGTGTGTCATATTATTCATTCTAGTTAGGATATAGCCATGGTGTTTGTTTTTTCACATTAACATTTCAAGTTTATTGATAAGAGAAGAGCACCACAACCATACAGGTTTCTTATATGGCCTTTTATATTACAAGGTTGCGTTTGCATTTTCTGATTCATTCCTTTAATTAGACAAACTACTGCATTCAATGGAGAGTTGTCAAACAACTTAACAACATTACAACATAATGAATGTTGATGGTCTGCTGATTGCAATGATTTATGACTTTTTTTCCTCAGACATAATGTCTCTACTTACACAAGCATGCTGTTCGTGAACACTATAAAGCTGAACAGATTCTTCGCTCTTTGCTTTCACGTTGTTTCTTTATTATTAGTCATAAAGCTGAACAGATTCTTGCTCTTTGCTTTCACGTTGTTTCTTTATTATTAGTCATTAACTCAGTCAGATTTCAGTCAGACAGTATCACAGCTGTGATCTTGGAGCTCAGATGAGGAAGAGGTGTCTTTGAGTCTAAGAGGGAGGATCATGAATCTGAATCTGAATTCCACTTCTTGTTCATCTCCAGTGAGTCTGAAACAGGATTTCTCAAGAAGCTGACGAGCAAATGGCATTCTGCAGATTGTCAGGCTGGAAACTGATGAAGTCTACACTTGTGAGTTTCTGTAGATGTAAACTCACTGAGGCACTCAGACATGGATTGTGCATATTGCAGTTCCAATAGGTGGTCAGAAATCAAATGCATTGTTAAAACGTTAATTACATTTAGGGATTTGGTGATGGTCAGTCAAAAGAAGTAATAATAATAATTAAAAAAATAGATGAGAGGAGGAAGGACTTTAGGGACATGTAAAGAGAGACTGACTCATCAAAAGGGCTCGAATAGGACACACAAGACTTAAATTGAATTTTGCACCTCATTAGAGACCATCCTGGGAACTGTGATGGCTGCTATCTGAGGGGGACTGTGCTGCACGCTGTTTTCTTTTCATTCGCACAAATATGCAAGACAAAGACTGGCGCTAAAAGGGTAGTGGAGAACAACTGCGTTAATTAGAAACAGCTTTCCCTTTCGACTTAGGGAAAAATAATAGGAAAAAAAACCCACCCGTATTCTCACATTCATAAGAAGCAGAACATGCTTGGCAGTGATAATGCACATAAATAGCTTTTAATTAAAAAAAACATAAAATAATAATAAAAAAAAAAATGAAGGGACCCTCCTGACAGCTTTCTTCGTTTTTCTCGCGGCAGTGTAATTGGCGGACGGTCCCCGCGCACAGATGGCAG
The DNA here is from genome assembly GCA_023238725.1 of Scortum barcoo. Classification (NCBI taxonomy): domain Eukaryota; kingdom Metazoa; phylum Chordata; class Actinopteri; order Centrarchiformes; family Terapontidae; genus Scortum; species Scortum barcoo. Next base: position 21,100,893 of record CM041552.1, read on the forward strand.
TGCAGAAGTGTTTGTGCACTTTGGGACTAAGTGAGTGAAGCCTCTGACACCAGCACGGCTCACAGCTGACCCCACGGGACGAGCCTGGACCAGGTTTCGTTACTTGAATGAAACCGCCCCGGAAGTATCTCTCTGCGAGCGCATTAAACATGGGTTAGCTCGACTTAATTGGCGCGTTTATGTCATTTTATTTTTCTTCTGACGCACTTTTAAAGCAGGACGCGCCCGACCACGGTGGAAAAAAAAAGAAAAAAAAAAAGAAAAAAAGAGGGAGTGTTTATTTGCACTTTGAGCGAAGAAGGAGAGAGCTGATACTGAAGTGGACTCGTTGCCGCCCATGGACGGCCTGTCAGTGCTCGGCCCTCGTCTGTCCCTGAAGCAGAGATATTTCCTCCTGCTGTCTTTGGCCGTCGGAGCCATTATTGTTTATCAGTTCAGCAGGTAAGGACACACCAGAGCTGCTCACATGGGAGGAAGCCGAGAGTGAGACAGCCACACAGGAGGGGGGATTAGTGGCCCTCCTGTCCCCTGTGTGTGTGTGTGTGGCTGCAGGTGAACTCTCACCTGGCTCACCTGCAGCCTGGTGGACGTGGCTCCACGTGGCCCGTCAGTGTGGTCAGACCTCAGTGTGTCTGTGCTGTGAGGTGTGAGTCACATGTGAGTCCCTGTCTGTCTGTCTGTCTGTCAGGAGGAGGTGTGAGCGGTGTGGGATTAATTATATTCTGTGATGTGATGAATCGATCAGTCAGGGTTAAAGCAATCCTGACTTGATCAGTCTCCAGGTTATGTCTGTCTTGGCATGAGCACATTCAGATGATGGCATGGGGGGGCTCGGCCTTTTACCCCCACAGGATCTCTCCTCAGGTGCAGCTGTGCATTAACTATTTTGCTCGAAAGGGAATATTTGTTTGCAAGCTGTCTTCCCACCGTCGAGGCTTGTCTCTGATGTTTTCTCCGCTTTGCACTAATTCAGTAAGCTCTTTTTCAGTTGTAAACTGTGTCCCCCCCCCACCCCCTTAGGAATCGCCCTGAGGCAAGAAGAATGAGCCGTATGGAGGGTCTGAGGGCCAACTCGTCTCAGTTCACCCTGGAGAGGAAACCCTTCCGCATCCTGGGAGGCTCCATCCATTACTTCCGCGTCCCCAGAGCCTACTGGGAGGACCGGCTGCTGAAGATGAAGGCCTGTGGCCTCAATACGCTCACAACGTAGGCTCCCACTGCAGCTCACGGCTGGTTGAGTACACTGCTCCTCCGAGCGCCAGAACGAACAGCGTCAGTTTTTTACTGGACAGGGTTACACACAGGTCAGATCAAATCGGAGTAAAGCACAGCAGAGCAGACAGAATTCATGAGTTAAGTTTTATCAAGTAGAAACAGAAGTAATAGATTCATTTTTTTTAGAAGAAGAAGAAACTGCTGAAATTCATCATCATTAAAATGCTTAATTCTGTTTTTTTCTCCCTTTTTTCAGGTATGTGCCGTGGAACCTGCACGAGCCTGAGCGGGGGGTCTTCAACTTTGAGGATCAGCTGGATTTAGAGTAAGGGACGATGGAGGGGAACTCTGAGGAGAGCAGATGATCTCCTGCAGATGGCACTGTTGCATTGCAGAGGGGGGCCTGAGCTTTCCTCAGTCTTGGATTAATTTGACACTGCTGGGAAGGTGTACGTTTACCCCAGAAGAGATGCTTTTGATTAATTAGTTCTGCGCTCAGTATCAGGGATTCTTGATTTATTGATTAAGAAGGCATCGACCCACCAGATGTGTTGGCTGCTTTGGAGTCTGGCACTATGAACAGATGCCGACCCAAAATGGGGGAGGGGGGTACAAAATATGATCAGAGAATGCAAAAATAAATTGAGTGACACATCATTTCCAATTCAGTTCCTGCTTTACTTTGACTTGAGAATGATTATCTGTCCTCACCTTATGTCTGCTGAAGTAAACATTTTAAATTGACTGTATTGGGAAGAAATGGACCCCACTGACAGCCCCATTTGCACGTTTGATATCCATCTTCTAGAGCCTACCTGCGCCTCGCAGCCAGCCTGGGCCTCTGGGTGATTCTGCGTCCTGGGCCGTACATCTGCGCCGAGTGGGATTTAGGGGGACTACCCAGGTAAAAAAAAAAAATCCCAGAGATCATAATTAGGTGTTACCTTTGCAGACATGTTTTGTATCTGCCTCACAGCCTTAGTAACATTGTGATGCATTATTTAAAAATAGCCAGTGGGGTGCTATAATAATCCCTTAAATTGGCTGGGAAATGAATTGTTCAGTCAGCTAATCTCTTTAAATCCATTCAAGTCGTGGACATAAATCATAGCTGAGACGTACGAATTAAAGAATTTGTATGGAGAGATTGGTCCACCTCACATTGTCGTACATACATGACGCAGAGACAACAGGGCCGCTGTACGTCATGAACCGCTAATGTTACTCAGATGAACGTCACAGATGATTTACCAGAGTTTTTTTTGTGGTATTAGAGAGAAAAATAATTCAATCTGACAGGCATATCTTCCTGAAAGGACAAATTCATTTAGTTCTGTAAGCAAAGTAGATTTGGTCAGATAATGGGTTGGATGTTGGAGGGAAAAACAGAGACTGGAAGTAGGTATTTTTGGAGTGGTTTTGCCCTTAGGCAATGTGAGGTTGAGGTAATATTTATTTGATAATCATCAAAACAGAGTGTTTCCAGGGGCACGCAGTGAAGCACGACTTCCTCTGCACCGCGCTCTGTGATAGTCATGGTCAAGTTTGGCGTGATTATCTTCAATAGCTGGAAACCTGAAGAGAGTTCATGGCACAGCGCTTGCGAGGAGCACGTGTGTCATGCTACCCGTGTTTGGACGTTTTCAAAGGTTCTGCTGTGGTTTCTTTTCAGCTGGCTGCTACGGGATGAAAACATGAGACTGAGGACAACCTACCCAGGATTCACTGGGGCTGTCATCTCCTTCTTTAATCAGCTCATTAAGAGAGTTGTTCCACATCAGGTACTTTACATTTCAGCACAACTTGGATATTGAAAAAAGTCATTTGACACTGGTATTCTAGGAAAGTTACATGAAGCCAGATATTGAATAAACATACATGTTGACACAAGATTTTCCATGTTTTTTTTTTAAATGAATCTTTTAAAAAATCATCAGCATGCATGTAACAAAATAAAAGTCTCCAATCCCCCCAAATACTGATTTTCATGATAGAATCCTTCATATTTAATCCCCACATGCAGTAATTGTGTCACCTACCCCCTAAAAAACTCTCAGCAATACCTCTCTGCTGTTGACCGTAGTATGGCCAGCATTGTTAGCAGTGCAGTGCACCATACACACTTCAATTGTTCAGCTTCTCTCCTTTTCCCTCCTTTTTTTTTTTAATCCGCTGCATGCATCATTGAACAAGCTCTGATTTCCATTTCACAGTGTTTTTTCAAATTCAGCTGTATTGAGGGTAGGAATGGTCAGGAGCTGGTGCCAGGCCCTAATATGTGTCCTCTATTCATTGGCTAATTAATGCGCAGTACTCCAAGGGTGGCCCAATTATCGCAGTTCAAGTGGAGAATGAATATGGCTCCTATGCAGAAGATAAAGAGTACATGCCTTTCATCAAGGAGGTAAGAGACAGATTTGGACATGTATTTTAGCAGTAATTGATACCTCGCAGATAAGACGACACTCATTTATGTTGTTTTCCCTGCTGTCCTCATTCTCTTCTTCATTATCTAAGAAAAGAAAAAAAGAACAATAATATTTCGCCAACTGCATCCGCTGTTTTTGTTTAATCGCCTCCATAATTACACGTCTTTCCAGGCGTTATTGTCGAGGGGCATCACAGAGCTGCTGCTGACCTCAGACAACAAAGAAGGACTGAAGCTTGGAGGAGTGAAAGGAGGTATTGTCAGATAGGCGCAGACGAGCGAGACTGCGCACGCACACACACACGCGCATGTAAATACAGTATGGCGGTTGGTGTTTTCGCACAACAACAACAAGAGGTCAAGGGCGGCCCGGGTGTCAGGCAGCTGCAGTTCAGAACCAAACTCTACACACAAAGGATCCTGTGTTGTAGCAGCAAGTTACTGCATAGTAAACGCATTCGTTCTCCTTTTCCCTGTGTGTTTGGTTCATCACACATGGATTGGCATCCGCCGCTTTAAAGCCATTGCAAGGTGGTTCTTCGCTGTGATAACGGGTGCTTCTGTTCTTTATTATCACTGCAAACCACACAGTGTCATCACCGTCAATCACTCATCACGATTACAGCGCAGGGTCATCCAGGGTGTCGTCGTGATAAACCTCTGGCTATTCACCAAATGTTTCAGCTCGTCTCGTAAACCATTTTCATAGATTTGTGCATATTTCTTAAGCCTGATTTGCACGGTACACACACAGCAAGGTGAACGGCGAAGGTTTGATGCCTCGCTGGCTGATTCCTAATGCACAAGCTCACATTAGACCGTGTTAATGGCTTTTATCTTTGTGATTTGAAGAGAATTTAGTGTTTATATGCAAGTTCCGGGTGCTTATTGTTCTTTAAAGACGAGTCTAATCAATAATCCATCCGTGAGGCTCTTTCTAGCCAGCAAAGCAAAAATGAAGCTTGTTAGGCCGAGCTGGTGTTCTGCATCTTTGTGAGTCTGTATACATGTTAACAATATTGTTTTACCATTTTGTTTGTCTGAAGCACTACAAACCATCAATTTCCAGAAACTGAACCAGGATGACATCAAGTATCTGGATGGAATACAAGTGAGTCCTTGTGTGCCACTGCCGTAGTTGTCAGGTCTTCCTTGTTCATTATTTTCCCTCCCATGTTTGCGGATTTTCAGTCACTGTGAGTTTTCTGATCCAGTCAAACATCCCACTTTACATCAAGCAGACACATCAGCCCTTGTTCTCTCCATTATTAGAATCCATTATGGAATTATTATTCTAACATGAAGATTTGGGGCTACTCGCCTATCTCTTTTAAATTACCGGTTGTAGACCTAAAAGAATATCTTTAATCTTTAAAACATTTTGTTCAAGGTTGGTGCTGCTGCAATCAGGTTACTGAAAGGTCAGTCAGACGTATCTTCTGTTTCATTGAGTGTGTGTTGCTTTCTAAAACCATTCTTTTAATCCTCCTCTAGCCTCAGAAGCCCAAGATGGTGATGGAGTACTGGTCTGGCTGGTTCGATCTTTGGGGGGAACTTCATCATGTGTACACAGCTGAGGGTAAGACAAGCCTTCAGATGGGCAGACAGGTTTTCTTCAGAGAGAAGAGCTGTAGAACGCCTGATAAGAGTAAGGCAGGTGTTCATGTGAGAGTCAGACAGGATTTCTGCTGATGGATCCCTTTGTTGCGGGTGAAAGTTTCTTTCCTGTACCGAAGGTCGATAATACTGGCTAATTTCAGACTGCCGTAAGACAGGTTTTCTGCTGCAAGCCAGTGCAGAGTCTCTGAAGGTAAAACAGACGGTCTTGAGGGTAAGACAGTCTTGGTGCCTTAGGGTAAGAAAGGCTTAAGAAAAACCTTTTTAGCTGAGAATAAAACAGCCTCCATGCCAGGGGAAAGACAGGGTAAGGACAGACTCGCTGCTGTGGGAGTTGTGTAAGATAAATTCTCCAGGCTGAGTGTAAGAAAGTCTCTCTAACGTTATGGCTCCTTCACAAAAGGCACAGAGCCCACTTGGTGCAGCTGGGGTACAGCTTAGCATACGGTCATTTCCTCCTTGTTCTGTGGCTTTGTCGGAGATTTGGATACTTTTTTTTTTTTTATGCACGCAAGGTTGTTAGCCAAGTATCTCAAATCAGAGTCTGTGTCCTATCCTCTTACCCTTGTCTCTGCGCCATGTATTTGATGTTCAGAGGCCAGATTTCCAAACACCTGACTTGGACAGGATTGTTCAAAGATGTGCTCCACTGCTTCTGACTGGCTGCACTGTACGCAGGCGGAGTCACATTCATCTCACGCTCTCCCACTTCCTCTGTATCCATGCGTGCTGCAGCTATGAATACACACCGGGCTTGTCTTGCCCTCGGCTGAATTAAAGCTGATGGGAACATACAGTATCACAGTGTACTCTCTTATGAATCACATGCTACAGTGTCGTATAAGTCACTGACTATATATTTGATATTTAACTGCCTGCACCTGAAGGTAAGACATGACAAAATGTGTGAGTCTTCAAAGTCTTAACAAATGTGTTGAACACACAAGAAAACATTTGTAGGGCAGATATGTGGATATGTTCAAATCTACATTGTTAACAGTAATGATTATGTCTTAGTAGTCCTCTTCTTTTGGCCTTTGCCAACACCAGCTTATTGCACTAACTATTGATCAGTAGCACAGAAGAGATTAGGAATAGTGTGAACCACTGGTGTTGTCCCATTTCATAATATTATACCAACATTATTGATGCCTCAAAGTAGCGTTTCACAGCTGCTTTTAAATACTGTATGTAGTGTTGGGCATGTCAGTCTCTAACACTACAAAAGCACCCCGCTTTAAAGACAGTTCTGGCTAAAATCTGGGAAATGAAAAACATATTTTCTGAAAAAAAAGTACTGAAAGAAAATTTCAACATTTTTAATTCAAATCCATCTAAAGGCTAAAGATCGTACCTTGAAACACGAAGTATAAAGTATGTTGCTGCACTAGAATAAGAAACAAATGAAACTTACTTCCAGAAAATACTAAATACTAATTGATTGTTCTCTTCATGTATTTTGAGAAACAAAGGGGCTTGATATGGGGGAGGTTTTTCCAGGAACAACAGTCATTTAAAAACTGCTCATATGTTTTGTATGGAACATCTTTATTAGTAACTATAGCTGTTGAATAAATGTAGTGAAGTAAAAAGTCCAGCCTCTCTCTCTGAGATGTAGTGGTGTAGAAAAATAAAGTAGCATAAAATGTAAATACTCAGGCAAAGCACAAGAACCTTACTGTAGTAAATGTGCTTAGTAAGATCACTGACCATGTGTATGTGCGTCCTTGTACATATAACAGGGACATTAATATGTATTTTAGAATATCTTACAAAGACATATTGTGTGTGCTTTGTTTTCAGTATTGATGAAGTGAAAGGTTATTTCTATTCACAGTTTTTCATGAAAATGCCCTTCATGATTTCTCAGGGCCTGAGGTGATAACTGTCCAGAATACAAATTTATTCAATCTGAGATGATGTAAAACAGAGAGAGGCACCAAATGTCTCCATTTTTTTTTTGCTTGATAAGTTAATGAACACTTAATGGATTTTCAGAATTGTCATGTAACTGTTCACTGAGTCATCTATCAATCCATTAGATGTTTCAGGTACATGTCACAAACTCACATGCAACAAGATATTTAGGTTGGATTTACCTTGTCCTGACTCTTGCCGTGGGCCCTGACAGTATGAAGTATGAACAGCATGAATGTGAGACCTTACACATATAATATAAATGTAAAAGAGCCAGCTGCTACAGCACACACCAGCCACATATCATGGACCACATGCGACAGTCGGCAGGGTGATACTTTCAGTAAAATGCGCAGTCGTAGATTAATGAAAGTCACACACTTTGCTGCCACCATCTTGAGTGCTCTCAGAAACATCTCATTTCAAACACACAGTGCGGAGCCTCAAGCTTTCTTTTTACTCTGTCATTCCCAGCAGCCTTTCACATCTTAACAAAAAAAATATTCTGAAAATGAAAGGGCCAGCAGTCTCGCTGCGTTGTGTATTTTCTCTTCAGTGAGAAAGGGGCAAAAAGGAAGGGAAAAAAAAGACCCTCACCATGCAGAAAGTGTCATGGCTCTGAAATGAACGCTGGAATATTCAGAGGGGATTCATGTCCTTGACAGTTCAGCGCTCTGCAGACTGCAACACACCCAGCAGTCGGTCACAGCTAGTGCCACCACCATGAAACCAAGTGAGCCCGGCCTTGTCACTCAGCATGCTCAATTGTTATTCACTGAGGCTCATGCCCTTCAAATCATTAAAGTCAGTCCAATTTGACTGCTAAAGTCCAATTTGAATACTTAATTACTTGCCCTGTTATGTTCTCTGCTGAATGTAGGTAACTAATTTGTGCAGGGAGGTAAGCAATTTTATATGGGTGTGAGCATTGCCCCGTAATGAATTATAATAACCTGTAATATGATGTGTGGCTGAGGTCCGTCCATGTTTCAATTGAAGTGGAATTGAGGGCGACAGGATTATTGAAACAGTGGCTCTGCCTTGTTAAGGCTGAAGTCAAGTGGATTTAGGTCGTATTTTTCAGCTTTGTGTTTGTCATTCTCTGATTTGCCCGCTTGTTATATCAGAAAAATAAAGCTAAATCACAGATCTTTCTCTCACCTTTTTGTTTTGACAGACATGGTACCTGTGGTCACAGAGATCCTCAAACAGGACATGTCCATCAACCTGTACATGTTCCACGGAGGGACAAATTTTGGCTTCATGAACGGGGCGTTTGCAGTTGGAATGCCAGCGCCCAAACCCATGGTAACAAACTACGGTATGTGTGATGACCAGCGTTTTGCAACATGGGAATAATGCTCTGTGAGGGCTGGACTCAGTTTCATGCCACAAAGATTCATCTTAATAGATGAGACCCATAATATCCATAATTGCTTACACATCTGCAGAGTTCATCCTCATTTTAAAGCTCACTGATTCAGGCTGAAACAATCCATAAAGCGTTTTGTATAAAAAAGAAAATCTGACTCACACAATCATCAAACAGTAACCCTTTTGAACTGCAGTCAGTAAGTACAATCTTTTTGAAACAAATGTGAATGTGATGGGATTAAAACAGGATTAGGATATTAGATAATGTCTGCAGATGGCGCCATCCCTACTCCTGAGCCTCTGACCTTCGGCTGCTGTGAAATGTGAATATGTAGTGCACGCTAATGAATTCATTACCTAATAAAATGCATGGGAAATGTAAATTAAAGATGGTACAATGGGTTTTATGTCCCCCTCTAGGGTACGTAACATTGTAATGACCTCGTTCTTGAGAAAAGAGGAGAATTGTAAAGACTGCTCTGCGGCGGGGAGAGGCCACCTCTGACCTTTCAGCAATCTTCACACCAGTGTTTACTCCCCTGAATGCCCTTTACCTTTCTGCCTCAAATGACTCCATTTTCTGTCGAGATAACCCAAAATGTGTCTCGGCCCGCTGCTGTCTCAAGATGTTTGATAGGGGAGCGCGGTGAAAGCATCTGCCGCGGTAAGAGGCATCCCTGTCTCTCTCTCCGGCTCCCGAGCCCGCTGTTCTGATAGCGCATTATCTTTCAGATTACGATGCTCCATTATCCGAGGCTGGGGATTACACCACCAAGTACCATCTTCTGAGGAATTTATTCAGCCTCTACCACAGTGAGTGTTGTGTGTTGTTGCCGAGATGGGGCCCCACATCTTCTGTCTCTCTTTCTCTCCCTTTCCTTTCATCTCCCCACTTAAGTTAATTCTCCTTGTAGAACCTGCTCTGTGTTTGCTAAAGTGGGATAACTTTGCATATGATTACAACATGGATTAAATATGGGTTTGTGTGTGTGCGTGCGTGTGTGTGTGTGCGATTCCTGCCCAAGTCAAAGACCCTCAATTACTGCCCATTGTGAAAATTACATGCTAGGCCTTGTGTCATGTTTATTGCTTATGCTGCTTTCTCTATTTGTAAAAACAAGGGTTTGCGGTTTGGGGGGCAGAAGTCTCAAGTGTTTTGTGGCCAGGCCTGGAAATGTGGCTTTTGGCAATCTGGGATTGAATCCAGCGCAACAAAGTCATAATTTGCCCAGAGTTGTGGTGATTGAAGAGAGGTTGAAAGGCTGCCTGTGCGTGATTCATCCTTATGTTTTGTAGTCTGCTGAACAATGAGCAGTGGCCTGGATACAAGAGTGAGTCTGAGAAGGCTTTTGTGTTCTTCTCGGCAACCACAAACACATGACCTAATTCTTTAATTAGATCAGCTTGATATTTTATCATTGTTTGGTTGTCAAATTGTGTACATTGTGTCAGTTACTCGTCTCCCTGCTGTGCTGTTTTGGCACAGCGCGGCACGGGTTCAGGCTCGATCCGTCTGGCGGGAAAAGTCTAGCACTGATCTTTGACAACAGCGTGGCTCTTAAAGTAGACCTGTGACATATGCTCTGGGGTTTTCGTGATATTACAAAACTGTCAAAAATACAGTATGTAATGAAAAAGCAAGCTGCACAGACTTGCAATGTGGCAGCTCGCTGTTGATGGTGCAGGTGTATCTTGAAGCATTTTATGATTTTAAGCATTCATTCTTGTAATCATCAGTTGTCAATCTTCCGTGAAGAAAGGCAGAGTCGAATGTGAGCACATTTGAACGCTACCAGCACGTCTTTCCTACCTAGCAACACTTCGCCCCGCAGGATTAGACAGATAATTTGGGATGATAATGGCTTTGTTATTGGGAAAAATTCCAAATGGGTGACATAGAAACGTCTCTTTTCCCCTCCTGGATTTGACACACTATAGACACACAACCAAAGGTGCTGGATTGTAAGCGTTAGAGAGCCATTTAGGGGGAAAGGTGTCGGCCATTATTCTCAAAGCTTTCCTTAAGTGATCCGGCTGTTACCACTTGGTGATAAAGAAATGCTGTCAATCCTTTTCCAGAGGGACCGCTGGCGTCTCTGCATGCCTTAGCACCTTTAAAAGCAGCTGGGGGGCACGGGCAGCCACTGTTAATTGTTGTAAAGACTGTTTTGTAACATGGAGCGCAAACTGGACGCTGCCGTGGAAGAGCAGTTTGCTCACCCGAGGAGCCTTAAAAACAGTCTCACAGGGGCAGGTTACTTTTTATGATCTCTACTGACTGATTCAGGCTGTAAAATATGTTGAAGTGCTTTAGTAGCCCAGAAGAGGGTCTGATTGCTTTTTTTATGTGTTTTAGTAAATTGTTTTGGAGGTCAGACTAAAGCAGGACAAGTCACCTCTCTTCCTTTTTTAATACCAGCTGCACCCAAACCTTTGTTGTAGTTTCCTTTTAAACTTAACATGGTTCACAATTTTAATTTACAGAGCAGCCCTCTGCCCTCTTCTTGTGCCCTCTTTCTGTCTCTCAGATGTGATATTAAGATGTGCGGATGTGCAAGCGTTAGAAGATTCTTTAAAGATGACAATATACATCCTTTACTTTCTACTCCGACTGAATTTACTTATGCTTAAATATGGGTACGTATGTATACATGTGGACAGCATACACATCATGTTGTAGGAGTTATTAAGTTAGGACGCTAGTTTGGACTTGTTTGTCTGGGTGAATGAAGGATGAAGAAAATAAATTGATACACATTTAGAAAATCTGCAGCTCGTCCTCATTTTTCCTCCTTGTTTTTCAGCCCAGCCTCTCCCTGAGCTGCCCTCTCTTCAGGAGAGGAGAGCGTACCAGCCGGTTGTCATCCAGCAGCACCTGTCTCTGTGGGACAGTCTGCATTTCTCTGACAAGGTAAGCTGCAGACGCACAGAGAGTGCCAACATTCGAGGTTCCCAAAATAATAAACATCATCCGCAAAGCTTTGTTCAAAACAAGGCTTTTGACAGACAACAGTAATGCATAAATGATACACAGAAAATAATCAAAGAAACTCAAAGAAAGTTTGCTGTTAATTATGTGGATGTGCAGCCAGTTGTTGTTCTTGGCACTACTGAAAAATATACTCCACAACTGTTGTAGCCTGATGACAGATGTATTTACAGCACTTACAGAGCTCCTAATCACATCTGCTGTGCTCCAGATATACAGAAGCATGTGTTCTAGGCTATTCTATGTAGAATTATGTAGAAAGTGAGAGACCATCACGAGCTTGATTTCCTGGACTGATAGAGAAAGTGTGAGAAGGGAAGTACACAAGCCAAACTTAATGAACTTCTGATGAGGTGCCCCTGAGCAAGACGTTCTCTGCACCAGGGACCTGCTCGGGGACCAGCAGTGATCAACAGTGTGCAGCTTTATGACTTGTTATGCAACACAAACCTTTCCCCTCTTTTCCAAGCAGGAAAAAAAAAATGGTTAGATAAAACTTGCGCGGAGGGTGTCACTGATCACTTTCATGTCCACCAGTCTAGTCTAGCCATTTACACTGTGCTTTTGGGCGGCATTTATATTTCCAAACAGATGTAGCTCGCCTGGCGGTTGCTTACTACATTAATTATTCACTCCCCGTCGCAATAATTTGCTTCCCTCTGAGACGACAATTGCTTTGCCCCTGACCAGTCGCACGCCCTTGTTTAAAAAAAGAAGAGCTTTTTCTCTTCGGCGGCTTCAGAGAGACTGAGTAGGATGTCTGAGTTTGATATTGCATCTGTGCATTTGGAGGTAGGTGGTTAATCGAGTCATAGCAGGGAGTGTTTATTGTCTTGTGAAGAGGGCATAATGCACTTCCCAAGGGGGGTGCAGAAGAATGTTGCTGAATAAAAGAGTTGCTCCGAAGCAGGCAGGAAAGCTTCATTAGCTTTGATAAATCATCACTTTGGGGCGAAGCCATCTTGCGAGTGGGAGATTGTGCTGCATGAATCGTAAGATCCCATCTGCATTGAGAGTGTTTTTCACTTTAAATACAGCAAACCATTTGTGTGTGTTTGTTGTGCAACCATTTCAAAGAGCATCTCTAAAGATACACATCTTCACAGCTTATTCAAACAAAAGCTTATTTAAAAGCTTCTCATGTGATGAACAAACCCTGTGTCTGTCTTAAGCTTTTCATTTGCTTTTTTTTTTTTTTTTTTTCAGCCTATAAAGTCAGAGAGGCCGGTGAACATGGAGAACCTCCCTGTCAACAATAATAACGGTCAGTCCTACGGCTACACGCTGTATGAGACCGCCATCGCCAGTGGAGGGACCCTCAACTCGAAGAACAACATCAGAGACAGAGCACTGGTGAGGACAGGGAGACACACGCCGACACTTGCATTAACACTTCTTTCTTTGTGGGAACATTTCGAAAACTGTAATCTGCTTGTTAGAAATCGCACCTCTGATCAGTGTACTTGTGGAGTACAATTAACGAGTTCAGGCTGCGACCAGTTGCTCTGCCGTCAGTGTAACAGTTGCGGGGAGCCTGCAGCTCTCAGAAGTTGATGTTCAAAACTTTCAGTGACAGACAAAAAACATTTTTCTCTTCCTTCCCAGGTTTTTGTGGACAAACATTTTGTCGGTGTTCTGGATTATAAGACAAAAGAATTCGCTCTCCCTGATGGGAAGGTACCTTCATGTATATATATGTGTGTGTTTGTGTGTCTCTCCTTCGCTGTGTAGTTTAGCTCTTGTCTGCTGTTAGCTTCTTTCAGATGGATAAATTTGTTATATTGAACAACATGCAGCATGTGGAAGCTTCAGGGGATTGTGATAGATATTTTTTGGCAGCAAGGTCCCAGCTTTAAGCCAACAGCAAGCCCTTCAAACTGCAGTTTTTCTGAACAAATTTGAATACTTAACTTCAACCTTCAACGGGAAAAGGCAGCCTTGATGAAGTACTAAAACCAGATCAGGATTTTTTGTTTAATTCTTCCCATTGAGGAATACACGCTGTATGTCGTTAATGCCTCTCATGTTTTATGTATTTTTCCACTGAAGGGAAAAAGAACTCTAAGTTTACTGGTGGAGAACTGTGGAAGAGTGAATTATGGGAAAACCCTGGATGAGCAACGCAAAGGTACAAATTGTTCCGTAAACTGATGGCTTTGTAGATGTCTTGCTGGATGATCCCCTTCATTAGAGAGCTTGAAAGAACCTAATTAAGAGTGTCTTGAGATCCAAAAGAAAACTTAAAACAGCTTAGACTCTCTTTTCAGGTCTTGTTGGAGATATCGAGTTTAACGGGCACATCCTCCGAGGGTTCATTATTCATAGTCTGAGTATGAAGCCAGGCTTTGTAAACAGGTTTGTGTCTCTCAATTATAATCTGGTTACCCTCCATGTTTGTGTTTCTCCGTCATTACACCTGCCTGCTCCTGATTCAATCCAGCTGATTATCTCCCTCCCTCTACACGATTACAACATGGCTCTCCACTTCAGCGTCTCATGTAAAACATCTTGAATTGCAAGCGCCACAGCAGGTAGATCACATGGCTGACATCAGTCAAGATCTGTACCGTTATCAGTGTTCAACCTTCCACCTGTTTGTCACTTAAATTGAAGTGGCTGGGACAAACTTCAGGTGGAGACAGTGATGAAAATGCCACATGAAACCAGGAGGGAAGTTAAATTTCAGTTGGCGACATGTGTCTGGCAGCTGCAGCGTAAGATTTTGTAAGGCAATCAAAATGCCATGTCTGAGGGCTCAAGCAGCCAGTTCACACACTCTAGATGTGTTGGTCAGGAAAAGTCTTCAGTGCGACAGCCATGAAAATCATCACAGCATTATACCAAATGGACTGCAATAACAAAGACGAGCCGAGTGTTGAAACACAACAACATGGATGAAACTTTAACAACTATTTAATACTACAATATATTTTTCAAAGAATTGACAGGCTCATTGAATCAGTACAGAGACACTGGCTTATTACAGCTGACCACAGAAACCTTGTTAGAAAGCTCATGTGCAAAGCCAGCTCACACAAATGCATCAGCAGCTAACAAGCACAGACCATAGGCTGCTGAGTGATTTACATTCAGACAGGTTGAGATATGTCGGACGCAGGGGGGGACCGCCTCAGATGCAAAATGTCTTTGGCAAACTGTTAAACAGGGTGGGGGACCCTGTAATGTGGCACTAATCCCATAATAGTCATTAGGTCTGGTGATTTCTCTACAACAGCCAGCCATTAGAATATCATTTTGCAGGACCCAGAGCTCCCCAAGGTGCAAATGCATGTCCCTTGTGATGCCTAACTATTACAAGATTATGATGCCTTCCCGTGCTTCGCTAATCACATACAAGATTAGTATCATTAACGGCAGATTGAAGTCACACAACCTTTCCCAATTGCATACTCTTTGTTGATGTTCTTATTTTCTAGTTTTCTTATATTGATTACACTCTGTCTACTATTCTGTAGTCTACTATATAACTATTTGTTGCACAGAATCATCAGGCTCAGGGTCACAAGGATTAGCGGACATTTTAGTGTGTTTAAAGGTTTGTATTTGTGCTTAGTGGACTACCTATGATATATTTTCAAGCCATTTTTGGGTCTCCTCAAGTGCTGAAAAATTGCAATTTCTTTACCTCTGCACCATCCTGAAAATGTCATGGCCTGAAGCCCTGTATGAAAGAATACTAAAAATGCATAACCGAGGAAGGAATTCTGGTCTTATATCATGACAGCCTTTCAAATTTAATAAATTTATATTTCAGGGTTATATATAAATATAACCTATAGCCAAAACAAAGATAGCGATTCTGAATATTTCCCCCCGGCATCCACCTCCAAACTTTCACTTGACATTTACTGTAGGCATATAAATGGTAATGACATGATACACTGTACGCTGCTGGCTGGCCACCTAAGAGTCAAAACCTCATATAAAAAATGCAGCAGAATGTATCTAAAAAATACATAACATGACTGATATTTGTACTTTTGTGCCATGAAATATGCAGTATTGTGAAAAGTGTGATCTGTAGGACGGTGAGCAAAATGAAAAGTATTCTCCTCTTTACAGACTCGAGAGTTCAGGCCACTGGATGTCGATGCGTCAGCGGCCGTCCTTCCCAGGCTTTTTCCAGGCCCGGCTCTACGTGAACAGTTTCCCCAAAGACACCTTCATCAAGCTCCCTGTGAGGACAAATCCAGCACAGCAGCACCACAAACTACAGTCACACACTGACATAAAATTTATTCAATACCTCTTTTACAGAATCCCATACAATAAATGGAACATAATTTGAAAGGATAGGATTTCTAAAGGGCTGTATTATTGGATAACATTACAGTATTGACTGGTATTTGAGCGTTTCCATCCTCCCATAGATTCACAATGGAAATGAAAGTTTAAAAAGATCAGGGCAGGACATTTATTACACCAGATATGAATGTCAGGTTTTACTTCCTCTAGATTTAATAGAAATCAAGCTGTCGGTACTTTTATAGATAACAGTCGAGCTCTGTAAAACACACATTGTTTTGGTGAGTTATTGTTAACTGAGCTTCGGCCAGACAATTTTAGTAGAGCAGGACTGATATTTATTCATACAGTTCTGGTCCAGGAAGCTGTCTGCCCCACATAGGAATTTTGACACCAGAAATTCAGTGTGAATTTGTTACATAGGCTTAACTTACACTATCATTAGTAATCTTACCTCCATCAGAAAGACTGAAATATCACAACAGATGTTCATTTGATCATTATTCTGACTATATTTTTCTCATTTCATACTTGATAAACTTCTGCAAAATATTATTTTTTACTTTTAAAAGTCCTGTGAGAAATAGCTCTTTGAGAAGCTTTGCTGAATGCTATTGATCTGTATTTAATTCATTCTGGTACTGAGAACTCAGAACATCTTATAAGGAAAAGATCTTTAGTTGATGTTTGTTAATTCAACATAATGTTGAATAAGTCACTGATTGAATAATTCAAGCCATCATTAACAACAACCCAGGATGCGTTAAGCAAAAGATGCAAATAATATCTGAAGGAAGGCTTACCTTGTGCTGTCGGTAGCCGCCAACATGTTTCTTTTTTTACCCATCAGCGTTTAATTGGCTGAAGCTGCCCTGTTGTCATGGTGAGCTGTCACTGGTTGTCTTCACAGGGCTGGGGCAAAGGTGTCGTGTTTATCAACGGCAGGAATCTCGGACGCTACTGGTCCATTGGTCCTCAGCAAACGCTCTACGTCCCCAGGCCCTGGCTGCACAGGGGGGACAACCAGGTGTAGTATTTCTGTCTTATCTACGTGTGCTCACCATTCAGGAGAAACTTTTATCAGTTATAGTGATGTGTGGTGGGGACAGGTCAGCGCCACGGAAAAATCTTTTGGTGTGTAAAGTACGTGGTCACATTTAAAACCCTCACTAACCTCTGAACTTTCCCAGCACTCCTCACGCGTGTGTGTTTATGTAGGCCACACATGGACCAGCATTTAGTTACCAGTTTCATCCATTTTTGGCTGAAGTCAGTACATGACATGTTTGGGCATGAAAATTAGTCACCAAATCACTCCAGAGTTCGTGGAAAGAGAAACCAAATTTAGCCACACACTTTTCATTATCGATTAATCTGCTGATAATTTTCTCAATTGATCAATGACTTGTTATTTCTACAAAATGTATGAGTATAATGAAAAATGTCTTAAATACCAAACCAACAATCAATTATATAAGAAAATCCTATGCTTGAGAAGGTTAAACAAGCAAATATTCAGTATTGTTTTTTATTCATGAACATGATTGATTGCAAATCAAAACGTTTTTTATCAGTTATCAAAATAACCGCTTGTTTAATTTACTACTCTTCTTTAACTAATGAGTTCTGCATGTAGTTATGTTTTATAACTTTGAGCGAATTGGTTGGGAAGTCGCCCACATGTGGCACTAGTCACATGACTAATAAAAATGTTGTTATGGGTCACTTGCAATTTTGCACAATTCGTTCATCATCATCCACGTCCTGATATCCTCAGGAGTCAGGTATTCTCATAAAAACAAACTGTCACTTGTGTTTAGATGCAGATCCACATGCAAATTAAAAACTATCATCATTGAAACATCTCACCTCCACTAATACTGCAGAGTAAAAGCACTTCATAGGTCAACAGTTCGAGTATACAGCTAATGATATTCATCGCCCTGTGGCTTTGATGCTGTTGAACTTTATGGAAAAAAGCTACATCAACTGTATCTTTGTCTTTCTCCTACTTGCCTTTCCCAACTTTTCTTTCCTGTCAGTTGGCACAGTATATTGATGTTAGCGCTCGGCCACCCACTCTCACTGTCCTTTGGTGACCTCGGCTAAGCTTTTTTTTATTTTTTTTTTCGCTTTATCACAGGTCATAGTGTTTGAGGAGCAGGAAACAGATGGTAAGATTCAGTTTGCCAGCAACCCCGACTACGGCATGCCTGTCGATGTCCAGTGAGGACAGGGTAGATGGGGAGAGGTGGATGATGGGAGCGTAGCCGGGGAGGACATGACCGAGGCGGACGCGATGAGGTTCGTCCTCTCGGGCACCGAGGCCCGGCCACCCCCGGCAGCACTCAAAAGTGACACACGACAGTGAATGTGACATTTTGTGCTTGATCAGAAGACGCCGACACAGCTGATCCAGCTGTATCATTAACCTGCACTCATATACTGCATAATTGGAGTCCAAAGAAGTGTGACAGAGAATGATCTTGATTATAATAAAGTGTTATAAAATCTCTTCCTCTCTCAGGCTGAATTTATAAATTACAGTCTGGCTAGAAAAAACAGTGAATAAAGGCTGCTTTGACCTCTGTGTCAGTCACCAAGGAAGCCTGTGAGCTGCTTTATTTATCCTGCACACTAAGTATGTGTTTGATATAAGGGTTGCTTTTCAAATTTACCTTCTTGTGATATGCTGTGAGCTCCTGCAGAGAAGTCAAGATCGCAAGCTGTGTTTGAGGATCATTTTTTTGAAAACTCATCTGCTG
Organism: Scortum barcoo; assembly: GCA_023238725.1. Taxonomy (NCBI): domain Eukaryota; kingdom Metazoa; phylum Chordata; class Actinopteri; order Centrarchiformes; family Terapontidae; genus Scortum; species Scortum barcoo. Next base: position 21,119,464 of record CM041552.1, read on the forward strand.
TGTGTTAACCGGCTTGCGTACCATCACAGTTATTTTCCTGAGAGACTGATGCCACAGTGACATTCTGCTGTCACGTATAAAGACTAACCAAATGGCGCTGTACGAGCTAATAAAGACAGCTCATACCAGGTTTCCTGTGGTGCTGTAATCCTGGACCCAGTCCCACCGGTTGTTTACCGGACAAGTTAAACTTAACCTGGTGCATTCAAGTGGAGATCTGTGTGTCACTAAATTGAAATGGGTTTCTCCACACAGCTGCTACTACATTTTGCAGGCTAACTTTAAAAAGATAAGCTTCCAAATGTACATTTTAAGTCACAAATGAGACGATGGAATATGGTAGACACATTTGATCTGAAAACTGATGAAATACTTATTAATAATATAAACTGATAAGAGTTTAAAATACATTTTACTTAAATTATGAAATAAACAAATGTTAGACTAAATGACATTGGATAGGTTAAAAAAATGGATCTTACTCAGCATGAATTCTTGACCACGTGCATGCACATAAATAAAGCCTACATAAATAATTCCTGCATTTACAAAGGATACGCATGAAGCTTTAACATGAAGTTTGGCTCCTTAAATAGTTACACTTTGTGTTTTTATTTTGTGTTGTCAGTAGAACTGATTCACATGTTAACCTAACAATATTTTTATTGACTTATGATGTAGCTAGTAAGTTAAGCTACTTCAGAAGCACTTGACCCAGAAACAAGAAAAATAATTATTCTGCTATAGCAACCCAATCCAGTAAAAGATTTATAAAAGCACTGGTGAATTAAAGAAAATGTTAAGGAATCCAAATGCATCATCTTGTACTCACTGAGTGTCATTTTATTTAACCGGTGTCATTTGTGCAATTGTGAAATATTCCTCACATTTTATTTAATCATCCATTATGCCCTGTGTACAACTGTAGCACGAAGCTCAGAGTACACTTGAGGAAGGAAGGCACCGGGCCGTTTCTATGCCGAGATGTGCCGCATCTTGGCATAGAAACACACAGCAGCACAACACACACAGTGTAAAGACACAACACTCCAGCACGGGTGAGCTTCTTCTCAGTTATTTATTTCTCTTGATTCAACTAACATCTTTCTCTGAGACAGAATCGCTGTGGCAAATAAACAACCTTAAGAGTCACATGCATAAAATGTGAATCACATGAGGCTGGAAGATGACGGTGGAGATGAGGAAAAGGTAGGACTTGTGTGTAAAGTGTATTGTGCCTTAGAGAAGCCCTCCGAGGGTAATGCTCATTAACTGACATTAAATACTGAACAACCTGTACTGCCTAAGTTGATGTATAGGTAGGTTGGTTCTAGTGGACTACCTCCTTGTAAGTATTAGATATTGCTTCATACATTATCCGGTGAAGTCTGCAAAAGATTTTCAAGGTGTAATAACATCACTTTTGAGGTGAAGCCCTTCGTGAGTTGATCTGCTGCTTCAGGTCGCACCACAGATATCATATTCAACATAAGCAGGATGGGAGAGGGAGTTTAGTTTAACTCGAAAAGTAAATGATACACAACACACTCAATTTCAGGACAGCTTGTTGGCACAGTTTGGAAACAAGTTCGGCTGCTTTTTAAAGGAAAGTGTCCAAATTGAGTCTTTCACACTGGAATTCCCCCCACACACACATTTTGAACTCTTACTTTGTTTCAGTGCTTAAAATATTTCACGTAGACTAAAAGCTGATAATAACCACTCAAGTAGGATTTAGATCAACAGCAATACTATAAAAAGATGGTGTGTGTGCCGGGCAGCACGAACGTATTATTGATCCTGATTATACAAATCCACGTGTGATTCACCGTATGTGCGCATGCTCTTTCTGGAGAGCGGAGAACAGATTTGAGGGCAAACACTGCTGTGATTCAAATGCACATCCGCGCGTGAAATAAATACATAAATAAATATATTAAATTAGATTTTTTTTCCATAAATAATGGGATCCAAGTCAAAGAATAGAACAGATCCAAAGACGGTCTCCATGGCCGATCCCTGTGCGGCGTAATATCATGCAGTCAATGAAATGAGCTGGTTTTGATGACAGATACAAATACAGCCGTTGTCTGAATGTGCATCTTATCATATTCCAAGTGAGATACGTAATAACGCACTTTCTCTAACTGCTGAGCCTGAGCGGCCGTAATGTCTTAGTAAGTTTTTATACTGCAGCAGTGTATTTTGGGTTGTGTGTGTTGAAGAGGAGGGGGGTGGGAGAGATAATCTGGCAACAGCACAGAGACTCAGTGTTTGAATTATCTCCAGCTACTTCTGCCGGGCAATGTTAGATAAGAACCACCACCAACCGCTCAACGGATGATTTATCAAGTAGAGGAGAGATCCTATTATATGAGGTGTAGAATAACTTTGTTACAGTGTTCTGCCACGTTGTCGACCATCAGAGGCGCAGCGACTTCCCTTCTGTTAATGTACGACAGATGGATACTAACACAAAGAAAAACCACGAGGCGTCGGCTCTTCATTCCGAAGATAGCGTGTCGACGGTGCCTCTGAATCATTAGCAAAAATAACATTTTTTAAATTTTTTTGTGCTTTTCTTCAGTCTTCTGCCAATCCAGAGTAGCATGTGTTATATGATTTCACAAGTGGAAGTTTACCTTAAAAAAAAAACAAACAAAAAAAAAGAATCTTGGGGCCCTGCACAAGTTATTTGAATCTACTATTCATGACTCACAACAGCTGTTCCAAGGTGAGTTGTATTGAAAGTCAGCAGATGTAGCCTGAGCATCTAAATTTACATCTCCTTCACTTCACAGCAAAGTATAAAATACTTTTAATTTTAGAGACATTCCTGGTAAAAACCGAAGTGACTGAGCTTCGATGCTGCTCTGCTCTTGGTTCTACTTGCACACAGCTGACCCCTTTGTTAAGTGCTGGCTCCTGCACACATGAAGGGGGACACATTAACTCGCTAAAATGACACACTGCCTCCCCAAAATGTCGTTGCTAATCCTCTGATTGTTCTCATTTTGAATCGCTATTTACACAAAGGAACGTTGTTTGTGTGTTTTCTAAGTGCTAACAACAGTGTTGGGGGTGGGGGGGGGGGTCACACGGACGTTTCAGCTCCACAAGGTGTACGTTTCAAACAGCAGTTTCCCCTCGAGCGTACGGGTGGCTTTAATGCAATGAGTTATAATGACACTATAAAATGAACGATGATAACCCAAGAGTAAATGTAGAGTCAGTAGTATTGAACTAGCAGGACAGGCGCTCATGAAACACCCAAAAACAATTAAATTAAATTAAAGCAAACATTTCATAGTTATCAAAAGAACATTCCTTCCCTCGCTATGTTTGTGTTCGCACAAAGGAAAATCCACATGAGACATATTTTGTCCTTGGAGTCCTGTTTTTTTTTTTATCCGGGCCGTGTCCTTTAATCCAAGGTGCGGATCCAGACAGTGCGTTTAAATCCTTTGTTTGTTTGTTTTTTTGTTTGTTTCTTTGAGGTGAAGGACACGCTTTAACCCGCATGTTTGGTTGAATCCGCCGGCTGTACGCTTCTCATATTGTGCTGTCTCTTTTGTCAGGTTGTCCTCAGCGGGCTGCCGCAGCAGCACCGCAAAAGATGCTGGGGGGGGGGGTCACGTCTGTCTGCGTCAACCAACCCCCGCGAGGCGCCCTCTAACGCCGCTTCCTCTGCAACGCCAGTGACAAAACAACGGCTGCCTCTCACTACGCTGTGCTTTTTTTAATATGATACATTTGTACTGTTTTTAGTCCACTTTAAAAATGTCAGGTTCAGCCAAGAGGATTAAATCCCCCTTCAAAGGCCTCCATTCTTTCTTTTCTTTTTCTTTCTCCATTCATTCTTTTTTTTTTGGCTCATCCTCTTCTTCCTCTGATGATTAAGACATGAGCGCTGGTTGCACTTATCAAGAGACTCTGCCATTTTCCTCCACCGCGGGTTCAACCAAAGGCCAACCACCTGCAATAAAAAGGATAAAGATACGCTGAGACAGGGCGCTAAGCCTTAATTCCAGTTAATTGAACTTGTTGATTTTGCCGGTGACATTTAATAATGGACAACAGCTGCCGCGGTTGTGCCTTAACAGAAATCACATGAGAAAATGAATGCACAATTTATTAGGATGTATTAAGAGCACCTGCTCTCTTTGTAGCCTTAACTAGGTGAGAACAGCCAAAGCCAAAGCCATTGTGACATTTCCGCTTCCCCTTCTGAGAGAGACTGTTCAGGTCTGTGATAAAAGGGATGAAAGGGAAAACCTTACTTACTTACTGAGGTCTGTGGGGGAAGCGGTCAGATCTCCACATTAGGGTCTGTGAATCCTTTCTTCCCCTCGTTCACAAGGACAGGTTTCTCCGTTCTCGTGTGCCAAACAAGTATCTGCTCAGAAAGCACAAACAACAGCAACATTAGTATTAACATGCTGTTCCCTTAATGCACTCCACCCTGCGCTCTCTCTCTCTCTCTCTCTCCCTTTCAGCTCCCGCTCTCCCTCGGCATTCTTCAAAAAAATGGATGAAAAAAAAATGCTCCAACCCGTCTGTGGGTAAAGAGCTACTTGAGTGTGAACCCTGCATTACGTGAGAGCCGAGTGGGACCAGGCGGGCGTGTTTTCTAACAAATACGACACAGCCCTCTCAGCTCGGGCCGAGTAAAGTCCTCTCCTGACCATAGGATAATGGCTGCCTTCAAATGATGTATGTATGGGGCTTTTGTGTTTGCAGCAGCACTGCAGGTCTTTGCACAGCTCTTTGGGGTATGCTGCTGCGCAACCGAGCCTTTAGGCCCGCTTCCATTGGTCCCAGAGACCAGACAAATCCAGGAAGGATGGCACGAGGAACAGGGGAAGAAAAAAAAAGGGGCGAGCGGGGGTTAAAAAAAAGTGCAGAGCTCATTTTCCCTGCTCTTCTCCGTGTTGGAGCCCTCCTTCCTTTCATCTCGCCGTGGCGGCGGCCATGAATTATGCATGGTCCGTGTTTGAGCTGTGCCAGGAGCCCACTCCCACTTTGCTCAGGTGTAGGGGGAGGTTAATAGTCACGCTTCCATCTGAAGTGGTAGATTATAAGGAAGAGAGATGCCCGTGCACGGCTTTCCTTTTTTTTTTTCCTCTCTCTATCCCTCTGCCTCCCGCCCTTCTGTCCGTTCCCCACGCTCATCTGTAATCAGCGTGACGTCCCAACCTCCCCCCCAGCTCCAATTCCGCTCTCTCAGCCGTTCCCTGAATCCCCTCTTTTCATTTGCCCCTCTGAATGGCTGGGGGAGAGCAGGAGGAAAAGCTGGCTGAAAGTATCCCTCTCTCCCTTCCTTTCTCCTCTCTCTGCCTGTCTGTGTCTGTGTGTGTGTGTGTGTGCAGGGGTGATTGCGGTGTAGATGCTGGCTGGCTAAAGCCCTCTGGCTGACTCCTCTCCGCCCAGAGAGAGGCTTAGTGATGTGACCCAGACCAGAGGCCGTCAGCAGGAGCGGTGGAGTGGGCATGGAGAAGAACATTGCTGCTGCCCGCAAGCCTCTTACTCCAACGTGTGTAAAAGCGTGTGTGTGTGCAAGATGTGGGCAGCGCGAGACATATAATCAATGATATCCAACTTTTTGGCAACACATTTACACTCATTTACACTCTGCTCGGTAGAAAATTGTGTTTTAATGGATTTTCTCGCCTGTTATAATGTTGAAGAGGAAAGTAGAAGAGGGCGCGCAAACCAGTAGCCTCACAGATGTGTTGATTTAAGAAAATAAATAACTTTACAGCTGAGAGAGCGTAATCAAGGTGTCAAAAACCCTTTGATAGGACCTTTTCTTCTTGATTTGTGATCAAGGAAAATGTGCTTCAAACAAACATATGATGCAATACTGCAAGAACCTTTTGAATAACGTGTTTCTAGCTTATAATAAAGGAAGGGCTGCAGCTCGGCTTCTTTTAAAGGAACAGCTCGACACTTTGGGAAATTTTGCTTTCTTGCCAAGGGCTAGATAAGAAGATCTCCACTCTCGTATATGTGCATGCAAAATTACGAAGCTACAGCCGGCAGCCTGTTAGGTTAGCTTAGCAAAGAGACTGGACACAGCTAGCCCGGGTCTGTCCGAGGGGAACTAAATCTGCCCACCAGCACCTCTGATGTTTGCAGAGCTCTTGGCGAGAGAGCAAGTGAGCGTATTTCCCAAAGACATGGTACCGTTCCTTTCATAATTCACGGTCTTGTGTTTTATGGGGAAGCCATATTGCAGAATTGTTGGAAGCCTTTTTCCTGCCTTTGCGATTCATTTGCTGATGGGAAGTCACAGTTTCTCACTTCCTCGATGTGTGTATGAGTGCGACTGTGTTGACGAGGCAGCGCGCTCGCAGAGGTGTCAGTGGCATGAAGCTACAAAGTTTGCTGTTATGTAAGTTATTAAAACATAATAATTCTCTCTTGCCAAGGATGACATTCGGTGGGAGGCCTGATTTCAGCACTGTTTCTTTCCACTCTCTTTCCTCTGGGTCTGAATTATTGTGAAAATATATTTTACCAAGACAGCTCAGCACTTTAAAACATTTCATTTTCCATTTTCTGCTTCTTTATAACACCACTTCACTCCATTCCAGCTTTTATCTATATTTATATATATATATATATATATATATATATATATATATATATATATATACACACACACACACACACACACACACACACACACATATATATATATATATATATATATATATATATATATACATACATATATATATAAATATATTTACACCCTTTATTATTTTAGATAAGACAGCTGAAGATGGACAGGAAAGGAGGAGAGGGGGGGAGACATGCCACATTTATTTATATATTTTATCTTATTTTTTATCTTTATATATCTTACTAGTTACTTGCTTCTTTACAGATTAAGATTTTATATTCGAAAGACATATAAAAGCTTATAAAATACCAAGTTTTGGTCAAGAAGCAGTGACTGAGCTGAACCGATTGTTTCCTAACTTGTTTGCCTTGGGACCTTACAAAAAGCAGTGTGTGGTTCAGGCTCCTGTTATATTTGGGATGTCTATGAGTAGTTCCATTAAATAGAAATTTCCCCTCAAAAACCTCTCTGTAGGTGTGATTAAAAATAGAGGCCCAACAAGGTTAAATTCTCACAAAAACAGTGAATCTCAGCGAAAAATCCAAAAACTGAAAACAGATTTATGTATCATAACTTTGTTTTTACTTATTTTTGACATCATTTATCATCTCACAACCACCCAGATTTAGCGACCCTTTGGACAGTAAAAAGCTGGTTACACATCACACTGATGCATCACTGGTGCCCATTTTAAATCAGAACAAGGACTTTAACTTTAACTAACTAGCCTCTTTAAAGCTAGTTTTTGCCATCTTCATAAACAGCTTGGCAAATCTCTTGACTACTACCTGAGTAGGGTGCGGAACAGCAGAAAACATTAAAAAGGACATTTACCTTAGTGCAATTGGCTGCTTTAGGCTCCAGGTCGTTGAGTGTGACAAGTTCCCGGAGCAAACTGCTCTCCTGGTAGCCTCCCTTCACCCCACGAAGCTTAAAATACGCCTGTGGCTTGAAGAGGATGAGCCTCAGGTTGATGGCAAAGCCAGCCATGTCGATGGCAAAGGGCCGATGGGGATCGAACACCGTCTTCCAGCCGTAGACCTTTCCAGCTGCGTTGACCTTGGGGGACTCGTACCGCAGGCCGCCCACAAAGGCCACGGGCCACACTGAAAACCTTCCGAGTCGACCTCATCTAGAACAGGAGGAGTAAAGAAGAGAGATGGAGGAGGGAAGAGGGCGAATTAGTCATCCGAAAGAGCGTACATGACAGGGAGACAGGGAGACAGCAGTATCCGAGCATCGGCTGCCAGTTACAGCAGAGCGTGGACGGAGGGTTTTTAGAGCTGCTGCGATTATTCATTGTGAAAGAAGGTGAATATTGACCGAGCCATTGTGCCGTGTGCAGCTGACTCTCGCTGCGGGATGAAAGCGGATCACACACATTGTTCAACAGCTGCCCTACAATAAGATAATTAGACACAACCATCTTTAAAGGCAGTAAACGCAGACAGCGCCAAGAGGCTTTGAAGGAGCCAAGCCATTAGAGCAAGTGGCTCGAGTCTCTGGTCGGCTCAGGAGATTCTTTAAGGTAGAGCACTGCCATCCTCCTTTTTCTTTTTTTTTTTAGTTCTTTAATCTTCAAGCATCAAACGATCTTACCGCCCTTTTCTTTGTCTGCCTCTCAGTGAGTCTTTGCCTGCTGCTGTCATAAAAGGCACGCCTATACAGTGAGGGAAGAGGAAGGATTAGAAACATCCAGGCCATTTAATCAAACTCAGTGCAGCAGAAATAATGATGCAGGTGCCTCCCTGGTGGATGGTCTATTTAAAATAAAGGTGCAAGCAAACAGTATGTACAGTAGTGTGTGATTACTGTTCAGGGGATCAGAGCATTAAGGGAGCTGGGGTTGGGGGGCTTATGGGAATCTGTGGATTGAAGCTTTAGGGAAAACAACTGTGCCAGGTACCCAGATAAGATTTGGCAGGATGTTTGGGCTTAATGAGCTCTGGGTGTTAACAGTGGAGAGAGATCAAGTGCTTATATGCATGTGTCCATGTGATAGCGCTGCGCACATGTGGGTTTTTTCTTTTTTTGGACTGACACCATGACCACCATCTATAATTTATTATTTTTCTGTTTTGATGTATGTCCTATATGTGCTTTGTTTGTGACGCTCTGTTTGGAGCTCCTTCCTCAGAGTTGTCTTGTGAGGTTTTTTTTTTAGCCCAAATGTCACCTTGCTGCTTCCCCTTACAGATATATGTAACTTAAATGAAAAAGAAGCTTAAACCAGGCTCCCTATAGGCAGCATAAAGAGGCTTGTCTCTTCCCCATCTATACTTCTAAAAATGTGAAAATTGAGTGTCCCGCCTGCTGCTGCTGGTGGGAATATCAGCCCGAGTAAAACAGCACAAATCCCCCTTCTGCTGCCGCCCACGCAAATGAAAACACAACAAAAGTTCCTCTTGCCCCGTTCTTGTGAATATGATGCTTTTACATTTTTTTTCTCCCTTCACTGTTGCTATAGTTTGTATTTGAATGCCTATGAGTGCATTTAAAAGCTAATTCCTGCTCCATTCGGAGAGAGGCCTTCAGAGACAAAGTGACCACATTTCAGTAAGAGAGGCAAAAAAAAAAAAAAAAAAGAAAAGGAATCCCAAATTCAGACAAAGAAGAGGAGGCATCCAGGTGCATTAATGAGTCCTTAAGGGTGCAGAGCGGATGAAACAAAACAGAATTGTCATCCACCGCTGCCATTGGAGGAGTCTGTGGATTTAGGTCTTTGTCCAAACAGTAAGAGAAGTAGTGGAGTTATTTAGGTTTTGGGGCCCTGATTTAATTTACATTTCATTATTTAAATGGTCTTAAAAATGTATTTTCACCGCTTATAATATGCTGAATTAAGCTGATGGATGTCACTGTTTGCATTGCAAATGGAGCCAGTTGTCTATCTAAATTTCAAATTAAGTGTTTTTTTTTAACAACGATAAAGTATGAATTAATGACATTAAATTTAAATCATGACATAATCAGGATATTTTCATTAACTCTGATTTTTTGAGTGGTAATATTATGAAAGCAGTCAAAATACTGTCAATACTGACAGGTTTTGATTGTGTCAGTATAATCCAGCCCTACTACAGATATTCAGATTATATGGATGCTCCATTCTCTTGGATTCATGTTGTTGACCTTTATTCTTAAAGGCTGCAAATGAGAACAGAGAGTTGGTCAAAAATAGCACATGCTAAGCAGAAAATAACTTTGTGCTTGGAGAGGGAAAAACAAGTATTCTTTTGAAGCCTTGATAATTTGTGTACTTCTTTACAGGGTGATGTACTTTAGCTGTGAGAAATGAATTTTTCATGACATTTTTTTGAGTTTTCATTAAGGCCTGGCCTAGAAAGCGTGCATTTAATAAAGAACTGAATATGCCAGAGGCGCTGAAAGACTGAGATAGTATTCTGTGTACTGTGTGTATGAATAGGGGGGCAACAATAGCAATCTATAGCGCCCATTTCTCTGGCAGCAGATGTGATGTAAGTTCAATTACAACAATTCTAGCCAGGACTTTTTTGCTGTGGCAGCCTCTTGTTCGAGGTGATCTGAAGCATACTGTCTCCGTGTCAGTGCTTTGTCAGCTGAGGAATCTATTTGGTGCCATTCAAACCAACCAGTGCTGTGTTGCAGTGATGTCTGTGTCCAGATGTCCACATGTGGCACTGACTTTATTTCCTTTGAAATTGTTTTTACTCCCTGTTCTTCCATGAAAACAAGAATTAGTTTTATTTTCCACAAGCCCAACAAAACAGCTGAAGTGGAAATGTTTCTCTGGGCATAATTGTAGACAGAGAGCTTTTTTTCTTTTTTTTTGTGATTTGACTATTTTCCTTTCTTATATGCGGTGTTTTCATTTGGTGTTATGCCGACAGCTCATCAGCACGTTACTACTTCCGACTACTTTTAATTTTTAGATTTGAAAATGTTTTGTCATTGTTTTTGTTAAATGTTTTGAGACAAGGAAGAGCTTTTATAATTTTTTTTTTCTTAAACACATGCAGCGGCGCTCATCACTGTTTCAGCCTCGCCTCCACACTGGAGGAGTCCCTTCTGTTGTCAAGCTGTTGAGACATTCTGAATATTTACTACGGTGTCAGCAAACTTCTGAATTTTTACTCTGGTGTCAGCAAACGACGCTGTAGTTGCAGTCAACTCTGCTCTCCGTTCTGTCTGGCTGTCACCTTCCCTTTTTCTCTCATTCTTTTTTTCTGTCTCTCTCCCTCCGCCCCCTCTCGCTCCCTCGCTCCCTCGCTCCCTCCCCCTCAGGGCCGTTACTCTGGCCCATAAATAGGCCTGTTGGAGGTGATGGAGGGCCTCTGAGGGAGACGGAGCACTTCGCCTGATTCCCAGAGAAAGGTAATGACAGGCCCCGTCAATACCCGGCGCTCCATTTACTACGGGCACCCGTCTGCACTACTAACAAGACTTGAGGCTAATACTCAGAGGACCCAGACCGTGTCCGCTCAGGTAATTCAACCGATGTCAAGATGGATGGCCTGAGACGTACTGATTTCATGCCCAAACTTCTCTCCACTAGCTCCAGAACCCTGACCATGCTTGTTAAGAGCTGAAAGAATGCTTCAAGTAACTGGGTAATTTATCGTTCATCCCCCACCCGCCCCGCTCTGCGACTATAACTACCACACATGCCTACAGAATATGGCTGGCATAACGTACTGCATGTCTCACTCAGTGTATGCTTTATATTGAACCCTTTCCAGTCCAATGCAACTCCAAAAGAAAATGCACAGTAAGGAATAATATTGGATGTATCCCATTTTAAAACAAATATTTATGCACTAAATACACAACAATTCAAAAGGACAGTGTGACATTTTGCCTGCATCATCCTTTCCTAGAGCCTATTTCAATGCGCAGTCAGCTTTTTTTTTACTGGATCTTTGCACAGGATTGCACAAAATGCATTGCTGAGGGTTCGCTCATTTTTAGCTTTCCCGATCAATTCCAGCCGCTCCACCGGTAGCCGGGCGGCTGCTGAGCTCTCAGGCTTTCTAAATAGGCATCGCTGGCTGGCTTCTGTGTTTGTGCCGAGCACGGTTCAACCTCTCTGCCCCCCCCTGAATAACCCGCCGTGTGCTCTGATACATGGTTTGTTTTTCTGGAAATCAAGTGGAAGTCATCCGTGCAGCATTTGAAAGGTGGATGGAGCCTAAGAGCATTTTATGGCGAGTACAAACTTTCAGTTTGAGCACCAAACAGGAGGGTTAGGTTTCAGCGTAGAATTACAGATGGTCATTTTTAATATAGTACAGATGATTAGGTTTATGTTTAAACCTGGAAAAACTATGGAGGTTACCTTAAGGTTAGAGTTGACTGAGTAATGGTAAGAACCTGGGCACAACTTCCACTTGAAAATATAATTACTCTGCAATCTATACTGTGATGAAGATAATTCTTTTAAAAAATGCATGAAATGAGCAGGAGTGACTGTGCTGCAGCTCTGACCTCCTCAAACAGCTCCAGGCTGTATGTGTTGTCGTCGTCAGCAAAGTAGACGATTCCAGCTTGGCTGCTGTTGGCGTTGAAGGTCTCCCTCAGCCACCGCAGTGCCAGGTTCCTCTGCATGGTCCCCCTGGGGATCCTGGGGTCCCGAGTGTCACCCCGCAGCTTATAGTTCCTGGGCGTCTCCACGTTGAGGTGGGTGTAGTTAAGCCCCGTTTCTCGGAGGAGCCGCGTGACAAGAGGCGTCCTCCGCTGCGAGTCCTCCACCAGGATCCAGTGCAGGTTGGGGACGTGGAGGAAGGTGTTCGCCAGCCGCGTCAGCTCCGCCTTCTGCACCGGCCGGCTGTACGTGGGGGTGATGATGTGGATGGTGGGCAGCACGTCGGACCAGGGCGGAGGCCGCGTGTACACATACTCTGTCCTCACCACCTCCACAATGTCCTTATCTGAGGCACAGTATTCCTTGGAGTCCTGCGCCTGGCCACCCGCCTCCCTCTTGCCCTCGACTCCGTCATCTGCAGATTTGGGGATAAGAAGACATGTAAGGCATTAGTGCGACCTTGGGCTGCCCTTTGTATATTTGCCTCAGGTGACTTAAACCCAATGGGGGTAAAGTGTACCTGAGAGCCGGTGGTGGTGGACTGCAAGCCTCTCTGGAATGATAAAGATCTCTTTTACTAGGTGGTGACAGGCTGCAAAAAGTGAAAGCAGGCACCGTGAGAGGATAACACAGCTGATGGACAGAGAGACAGCGCAGGGGAAGGGAGGGGTAAGAGACGAGCCTCGCTATTCCCCCAGCGATGCCTTCGGGCTTTTCTTTATAAAGAGGGAAAAAATGTGGGTATGTGGATCCAGAAGACATGCCCTCTTTTTATGTTCAGGTTCCACCACAGACTCTGTCATTCTCTGCCTGCCCCCCCTTTATTCACCTGGCTCACTACTGCTGTGTTACTTGCCTGCAATAAACATGGATGGAATTAGGAAGTGGTGGTGTTCTTATCGAAACTTACCATAAATGTATATGATGACCTAGGACCTGTGTCTTAGAGTTTGATTGGTATTCTAGCCCCTGGTGGTTAGCAATCAAGAACAGACTCTAACAACTCTACTCGCAAGATATTTTGGCTCATAAAGTACTCCAAAGGGTTGAACATTTTATGATGCATATGTGTTTTCATTGGTGGTTACTACACTTTGTACACACTGGTTATTTAGAGTCTGGAAACTGGGGTAACACCAGACACAAATTAAAAAGTAGAAGCTGCTCGTTTCTCAATATCTCTGCTGAGACTGATGAACTAACACTAAGAGAGTCTCGCTGAGATAAACAGAAATGCACTTGTAATGACTAAAAGAAACTTCATTGTCCTTTTGAAGACCTGCTCAGACTCTTGCATGAAAAAACAAAAGGATAAAAAAAACTGTATTACTTTGGCGCAGCTACTGCTTGGTGTTTTGTCTGCATCCTCATTGTGTCCTGTGCAGATAAAAGCCGCTGATGGTCTTCAGACACTGACATTTGTTTTGGGTGGACGACACATAGAGTATTTTAACACAAAAAAAAACTAGCAAGCCCTTGTTTACACAGAAAGTCAAGTGTGCAATTTTATTTTCATTTTAGCCTTTTTCTTTAAAGATAATGAGTTGGGTTATTCTTGAAAAGGGGGGAAGGAAAGAGGTTATATTGGGTGTCTCTTTTGTTCAGCTGTTCTTAAAAGATGCTCACTATATGTGAGTGGCAGGTTGGGGTCTTTGCAGCAACTGTTTATGTGAGATTCAGGTTGGTTAATCAACCTTTGTGATCATGTTTGCCACTTAGACAGTCAGTAAGCAGAATTATTAATCAAAGTCCCCAGCAGCTGCAGCACACACTCTGTTTTTGTTTTTCTTGCTTCTTTGGTCCATAAGAAGGTAATTATAATTTTCAATATATAAGTGAGAAAAATGTGACGGCTCACTCAGGACTTGCATGTAAACAGTTTGCTGACACGTGCTGAGTCGACACCAGCGGTGCAGGCTGTGTTATTTTGGCCTCGATAGTTTGGTCATGATGGATAGAGTATGATTATGGAGTCATTAAGGTTGTTAATTTCTTTTCATTGTGCCACAGCTAATGGCAATCTTTGTCACTGTTCTGCCCGGGCTCCGTTCGCACCTCCAACATAAGGAGGATTTTTCTGCAGCACATAGATTAACACAATCTGCTGATGGCCAGATGTTCGACAGAGGCTGCCAGTGAGTACGCTGCCAAAGAAAAAAACAGCTTCTCTTTTAAGAGACACACAAAAGAAAGGCTGCGTACAGAGCTGGGTCAGATAGCACTGACAAAAAACGACTGATTTCATATTTCTGCGCTGTATGCTGTAAGGTATTCAAACTTCTGTATGCATTTTATTTTCAGAACATTGAAAAGGCTGGAATTTGGTTGGAAAAAGACTATTAGTATAACTTTCTTGGCACTTAATTGTCAACTAATGGGACTATTTTAGGGGCAAAAACAGACAGCTTGATATAATTACCATCTTCTGTTGACTCCAGACTGCCTCTGGGTCGTTTGTGTAAACCTGCTTTGTTTCTTAACCCCTGCATGTGCATTCATGGCATTATAGAAGAGTGCAAAGAGCTCCATTGATTTGCTGTCCCTCTAATTTGGGTTTGTTTACTCTGCGGCATACTTGACATTTTGCACTGTTGCTTTGCGGTCCCCCGGGGATGATTGGGAGGCTCATGAGTACGTCTGTTAATGACTCTTGTGTGCAAACGTTACACCACACGTGCACTCAAGACACTCTGCGAAGCAAAGGGAGCAGACGTTTATTATTTCAAATTGCTGATTGAACAAACTCTGAAATGATTTCCCACTGAATTTGAATTTGGAATTTGGGGAATAGTTTGAAGCTAAAAGGATAAAAGGAATGATGGAGGTGCTGCTGTACGCTGCATGCTGTACTAGGAAACTTCTCATCAACACACCATAAAAGAAAGCAGAGAAGACACAACTGAACAATTCTATTCAACCCACATTATTCGATGTGGAAATGACTCCTGGATACATGAGAGCGTATCTGTGATGGTAACTTCCGAGTCTTCATCACACACATAAATAACCCACACTGATGAGGTTTACAGTGACTAGACAAGTGTTATTGAGCTCTGATGAAGCTGCTGGTCATGGTTACTGAGTGGCTCTAAATGAACGGCCTGTTGTCTAAACCTGAAGTGCTGTGTTGGGTTCGAGGACCCACTTCAGGTTTAATATTGCACAGTGGAGTGGAGTGCAGTGCACTTCGTACCCTTGCGGATGGCGAGGAGTGGAGCTATAGCGCTTTGGTGCCAAACAGTGATGAGCAGAGTCCACGGTAACACGATCAACACGATGGCAAGAATATCTCTTCTCTTCGGCATCTCCAGGATTGGTTATTTGGCTTGGCATTACCTGGAGGACACAAAAGATGGATGTGTTATCATTCTGTGCTTTGCATAGGACATACAACACACACACAGGTTAAGCCTTTTGAGAAATCTTGAAAAAAAAAAAGAAAAAGAAATTTCTGAATTTGTGTGGCACACAACAAACATTCAGACCAACTCGCACCAGATTCAAGCAAACACACATGTCGCTGAATCTTAATTACTTGGACAAGCTACTGAACTCCAAATTGCTCCTGAAGGCGTAGCCACCGGTGTGTGTGTTGTGAGTGTTAGATTAGATCCTGATGAGCACGATGGCATCTTGCATAGAAGCCTCTGCCATCAGTGTATGAATGTGTGAGTGAACGGGGCGAATGACATGCATTGTCAAGCACTTTGAGCGATCGGAAGAGGAGAAAAGTCCATTTACCATTTGTTATCTGCCTCAGAGACACCACACAGGGAAGCACCCACATTCACGAGGACAAAAGTGTCCTTGAGGAAAGTGAAAAAAAATACCTTGACACAGAAATTGTGCCATTAGAGCCTCGCCAAAAGACATAAGGAGTGGAGCGAAGAACAGGTGACTGTTGTTCAACATATGCAGGGGACCGTGAGACGTTAGATGAACGAGGGCTGTGAAATGAAACCGTATCGCAGCCCATGAACGGAAGGTCAGAGCCACTGGAGGAGGCCATGGAGCTCGAGCCTGTGCACTCTGCCAAACCCAATGAGCTCATCGGTGCCATCACTGAGGAGGGAGCAGTGACTTTGTGCCCAGTGCTGAAACTATTTGCCGGCCAAATGGCAGGAAACGATGTCACCAGGCTGCGGGTTGACTGCTTGGCAAACGTGCCCTTCCCTCTGAGTCCAGAGCGTTTGGTTCAGCTTTGTATCCCTTTGAAAAATCTAGTTGCGGCATGAAAGACATTAACTGGAAATGAACTGAAATGGCATTTACTGTACAAATGAATGTCCCCTTCTAGTAACGGGTTACTCTATGAGGAGGTCAGTAGGAGGTCATTTATTTATGATTTTTCACAATTTGGTTAAAATATTTGAGAAAACAGCAAGTATAATATGTACTTTTATTAAAATGTTAAAACTATTTGATTTCAATGCACTGTGTCTTTCAGGTCTAACAAACTAATGTCTTAAATACCGTACGTGATACTATAGTATGACACTGCTATATGCCCCAAGACAAAGTCAGCATCCTCACCTGCTGATGATCAGTGCAGAAGACATGGGAATAAAGAAAAGGCTTCCTTCTTTCATTGCCTGGTAAATTATTGTATAGATTAATAATATATGTATGATGAGGAGAAACAGTAAAGCAAATACAATGAGACAGACACAGCTGAGAGACCTGCCGTGCCTTAGTAACGGTTAATCAATACCTCTGACACAGTCTAAACGTTACATCACAACGTTATCATGTCCACTCTCTGTACTGTACTCTGTAGCCACATGTCTTATTTACATTGAACGTAAGGATGGCAGACCTCCCCGTCTCTCCCGGGGTCTGTCTCTCCTCCTCCATAATGGGCTCCTGGCATTATGCCGAGCCCCAGCTGAAAAAAATGCAGTTATTAACTGATCTGCTCAATTAAACAAAGGACAAAAACAGACATAATGTGAGCACAGGTGTTCAGCGCATTCATTTCAGCTTTACACGAGGGAACAAGTCATCACATTTCCCACAGTGATCGCGCTCCCACTGCTGGGGAAGGTTTGCAGTATATTGAGGCCTAACATAATTGTATGTGCCAATTATGTTTATTGAGCCCAGTAAATAAATACACCATTAACGCCCAAGCTGTCAGGTGAGAACTGTGTGACTACTTCTGACACACACCCTCACTCCACATATACTTGCTTTCTGCTGATAAAGAAATCCTGTTTTAAAGTTTTCAAGCTGTTTTTTTTCTACTTCAGTGGAGAGGCTATTTACAGTAAAGTCCGCTGTGGAAATAAATACTGCATATCTACTCGGCATGTAGAAGGACAATACGATTTTACAGAAAATGAAATTGCCCACATTCTAAGTCCTTGAATGAACGGTGTGGGAATTTCACTGGTAAGTAAATACCAGTGTTTTAGCTGCAGAGAACAGACGGATACATGACTTCCAAGCACCATGAAAAAAAAAAAGTTGATGCCCTTTTTATGAGCAAAAATGTTTGACCGGTTAATGCTGCAGTTGGAGGAAAAATAACCATTTCTACCCTGTTAACTGTTAAATGCTGTTATTTCACACATGCCTGAAAATGGTGGAAACAGAAACAATCCTTTTACGGCCCATAAATATGCACAGACCAAAGTCTGCTCTATCAGAGGCAAATACTGTAATTTCCAAAGGGGAAGAAAACACTTAATTTCAGTAATTCACCATGCAATCTGGAAGGCACTCAGGGAGCACAAACAGCTAATTCTGCACATCAACCCATCAGACAAAATTGCTATTGCTTACATTTGATGTGAAATGGATTTCTTGACCTTGTGAGCATGCCCTTAGTATAGCGAATTATCTGTCTCTTTTAGCTTTGAAATGGTGGCCTCAAAATGAAAAAAAAAACAATGAATAAATAAAATGAATCTTCTCTCAGAGAAACCTTGAAAAACATTTTATCTTTAGTAAGTTCCTGGCCCAGTGTCTGACACAAACACAGACTACCTTATTAGTACAATTTACACATTTCCCATAATCCAACTTGATAGCATCTTTTGTTCGGTCCTCTCTGCCTGGTAAATGCCAGCATCTTTAAAGCTCCACACCTCCAGTTTGTATCGCAGGCTCTCTGAAATTTGTAGTCTCCAGTGCAAAACCGAGATAATCCTGATGACATCACCATGACATCATCAGGGGTTTTTTTTCAGACTAGACGCAGCTCTGCCAGAGGCACAGGGAACAATGTAAAAGTGTTTCCACGGGTTGGGTAACACTCCTTGAGACCAGTAAATTGACCTTGATGTAAAATCAGTGGAGTAGCCCTTTAAATACTTCTGCATTATAATTAATACAAACATATGAATGACAAAAGGCCTCAGATGCTCACCCACAGTTAGAACTGGATCATGGCACCACTGGTGATGCACAGCTGGGAAGACCGGCCTGCATGCTGGACGAGGTGCGCTTCTACGTCACCTCAGCCGACCATTTCCTCTCCCTCTGCCGTGTCCACTCGCGCAGACGGGCGACTCTGAGTCCTGTAAAATAAGCCCTTTTCAGTGAATATGATTCAGTGATGACAGATTGTGAGTGCTTCTCTCTTTGTATTTTCACAGCATGTACCTTCATGTGCACCCCACCCCTCCCCCCTCCACCCGCTTCTCTCACTCACACCAGCGTGAGACATTCAAGGACAGTCAGCCAGGTTTAAACATAGCAGTCTGAACCGGGTCTCATAGTCAAATGCCTTACAGAGATTCTTGGCTACAGACGCCTCCGTAAGCAGCGTGGCTGTGTGACGTCTATTCATTATTTAACAT
The DNA here is from genome assembly GCA_023238725.1 of Scortum barcoo. NCBI lineage: Eukaryota > Metazoa > Chordata > Actinopteri > Centrarchiformes > Terapontidae > Scortum > Scortum barcoo. The sequence continues at coordinate 21,138,458 of CM041552.1, forward strand.
CAAAGAGTCTGAGAATGAGAATGCGGCTCAGCAAAAGTGTGTCAGTGTAAAGTAATGAACTCTAATTTGGATGCACATCATACAGATTCACAGGAGGAATCCCTCCCCTCCGGTGATGTACCACTCCTGTGCTTTGCAGTGCTGTGCTCTGGCTTGTGTGTGAAACGGTTAATATATTGATATATATAATATATATATTGAAGTGATTTTCCTTCAGTGACTCCAATCTGAACTGCGCAGACACAAACCCAGTATTTCTCTCTTTTTTTAATGCCAAATGTGGAAACTGGAAGAGGGTTAGTCACAACTCCATTGCTTGCCAACAATCTGGGGTGGGGGGATGTTACAAAAATAAACTGGCATCATGTCTTATTCAAATACATCTGAGGGAACGCTGCTTCTACAGAGGCTTATCCTTCACTCAGCCAGTGATGTCTGCACGCTGCATCAGCTCCAGAACTGGATGGCTGAAGACTGTATTTTTAGGAGCTTTGTAATAGAGAATCATATAAACTGCAAATATGTAGGTTTTTGGGGGGAGGAATGAACAGCAGGAGTCCCAGAATCATTTCACTGAAGCACACTGTTGTATAAAAAGGCAAATTGCCTGTGACCCAGCACTGCAGTAGGGGGTGTTTGTGCTTGATGTGTGCAAAATTTCCAAAACAATCTATTTTCAGATTGCTCTCACTCGTTGTCCAATTCCTCAACCTGAAGGATCATGCATCTGAGGGTTGACATCGTGCAGAAAAAAAGGAATAAAAGATGAGTACGTGGGAACGGTCTTCATGGGTTAGTGCAGCTTCTGCAGCATTCGCTTTTTATGACAGTGACAAGCAAGCACACTGTGGTGAAAAAACAACAACAAAAAAACTAAACAGCAGCCATAGAAAGGCTTTACAATTGCTGCCAGGTACTGTCATGCATGCAAACTCAAAATGACAGTGTTGTCGCTCTGATTTCTGTACAACACTCCCGTCCTCTACGCACTGTGATGGCGCTAAACAGAAGGAAACACAATATAGTACAGCAACCTGCCAAAATCTCAGAGTCTCCAACAGGCCGTCGCACTGTCTCAGTGCTAAACAGTTTTGAAAAGAAAATGTTTGGAAAAACAAAATAATGTGGCAAGTGCTGCCGAGGGGTGGGGGGTGGTTCATAATGCCCTTATGTACAGAATACACAGAGCCTAAAATGCTTAGTTTGAGATATGGATGCATTCATTAAAAGTCTGGATATCTTCCCTGGCACTGAGTTGTTTACACATCTTGGCTGAGTTGGGCCAGTCAAGATTAACTTCTTTTTGAAAGGGAGTTTTGAATTTAGCTTACTTATCTACTTTACATTTTTAGCTGTGCTTGTGGCACAAGGGAGGGTGGTGTAGATTGTTCCACCTCTTTGGTTCAGACTATCATAACAAGTATTGGATATATATATATATATATATATAATATACATATATATATATATATATATATATATATATATATATATATATATATATATATATATATATATATATAGATATATAGATATATATATATCTGTACGGTCCTCCAACTGAGTCCCCTGATAAATGTCAACCACACTGACACGTTTAAAAATGCATTTTGGTAATCGGACACAAGTGGACACGCAAAACACATCGCTGTTGACACTGCTATCTATCATGTATTCTCCAAGGTCTCCAGCCGACCGCTTGTGTCGGATTTCGTTGCATACGAGACTTCTGATAGACGGTCAAAGCTTCAGGACCCCACAAAAGATATGCGGTCAAATGCATTCCTGACCGCCTTGGCAAGTGGAGTTTTAAACCAAGTGTAAACAGGGTCAATGTTCCAACAACTATTGGATGTCTTGAAAGTCGTTGCAGACTCAGGTTGAACTGTAATAACTCTGATCAATCATCTATCTATCTATCTATCTATCTCTATCTATCTATCTATCTATCTATCTATCTATCTATCTATCTATCTATCATTTCATCAAATACCTTTTATATCTTTGATATTTCCATCAGCCTTACCTGTAATTTGTGTTTAGTGCTAATTAGCAAATACTGTCAGGCTAACATATTAAACTTCAGTGGTGAATGTAGTAAACACTTTAAACATCAGCATGTCAGCATTGTCACTGTGTTAGTACATCGACGTTATTCAGCTTCAGTGTCTCAGTACAGCCTCACAGAGCAGCTGGTGTGGCTGGAGACTGAATTTACATAGTCTGAACTTACTGTAGAGCTGACTGTTCGCGCTTGATATATAGATGTACACACATCTATATGAAACAATACTCCACCTCACATCTCTAACCGTTTCTAGATTTGCCTATAATCAATCCGACTCTTTTGTCATACTGATGTAGAACTTTCCTCCATCTCTGCTGGTGGCGAGGCTTCTGCACCGCGCAGGCACCCAGGTGGCCTGTTTGTGTCTGTGGCACCTGAACTGTGTGTGATGTGGCAAGAATGCACGCCCACGGGTTGCAGCAGCCAATGGCAGACAATTAAGCCTGACAGCCTTTCACATCAGCGTGAGTTAACCAGCTGTGAAGAGAACACCTGCCGCTGATTAATAAAGAATCACAGCAACAATGCCACGTGTGAAAATTGCTGTACTGATTGTTGAACTAACACCATTACACCCAAAAGGTGAGGGGGGGAGGGTGTTCTCACTTGATAGAAGAACTCACTCTGTGCAAGACACGGCAGACTTTTTACGATGATTGATGTTAAAACATAAGTGAACTCATGAATTCTTTTGCTCAGCCTGGGCTGCATTTCCCGTATTGTTTATTTCCTCAGATCTTAACTCACAGCATCCTGTATCTGACTTCTGGGAATACAAATTGGAATCTCAACAGCGTACATATGTGAAATACAGAAACAGCCCTTTCAGTGACTTTAACATCTAAAATCAAAAGCAAATTCTAAGTATTTCTGACCAGAGAAGCGTCAGCTTTAAACGATGAAGAACACACAGCACAGTATATATATGGCACCTCTAAGCTGTTACGTGAGGACTCAGTGCGCCTCATTAAACTTTGCTTTCAATCTTGTTTCATTTGTTTTGGAAAGTATTCTTTTATTCTTCAACAATAAACCTTCGGAGAATTCGTCAGGCAGCAACTGGAACAAAAAAAAAAAAGCTCAAGTGACTCTTTTGTGGGACAGTAAGTAAGATGTATTTATTCCATATTCATACGCGACAAAGATGGATTCTTGTAGCATGTGCCATGTTTCATTCATTTAATTATACTGACAATGCTAATGATGAAAGGCTTTGTTTATCCACTGTCTTTTGCAACACTATAGCTTTGACTGAAAAGGAAAATGGCTTTCAACCACATCTGTTGCCATGAAAATATCTCAGTGGTTAAGTATGTCTGGTGAACTTTGTTGTTATCGCATGTTACGACCGAAGTTACCTAAACTATGTGATGACAACTGAGCGTAGTAAACATGTTGACGAACACCACAAGATGTCATTGACAGCACTGGGGGAAAAATCTTGTAAGAGGACACTGAGTTAAAATTTCCAAGGTAAATTCTTCTAATTGGACAAAATTCCCAGGCTGTATTTAGTTCAGCTTTTGTCACCACAGAAACAAGTTCATATGTGAAATTAAATTACCATGTAATAAAATAATACAATCTCTTTACGAGCTTAACATTTGTATGACATTTTAACGTGAAATCTTGAAATATGCTGAAATGCATTACTGTCATTTGGGCTATAAAACATTCTTTTAATAGGCACCGGACAGTAAACTTTAATAATTTATTACCCGCTCCCTTACACTGACAAGCATATCAGAGGCATCAGGTCAGCTCTGGCAGGCTCACACACTCTCCCCCTCTCCCCTCTCTTTCGCAGATTTGTAAAGCTGAGTCTTCAAAGACGGAGCAGGGGCGAGTTTCCAAGTTTGTAATCGAGTCTGCCTCTGACTTCTGAGCTCTCTTGGCCCCGACCATCTCCTATTTCCCGAGGACCAATAATAACATCATCTTTTCCTTGCTTGCCTTGCCGTGGCATCATTTTGATGTACTCTCCAGTCGGCGGGGAAGAGAGGCTCTCCGGAGATAGTGTGTCGCGGTATGTCCAATCGCTCGCTTTCGTTTACGAATTCATTGGTCTCTGACCAACTTGGTAAAGCCTGGAACAGTTTTCAGGGACGCCTGGGGACCCTTAGAAGACAAGTCGCTGCAATAGATCATTATTGATGTTACTGTCACAGCCCCAAAAACCAGCTTCGCCTAGAGGTGTCATTAAAAGTGAATTTTGAATCTGAGGGTATTGATTCAAACAGGCTTAATTGCTTTTGAAGTACAGTAAGCCAGCAGCAGGTCATCTGTCTAGGTTACCTGCCATGCTTCACCTCTCTCTTATATTCCTGGTTTTGGATTTTAATGCACATCATAACATCATCACAACACTGAATAAATGTACAGACGTTTGGCTTTGGTGACACAGGTGCATTTTGATAAATAAACCGAGAACTTACAATGTTACCCACTTAAATGTCTCAATGCAAGGCACTGCTGTATAAGTGGAATAGTATACATGCCTTTATATGCAGGGACTGCATCTGTGAGTGATCAAAACAGGACTAAAGACTTTTCTTTACATTATACTGCCTATTTGTGTATTGTATGTGGATATGTTTGAATGCATGCAAGAAACTCAGGCGTAATTCTTCTCATTCTACAAAATTCTCATGTCTGCAAGACGTTACTAGGGTACATCAGTATATTTAATAGCTCAGTTTTTTATATAGGCTCAATTTATTGGTTTATTTTCCACTCAGACAGAGAAACTGTCAAATATAAAGGACAGAAAAACAATTAGAGACTGCCTCAACGGTGCAGTCGAGAACAATCTTCTGCTCTAAAGAACGAGACGCACTGAGGCAGCCTGAATCTTTTTGACTGTCTTTTTCTCACAAACCAATTAAACTCATTTGTGGGCAGAGGGGGAATTGATGACATACTGTACAGTGTTAATTTGAAATCTTGAGCAGAGTTGGCAATTATTTCGCTTTTCAAAGTGCGAACGAGAGTGCTTAAAGTTCTTGGAATTAAAACCGGCATAAAACCCCATCAAGGGTCTCCATGTGACTTTCCTCTGTATGAATTATACAGACAAGAAGATCCTCCTTGCTCGCTGCGACCGCCATATTCTCGGTCTGGGTTCAGTGAAAGGTCGCATTCGCACTAGTTTTGTGTTACTTGCCCCATCAATCCAATTCACACCTGCCATGGAGCGAGTCCCTTCAAAATCTGATCCCCTCCTCATGCATCGAGTCAAGCTAATAATAGCAATGCGGGGAAAGCGGCTACTGTGTGTATACTGTGGCTGTCCATGAGAGGAAAGACAGCTATGTTGTTTACGATCACGTCATCTTCTTACGTTTATTTTCAGTCACGCTAACTGGAATGATAATTCGCTAGTTGAACAGACAATGGCTGATCATTTATGTAGTGATTAGTAATCACACAGTGTCTAATATGTCATTAACATACAGCGGGTAAAGTACAAAACGCGTCAACCTTTAATCTGCCACTAGTTAGCCCAATCACTGCAAATGCTGTCTGATGCAAAAATTAGCCAGAGAGTGCGGCAGCAAGTGCTCTTCCTCATGCTTGATTTAGATGAGGCTGGCTGTTTCATTTTCAGGAAAACTTGAATTACCCATTAGCTGTGAGCGTTGGGCCTGATTGATGGCCCCAGTCCATGCCTGGATCGGGCTGCCTCAGCAATGATAAAAGATTTAAGAGCACCAACCTTCAGGCAGGCTCTCCTCTGCTGATAACTGCGGGGGATAGCCTAGCGCAAGCTGCCCTTAACTTATCCTGACTAATTTACAGTTTGGCTCACCCAGGGCACATTTCCAATGCTGGACCCGGGAGCACGCCGCAGCCTCTCACAGCTGGCTGAGCAGGCCCGAGGAGCCCCGTCAGGATCGCGGGGGCCGCCGCCGAGACCTGGACCTGCCATGTCGGGTCAGTGCAGCTCAGTTCTGATCAGAATGGAGTCAAGGGAGATGTCATCCCGGGCAGACCACAGGGAGGGACGGGAGTAATATCAGCACAGTCTGTCCTCACTCTGAGCGCTGATTATAAGTAAGTCAAGGAGAACAGACACTGGTGCACCAAAGTAACGCTCATTTATTGGACTTAATAAAAGTATGTGTTCCATCGAAGAACTATCTCAGGCTTGTACTTTTGCAAGTTTAATCTACAGTTTCAGGAGATACTGTTTTTTGCTCTCTGCCACAGGGTCAAACAGCTAGCCTAACTTTGTCCAAAGGGAACAAACCTGTCCACCATCACCTCTGTAACTCTCTGTTGATGTCAGCTATATGTTGTTTGCCATTCTTGGCTGGAAGCAGTAACTTCTTGTCTCCACTTGTTGCCAGGCAACTGATCCTGAGAGGAAATAGCCACAACGCTCCCTGTAAAACGGCAAATTGTCATTTCTGTATTTGGGTGTGATGAACCAAATTGTATTAAACATGTTAATTAGCTTTAGAAGTGCTGGTAGGCAGATTTAGTTCCCTTTGAACAAAATCAGGCTAGTTGTCTATACACTAAGGTGAGCGAGGTCTGTTAGCATTGACTGGTCGCCAAAGCTACTTTTTAATTTGCCCTGTAGCTACAATTAATCACATATTCATAGTTTAGAGATTTCTCACTGCTGCCAATAATGGTTTGGCTACACTGTAAATTAGAAAATATCACCGGATCCTTTGTGTGCCATCAACATGACAAGCAATATCAATCATGAGGCGGAGGCTTTGGTTGAAAATGACAAAAAATCAATACAATACAACCTTTGGAGAGTCTGCAGGAATGATTCATGAATGTGTGTGAATCTCATTAAAATCTGTTTCAGTGTACAGGGCATTGATTTCAACTGCATGTGACATGTCTCGCACTGAGAACAGGCTTATTACGCCTGAGCATAAGGTCAAAGGTTGGCAGAGGGAGCTCCCAGATTCATTAGCTAATTAAAGCCTGCTTCCTGAGTGGGAGTTTAGGTGTTTCGACTCTTTACTGTGTCTGCTCGCTCTCAGACTTCAACATGCGAGCTCCGCTGAGTGTCTGAGTTCCTTAATGAGGGTTAGACCATGGATTTCTCCGATGAAAGAACCCCAGTGTCGAAGTCCCCCAATTATATGCAGTTGTGGAGGGAAAATATATATAATTATGAATCTGATCATCGCTAATTAAACCTAGGGGATTTGATCCAATGCAGTGACAGCGTAGCCAGGAGTTTTGTTTGGGCAGGCAAATAAATGGGGTAAATAGAGAGGGGGACTGACTTTCCTTAAGGAGAGTCTTTGTTAAGACAACAAACTGCTTGTCTGACAATGGATCAGAATTGTTATGCATCTAAAGGAGTTTTTTCTTTTTTCCACAATTTAGTCAGTTTTATGAATGAGAAACATTTAATGCTTGTCCTGATCTGCATCAGCCATGGAGAAGGAGAGCTGAGATTTGAAAGTTGAGACTGATGGTATGAAAAATGACATACGGGAACACCAGTAGCCTCAGGTGGGAGAGACAAGCCGGTGGGGGAAAAAATGGAGGGACACTTCGTGACCAACATGACAAAACTGTGCGGCTCTTAGGTGTCGAGTGTGTGTGTCACAGCGTGGCGCTGCTGTGTGTGTGAGTCTGAGCCGGGGAGGTGCTGGAGGGCGTCACGCGCGCTCAGATTAAACCTTCCCCAGGATAAGTAGAGGTTAGAGGGATACGTCTGATGTGGAAGCAGATGAACTTGGCACATAACAATTATGGACTCAACACAGCTGCCAGTCTGCTCATGTCCATCTCGGCTGTTTTCTTAATTACATAATTAGTCAGAGTGTTGGTATATGTGATGTCCCTCTGTGACATGCTGTCATTAGCTTTGAACCTGTCAGTAAAACGCAGCCCCCCGGAGACAGCTAATTTGTGGTGAAGACTCATTTAATAGCTTTGGTAATTAGTGGATACATCATTATTATTATTATTATTATTATTATTATTTCCCATGCTTACTGCATGTATGAGTCATTCCATTTGCTAATGCCTTATGCAGTGTTTTTGTCGACACAGTGATATCCGTAAAGCCCATTACCTTATGTGTCACAGATGATTTTTGCACCCATGTGTTGACACATTAATCCAAACAGTGAGATAAAACAGACAGTGGCAAATAAAAATAGTTTTTGCTTATATGTCGGTATCCCTTTCCTGCTAGTGCCAGATGAAAATGCAGTCATATCGTGTCGTGCCATATATGAAAAAACAAATTACTGGCAGCGGTCTCGACACGCCAAGTCATTCCACGTTATTATTTCAAGTTCCATATTAAAACAGTTTAGCACACGTGCACCGTCTTTCACACAAAGGCTATTTCCACCATAAAAGCACTGACATTTAAAGATCTCTGGTAAAATGTCAAATAAGTGATGATGTTGAATGCAGGCCTAATGAAGTGGCAAGTCAGCACAGTTTCCAGCTCAATGTAAAAACAAGGCACCTTTGACATTTCAACCCGAGCTCCTAGCTTGGCCTTTCAAATCACTGCTTATCCCTTACTATTATTATTAGTCATTCTGCTTTTGCTTGTATGCGGCTATGCAGAGTTTCATTCAAAGAGCAACCCGGGGACACAGAAAGATGACACCGACAGAACAGTGTTGACACAGCGACTATGTGTCTGCTGATGCTACATTACAGAGGTGTCACTGACTCGACGGAGCAATGACTTTGCTGAGATAAAGAGCATGGTGGTGACTGACGGCGTGTCTTTGCAGGCAACGCTGTCCCCAAATCCATGGGCAATTTTCAGCTTTCACGGACACTGTGTAAACATGCATGAAGACACACTGTGCTGTGTGTGTGATCGTCATTTATAATAATAAATCAACAATAATGAGGGAGAGGAGACTTCGAATATAACAAAAGCAAATCCAAAATGGAACTTTAAACACCTTCAACAGTGGACCAAACCAGACATGTTCTTATCTAACAAGAGTACAGGCAGCTTGTACTTGAGCTAAATGTTTGACATGTTGGGAAATTTGCTTTCTGAGATTTCCATGTGAAGCTCGACACCACTCTTGCGTCTGGATGGTAAATATGAGGCTTTCGCCAGCAGCCAATTAGCTTAGCTTAGCACAAAGACTGGAAACAGCTGGCCCCATCCTGTACAAAGGTAAAAATATCCACCTGACAGCACCTCTAAATCTCACTAATTAACACTAATTTATTCATATCCTCTCATCTGTACAAGAATTGAAGGAAAGAAAGGACATGGTGTAGTTTTACAGGAGGTTATGTGCAGGACTATTTCTTGGCTGGGAGCTGTTACTACCTGGAATCTCATTTAGTCTTAAAAAGTGATTAGTGATAAAAAATAGTCATACAGGTTGCAGGGACTCTCGGAAGTAACTGTGCCTGGCAAAAAAATGTTCTGCACATAACCTCTAAAGAACAACTGTCCATTTTTACACTTTGGTTTTTGATCAGTTTTATTTAGTCAGCTTTTGAGGTGCTGGGAGGCTGATTTAATTTCTTTCAGACAAAAGAGCTGTTTGTTAGCTTGGCTAACTGGCTGCTGGCTGTAGCTTTAAATTTAACAGACAAGAGAGCTGTATCAATCTTCTCAAGTCTCCACAAGAAAGCACCTTAGAGTATTTCCCAGATGTATTACTTTAAAATACCCTAAATTAGAGACTTTTAGCATTTCTAGCATTTGAACTCAACTGAACTGATTTTATTTATCTATCTATCTATCTGAACCACCTCTGCACTGCATCAGCCCTCTCATATATTGTTACATTACACTGTACAACTGCAACAGCCATTATGATGGACCTGATGATGGCTGCACACACATACACTAACACAGTCAACCCACCAAAGCCAGCATGACTTCCCTCCCACCAAATGGTGATCAATAGCCTGTAGGCTGAAGGAAACCCTTCTGTATCTGTTAGTGGCTGATCCATAGGACCCTGAAGAGGTGGTGGCTGGAGAAAAGCTGCAGTGGGTCAGCCGTGTATGTATGTAATGAGCCCCCCCTGGGGCCCCTACATTATATGTGGAAATGGCTCCAATTAGGCCACACAGCTGTAGAGCTCACAGGAAGGGAGGCTTGGGCTATAACAAAGTTAGTGGTGAGGTTATGGATGGGGTGAGCTCCAATCAGGTGTTATCAGGGCTGCATTCAGTCTTGCTGTTCTTAGCGTGTTCCTTCTTGCTCTGCTTATCTCTGCTTACTTGAATTATGTCCCTCATCATAGTTCTGGCTGTGTTTAAAATATTTTCCACTTCAATTTACAATCCGCTGCATATATGACAGAGTTTGGTTTTATTTTTAATATGTTGCAGAATAGCTTGATTTACAGTTTTTGTTGATATCATTCTGTCAGTTTCTTTATTCATCATCAGATATTAAAACTTTGACATCAAACAAACCTCTCATGTTTACTTTTTTAGGCACTGTCAGGCTTTATAAGAAAAAAAATCTCAAATGTGATAAATCATTCTAGGAACAAAGCCAGCACTGTGGCGTTTCGACAGAAAGCACCATAACCGCTTTTGAAAATGTGCAAAGCAGACATTTAATGTGATTTGGAGTGGCCTTCGCTTTTCCTTGCCGTTCTCGTGCTCAATTTGTCCTGAGCATTTTTTTGGTGACGGAAGTGGGTGGAGAAACCACCCTCGTCCTCGCCGTGGCATTATGGAACGACCTCTGGTTGAACATCGGAGACGATTTCCACCGGCTTGCTATTGATTAGCCTCTAAGTCCGACTCAGACTGACACACTGATTTTTGTGCAGCTCTGAGTCGAGGCAGAACTGAGAACTCAGAACACACAGCACATCCCTGCGTTAAGACGCTAATCCTACAAGAAGAAGCAGCAGCTTCATACAGCCTCCTCCTGCATGTTGCTTTGTGTTTTTTGGTGTGTGTGTGTGTGTTTGTTCCGTCATGATTGGCAAGCTCACAACATTCGAGTGTCGCTGTTCATTATCACCCCCTCTGCCTTGACCGTGTCTTATGATATAAAATCTGAGAGCAACTATTCATCTTCATCTCCTCATTTGTTTGTTCCTTTGTTTCTTTGCTTGTGCAGCCGCACGCAGTCTGCAGAAGCTGAAATGTGAATTTGACAAAACTGGATAATAATGATGCATCTTAGTGGTGGGTTTCAGGAAATTTTTCAAGATTACAATGATTGGTCCCAGCAGGGGTGGTGGTGGGGAGCGTGGGGGGCACTACTATTGCAGACCAAAACAAGGAGTTACTGATTGGCCCAGAGGCACTACACCTGGTGGATGACTTGTGCTGCTGCCTGGAATACAAATGAGGCAACTATGTCACCATGATTCAGCATCACAAACCCTCCCCACGATTTTAGGTGTCCTCACCGGAAGAAAATAGACTTTGACTATGGCTTAGATCGAAGTGACGGTCAGACATTCGGCCCATGTCCTTATCTTAAATAGGACCCATTTGTTGTGATTCTGGGGTGAATTAAGACTTTTTTCAACAGTTTTACCGTGAAAATTCCCTGGTGGCAATCCAATAACTCTTGCAGCACCAATGCGCAAGAGTGTCATTCAGGTTCGGGACACTTTCTCTCAGCTTTCCCACAGGTTACTGCGCTCTCAAATCACTTGCACCACACGTTAGCGGAGCACAAATTAGGACACGTGTTTTGCTCGTTTGTCATCTGGAGCCACTGTTCAGCAGGTGTCAATGACTGTTACCATGGAAACACGGGTCTCGGCTCCGAGTTAGCCTGGGAGGAAGGCTGGCTAATTTGTTAGCCTTGAATCAAGTCAGTCTCCACTTTTGTTTATTGAAGCTACACCTTAGAAGCCAAAGCCGCCTTTCTCCGGCTGTAAATTTCACCAGCAAACCACCTGTTTTGAGTCTGATGTTCTACTTTGGAGCGCTGATGTACTCATTCATGATTATCCACAAAAAACACTCTTTGAATAAAACTGGCAGGCCGTTTTGCACCACGCAGTTTTAAATGTGCTCATTTAAACTGTTTACCGAGGTGTGGCGCAGTGAGTCATCGCCCGCTCCTCTCAGTTCACTGAGTGGTCCAGCTTCCAGGACAGTGGTTTTCAGACCTAACCTGGTGAGACTAACTTTAATTCTGTGCACAAAGCTCTGATCATGTGGAATGAAAGAAAAACTTTGTTTTGTCTCCCAAACAGCAAACATCACACAGTGGCCATATGCTGGGTGAGAAAATAGATCAATAAAACGCCTCAGAGAGGTTTGTTGGGGCTGTATAGCTGCAGGGCGAGACCGTGTATCCCTCTTTGCTTCCCAATGGAGATGGTGTAAATTTGGGAGGTTGTGCTTCAGTTAGGGCTGCTGTCCTGGTGCTAGCTAGGCTGACCCTGTAATGACACACACATACACACTGGCACACTGATGTGGTGTGATTTAAGTTCTTTAAAAGCCTCCAGGGTGCACGTGCACACATGCACGTGTGCGAGTGGAGGCGTTATATATTTATCTATATTTGTTGTGCTTGTGGTTTTGTGTGCGCGCATATGGCTGCGTGTTACCTATGCGTGCGTGGGCTTGAGCAGACAACTCAACACCAACTTTCACAATTCCCCAGGACCTCGCTGAGTCCTAGTTATCTAATCTTGCAGCAGCTCACTGTGTGCAGGTACCATACAGCGCTGCAGCCAGCTGGCTTGTGGATAAATCCCAAAAAAGTCTGGGAGAATGAACCATTTATTTGGGTCACGTTGGTTTAGGTAGAATGGAGTTGTTCAGATGCTGAACTTTCAACGATCTGCAGTGCTCGTTTTGGCCTTTTGTGTGCTAAAACAAAAATACTTGTGTTTTTTTTGTTTTGTTTTTTCGCCATGATCTTGGCATCCTGCTCTGTGTTTGTTACAGCTGCTGTGCTATACAACTCCTCTGCGAATGGTTTACACTCCGAAAAACCAGGTTGCTGTGCTCTGAATAATTCAGGGAAACGTTAAGAGACATTTCTCGTGATAACAATGAAATTGCAAACAGTTGCATCACAACACTTTTTACTCTGTGTAACCTTACAATACCACATTATCCATGTCTGGGAAATCTGTGTCCTCGCACACGTGTTCTACATTTCGCATCCCAGTTCAGAGTCGCTGCAAGCTGCTGTTGCACACAACGCTTTCTGCAGCTCTTACATTAGTCAGAAATGTTTGGAATAACTCTTTCTTTTTTTTGACACTTTTTCTGTTTTGCATGTTTCAAAGGAAGTCACGGTTTTCTTCAGAAGTTCGCAATTAGTGGGCGGCTTCATTACAAGTTCAAAGGTCTGCCTTGGTTTAAAAACCATTAAGAATTGGCTGGTGGAGCACAAGATAAACTAAAATGCGCAAAAACTCATTCACAAAGCATTTTCATGGCTGCTGCTTTTTCACCACAAATTTCTAGGTCAGCCATTTGTGCGCTTGCTTGGCTTGTAAGCATTAATACAACAGAAAACTGCCAACGGGACAAATGTAATTGTAGTGTATGTGGAAGCACCAAGTAAATATTGATGCATTTAAGCACTTCCTAAAACCACCAAATGTGAGCGTTATTATCTCTGAATTGCTCATTTCCTCTCCGTGTGAGTAATCACATACAATGATTGTGCGTCATGCTCAGAATTTCATCATTAATCTGAGAATGATTCAGCAAGCTAATGCCCTGAAATTGAAATGAGAAAACGTGGCCTGTGGAATTTCTGCAAAGCAGGTTTGTGTCATTACAGAACAAAGAGCTCGCGCAACAAAGGGGCGGAAGAAACGCTGCAAAGGGCTCACAGTAGATTTTGTAGAGAGACAGTGATGAGCAGTGCCTTCCCTGCATTAAGAGTAAAAAGCTCACCCTATCACAGAGCTGAAACCAAGCCAGGCAGGGAGTTCAAGGACTGCCGAGTTTGCAGGCATACAGAGAAAATACATTGCATGCTTTTTTTTTTCTTTTTTTTTTTTTTTGGAAGGCACATTCTCACTTAATACTTTATGTTCCAATTTCTTGTTCTGCAAAAACCCTGGTCTCTGCCGTGTTTATCATCCAGGGCAAAGGAGGGACACGGGACGCTAGAACAGAATGGGAAATGCACTTACTGTTAATAACAATGCAGGTGGGATATAGAAAATGATGGTCTCTTCTAAATCGGCTCTGCAGCTGTGGGTCAGGATATACATTACTGTGATCTATTCTAAACATAGACTGCGTTGTTCTGTATATGCTCAGCTCTTTAAACACTGCTCTAGCGCAACACTGTTTAGGAGATTAGTCCGAATGCTGCAGCCGAAGAGGAAGGAAGATTAACACATACAGTACAGCTGCTGCTGTTCTTTTGTGCATCTAACACACAGTACAACATCTGAATGGTCTCTCCTCTATGTACAGATGGTGCTGTATCACCAAAAATTGCTGAATGCAGTGTTTATTACCGTCCAGATACTTTCAAACAGAGACTGAGTCAATACCCACACGAGCAGCCGGTGAAATTGTGCCGCATGTTAAGAACTGTATAGCAACTCCCAAAATCACATGATCTCAAACAATGTCAGAGCACGCTAGTTACAATCTATGCTGAAATTTAAACGAAGCAATATTATATAATGAAAAACAATTATACAAATTAATGCAAGAAACATATTTATCCATAAAATTGTTAAATATTACAAAATTATGAAATTAACTCAATATCATCATAAAATACATAATATACTAAATAATTACGTTTCACCCTGCTTCTCTTCACAGTAGCAATTTCAGTCAAAGTCATTTTTAAGTAATTGCAGCGTGGCAGGAATTCATGATTGTTTTCATGAGTGATTAATCGGCTATTTATTTAAATTAAATGATTCATAGTTTGGTCTATTAAACATAAAACAAAACTTGAAAAATACACAGTGCAATTTGTTGGAGCCCAAATACGTTGGCAATAATGTTACGAAATGGAGAAGTGGCAAATTCTCACATTTGAAAAGCTGCAGAAAACTTAAGTAATTAGTTGACTATCAAAGGAGATTTAATTTTCTGCTGATCAGCTAATCAGTCAGTCAACTAATTAAAATCCAGCAGGTTTTATTGTTAAAAATCTCTTTTTCGAAAGTCATATTTCATTTCAAAACACCAAACTGTTTCACACTTTCATGATTACACTAATAGATACTTCGGCGCCTATTCATCCCTATAATGATTTATTTCATCTTTCACTTATGTATTTGGTTTTGAACTGTTCTGGCCTCCATATACAATATTTAGCAGATTTTAGATTACAGAATCTGAACACCCTCATCATCTGATAGCAGCATGAAGTAGCTGCGAGATTAACATCAGCTGCTGCATTTTGTTTGTAACATGCAGTGTTCGTAACCTTATCTGTATGATTTCCAGTTAGTGTTGTTCAGAGCGGAGGGGAACGAGGAATGATACTGTAGGTGTGTCTGATGGCCTTAGCTTCCCTGAGCTCTCTCTCTCGTCCCCTTTCTCTTTTTTCTGTCAAACTCTTTCACACACACGCCCACACATGCAATTTTATCTTCCCTCCCTCCTTATTCTAGTGTCCTCCTCACTCTCAAGCTCATCTTCCATCCCGCTCTCTCCCTGCCTCCTTTTTATTAACTTCCTTCTCCTCTCCACCCCATCTCCAACCTCCCTTCTTTTTCCTCTCTTCCTCCATTTATCTCTTGCTCCCCCTCTCTCTCTCTCTCTCTCCTCTGTCTTTTTGACTGGCTCTCTCTGGGGGCTGATGTGTCTCTGTGGCCCTCTGCAGATCTGGAAAGGACATCCTCTCAGTTTAATTCAAGTCAACCCCGGTCTCCTGGTGATCCAAGACGCAGCATGTGTGACAGCTCTACAGAGACAGCCAGAAGGAACAGACAAGTCTCATCTGCATATACGTACAACTGTGTGTGTATGTGAGAAAGAGAGAGAGAGAGAGAGAGAGAGAGAGTTTCAGCCGGGCATCTTTCAACATTTCCCCGCAGACCGAAAGAGTTAATTTCTCCCTGGCAGCAATCATAGCCATCTATAAATCTATGATGAGAGGCTGCCACGTTGATTAGTCAGTGCTAATTCAGCTCGCACCAATTAAAGGGGTTGGGAGTGCGATCTAAATGATTACATAACATATGCTATTTGCTCTAAGCTTGGTGGGGAGACTGTAAATAAAACCGTGATCATGAAGACGTCGCGGAATCGTGCCTTTTTCTCAAATGTCGACGCCAAGCAGCTTGCCTGGCAGCCATCCGCCCAAAGTGAGGGCTGCCCGTGGACGCATCGCATGCAAGAGCGCGTCATGTATTGCAATGCAGCTGCAACGTAAAAAAAAACCCAGCACCAAACAACATCACAAACTGCATCTTCAAACGGGGTAAGCAGAGTTGAATTGCTACCTCTAAAACTGAACTACGTATTAAAAGCTTAAAAAAACGTAGGATTTGTTGCACGGCTGTTGCGTCGGATTGCATTACCCCGTGAGGCACTGCTGTTAATTCATCCGCCTTCTCTGGTCACAGTGCATGCTGGGACTGACCGACCCTGCCACTTCCAAAACACACAGGTATTTATTAGCATATTTCTAAAGACCAGAAGGGCAAAAACAGGGGGGAAAAATATATATATATATATATACACACACACACACATCACATATATATATAAATGCTGACATGCTTACGACGATAAGCTAATACGCTGATGCTAATCAGGTTTGACGTTTAGCATATTCTTTATTTTGAGTGCTAACATTAGCTAATTAGCATGCCAACAATAGCTAATAAGCATGCTAATGTTCACTAATTAACATTAAACACAAAGTTTAGCTGTTGTTTATTTAACCAGTCTTCAGTAGCAAATCTCAGAATTGGGCAAAAGAAAATTTCTGTCCTGATGATGGCGCTAAATAAGAAGTCAGGGGATCGCCACAGTCTGAACCCGTGAATGTCCGTACAAACTTTTCACATTGATGCTGAGATGTCTCAGAGAATAAGTGATTCTGAAGCACTGCCAGAGGAAAAGTCGGGGGGTAACTGGGGGTAAGTCATCAGGGTTCATCCTCTGTGGATTGCAGCTAGCTGTACTAAATGTAATCACCTGTTGGGGTGTTTTAGTAAAGGCCAAGAAAGCTGGATTTATCCTCCGGTGACTATGATTTTCAGTAAAACATCTGTTTTCTGCCATTTATATTTCACTGGTGTCTGAGTACAAAGGATCTAATAGTGTATACCTCCCTCATTTGAATATCGGGCCTTGACGTTTAACATCTGGTGCAGCGTGAAGTGCTGCTATCGACCGGCGCCGTTTTCACGGGGCAGTGTGCTTTATGTAGGTCCTATAGATCGGTGTGCTAACCTGTCTTATTCCTGTCGTGTTTGTTTGCACTGGGCAAAAGGTAATATGAGACTATAAGGTTTTGATTCGCCTTTCCCTCGACTTGCCAGCGAGAAATCATGATATTTTCTTTGGTTGTGAGGAGACAACAGAGCCTACGTGTGATTTAACGGCCAAGGCTCTCTCGCTCTCCCTCTCTCTCCCCCCACCTCACTATCTCATCACTCGCTTGCCTCCACACCTTAAGATTGTTTCCTCGGCTTTGTCATCGGCAGCTTCGGCTCTGGAGCTCCCACACCTCCCCCCCTCCCCCCGTCTTCCTCACCTCCCAACCCTCTCCCCGATGCTCCTGTGTGCTATGCCTACATATACCTCTAATAATATCAGAGGCCAGGGGGGACAGGGGACAGCAGAGGTAAGTGGATGTGTCAGATCATTTTGCCTCTGTCCTCCACCCAATTCCTCCGCTGGATTTTCCCGAGCAAGATGGAGAGCAGGGAGGCATCCGCGAAAGAGCAAGACAGTCAGAGAGTAAGAAAGATGAGCGGGCGTGCGGAGGCATTATCACCTGCATCCTGCTTTTACCTTTAACCACCATCTTTGATGCTCAGAGAGTTTTAAATTTAGCTGCCTGGCTGGAAAGAAAAAAAAACAAATAGATAAATAAGGCAGCTGTCTGTTTGTTCATGTGGGATGTAAGTGACAGTGAACCAAAAAAAAGAAGGAACAAAGTGAGACTGTCAAGGTCAGCCCGGCTGTCTGTGCATCACACAGTTTGCACAGAGATAGAAAAGAAAATGTCCTCATATGTTTGATAACATCCCTGGATAGAACTACACCGCTCCTCAGAAATCAAACCTTGCATTCATGATTCTCTGATTAAATGTCTGGTTGTGAACTTTTGATTTGGGGTGCTGGGAGAAAAAAACAGCAAATGCATAGATGTGCACCCGGCCCGCCCCCCCCACAACAGTGAGAACAATAGGATACTCACAAGCAGGCCTCTGCTGTCTGCAGCAGGCACAGGCCCCTCCTCCGTTGGCTCCTTCCCCCTCCTCGTGTTCAGCGTCGTCCGATTCTGTCACAACTCTTCCTCGTGAGGCCGCCTTAATTGGTGCCGTCGTGGAGAGCGGAGATGCGTGCGGTTGAAGGTGGTAGCCCGTGTCACCGGCGACATCCAGGGCTCTCCCAGCGGCTTCACGTCCTCAGGGCTGGCCCCTGGGGAAACAGGAGCACGAGAGATGTGAGCATAAGAATGGGCCTCCTCTCTTCCCAACACAATGAGGGCCATTGAAGAAAAGGGAATGAGCTGGATGGCAGCTGGGAGGAGACGCTGCCGCACCACAGCGGCCGGCCAGGTCACTCACGGTGCCTCGGTGACGGAGTTTGTGTTTGCATCTGGGCAGCTGTCAGGAGAGATAATCATTGTGTGTGTCTGCGCCTCTGAGGACTCTGATGAGGTACAGTTACACGCTGCCTGACAGACAGGAAATTGATGAGATTTTTGTTTTCGCCTTCATAGGGTGCGCCTTTCAGGACTCCACCCATGACGCTGAATTCAGCTGGATAGTTATTTGGGTATTTAACATTTGTGCCCACACACTGTGACAACCACCTGCATGGCTTTCTGAAATAACCTGAATTAATATTACGTTTATTTGTCCTGCTCTCTGGGGACAAGATGGCAGGACGGCAAAGGAAAACATTAATAAAAGCTAAAACACGGCCAGGCACATATCTAAACACCAATTTGACAACTTATTCAGCCCATCAGCTATTAATACCTTCCTTCCTCTTATGCCCTCTGGGGAATGTCATTTCAAAATGTCCATTTGGGAGAAATGAGACAAACACACCAGCTGCACTTCTCACTCACTCTGCCACAATTCCTCTGCACGACTCCCCCCAGCTACCGCTCTCCATTATTGATGAGACTTCCTCTGTCGGCCTCATCTGGTTGTACTCGCCCGTGGGCAGCCGCTGTGGCTGCAGAGGGGGGACCAGCTGATGTCACGCGAAGAAAAATGAGACAAGGGTTCGGGGCACATTAACAGCCTATTGACAAGATGCAACGCAGAGGGCACGCAGTGTCGCAGGTTTGTTATTGGCCTAATCTAAATTCAATAGGCTTGTCATAAGGGAAGAAAGTAATTATCTCAAAACCGTGGGGAATGCCCCTTCTGCACATCCAGCTGACTCGCAGATCCTCGACCTGAGCCCCAGGATTTAAAATTTGTTCTGTGGTGCCAAATGACAACAACAAAAGAGGAACGCTGGGAACATGGATGCAGAGCTAAGTGAGGCAAAAAACAAGCTGCAAGACGCTCACTCATAGATTCCCATGCAAGCACCGTCCTTGTGTGTTTTTCCAAGTATGTCATAATGATGTGTGCTGTGCATTTATGCTGCAGTTTGAAAAGACTGAAAACCTCTTGTCGCAACTCTCTGTGGAGCAAATGACTGTTTTACTGTGGACATAAAGACCGACTGAATGAAATCAGTCATTACTGTAGATTTCACACGTAGATTTAACATGTAAATGTACATCCAATACACACCAATACATACTCATTAAGGCAGTGTTAAAGAAGCTACTTGACAGGAAGAGGAAGAAGATGAGCCAGAGGGAGAACTCAAGTTTGGTTAATTAAAGCAACTTAGAACGTAAATCTAAACTTTTTCATCAAACTGCCAACAAACGTGTGATACAAAACTATAACAAAATATGATGCAAAAAGTCACATGCCAGCAAAAAAAATGGCACTCAATTGAGCTTACTGTTAAAAGTGTGAGTACCAGTGACACTGAAAAGTGCCTGATGGTATGGCGCTAATAGTTCTCTGTCATACGTTGATCCCTTGAGTGGTGATCTGCTGTTTCACCGTCACATCACCTACCTGAACACATCTTTGGTGGTGTGAAAGTGGCTGATGGTATGCCACTAGTGGTTCTGTGATATATGGGGGTTGGGAAATGGCTAAAAAAATGTAAGTAAATGTAGTTACACTGATAGTTTGGAACAATGTGATGCATCATAATGGATGTAGTTCATATTAAAATAATGCTGAATTCATTAAAAATGGCTGAGTGTGTTACACTTGAACATTTCAAACTGCTGATATGATGTGATGTGAAGTGACGTGAGGATCACATCTCAAAAAGAGTTTAAATATATCAAAAGCAGCTTTTGTTTTACAAATACTGTAATTACACTGTTAAAACTTAAGTGGCTAATTTATCTTAAATATACTTAATGACATTCATGTTATCTTGACCTACAGTACCTCACATGTGTTAATTGTGACATGTCTAACAAACCTATTAATGCTGTATTTTGGAAAGTATTTCTGATTAGCTGCCTGACCTTTGGGGCTCCCTACACACAAACACACACACACACACACACACACACACACACACACACACTCCCTCCTCACACACACAATGTTGTATTCTGCTTTGACATGATGGAGATTGAAGGACCTGTCCCAGGCTGCATGGCAGGGGACAGTATATCATCGTACCGCCCATCTTGCCTCATGTTCTGGTTCAGCTGACAGCTGATTAGTATTAGTGGGTCTCCTATAGAGGCCCAAGTTCTGTTCGTGTTGCAATACCACATTAAAAATAAAAAAAGCATTTAAAGATATATAATATGAATAACTGTGGGGGAAAAAATCAACATAAAACAAAATTAAAAAGGCATGTTATAATAACTAGCTAAACACAATACACTGTGCATTATGATTTAAAAAGACATCATGGAAACTTTTAACAAATGTGTTTTTAAAAATATATTTAAAGGATACTGAGCAGCCCAGCAGGTCGTCACAGCTGCAAGGACCGCTGATGGGAAAAGCTCAAACAGCAGTAATCGTCAGCTTAGACTGTGGAGCAAGCAAAGGAGGCCGAGGAGCTCAAGCTGTGCCTCTGCTCATCGGGGGTTAAAAGCTCAGAGAGAAAACCAGGCACTAACCCAAAATGTGTCTTTTGTGCTGCGCGTAGCTATGGTTACTACACTGAATATAAATTGGCTGATGGGAGGTGTGATACAGTAGGAGGAAAGGACAGCGATAGTTTTTAAAGATAGACGGATGCCGTTATTAGAGTTCTTTAGATGTTTTATGCAAAATGATCCGAGCCGCCTGTCTTCACACAGCGACTGTACAGAGAAACGGGACGCTTGGTGCTCATTTACATAACAGTAACATTATTTATGAGTAGCAACTGTGATTGGCTGGCTGTTAGTCACACCCCTTACATGACAAAGATGATGGTGGTTCAAAACAAATATTCAGATCGACAAAGCTAATTCAGGAGAGAAGACAATGAATGGTTTTTATTTCACATCACATCGAGTGGCAGCTCTCACTGACTTCCTCAAACGGTGCTACTTCATCACATAAAAAAAAAAAACCCTATGAAACCATAAAACAGATTAGATTCATTCTTTTGTAGTGCTTAAGTAACACCTCTGGGTGCAAAAACCAGCCAAAGACTACACAAGTCTTTCTTGAATGTCCCTTTAAAGTGACCATAATACATTTGATTTGATTTGGTGGTTATGTAAACACCAAAAACACATAAGATACTTGCAACTAATTTTTATTAAATGTCCAGACACAATTGTTTCAGTTTTCTTCAGCTCATTGTGTGTGTTAAAGCTAAGCTTGGTTTCATGTTGTAACTTCTGATAACGTCACTTTCTGGAGAAATACTTTTATGTCTTTTTACCCAGCAACAGAGTGTGTGTGTTATTAACATCTGCACTGCGCTCAGAAACTCCTTCAGGACTTGATTTGTGTGTGGTCGGCAGCAGGCGGCTCCAACACTGTTCAACCACCGTTCTGTCATGTTCTGCTCAGTGACCAGACACCAGACACACATACACACAGACGAGTGTATGGGAGAACGCCGACATGCACACGCGCGCATTCACACACTTTTAAACAGGTTCGTACTGTGCAGTGGCCCCAACGTGGGCTGACCGCTGCTGCAGCACCTGACAGTGACGGATGGAGGATACAATGTGACGACAGAGGATTGGATGGAGGGGAGCACAGAGAGAGAGGAGAGAGAGAGCAGACGGGGCGGCAAAGTTGGTATTGATTGACTTCAAACCTGCTAATGTACCTCATCACAATAGAGAGGGAGCTGCACTCACTTTCACACGTCCTGTAATACACACACAGATGCATCATGGGGAACTGATGCGTCCCTGTCTTGCAGAAAGAAATTAAACTTGCTCGCCAAATAAAAAAAAAATGTGACAAAATGTGACTTTTTTGGGGGTTTTTTTACACTTCTTACTTGATGTTGTTTTGAGTGTGATTTATGTGTCTATATGTACCTGCTGCTGCGTTATTTTTTTATGTATTTCACAATCTAACACAGAGTCTGGAGCAGAAGCAGAGAGAGGCCAGCTGGGGAAAATCTACTCCATCTGGAGCCGGGAGCCATGTGCAGTATAAAACACACACACACACACACACACACACTATATGTATATGGACCGACAACCATATATAGCACAATACACATGCCCAAGGCTAGGAAGGCTCTATGGGAAAGGAGAAGCACATGCTTATTTTCTGAGGGACTCACTATAGGAACTTTTTCCTATAGTGAGTTTTTTTTTATATGTATCTCTGCATGCGTGGAAGGTCAGACCTTTATTGGTTTCCACTGCAGAACTCCCCCAGACATAAGACATACTATTATTCTCACCAGTATTCTCACCACTGCGGACTCATTTGAGGAGTGGAAAAAAGTGCCCTGCTGAGAAAAAAAAAACAAAACAAAGCCTGTCCTCTGCTGAACGGCAGATAATGACAGCCCTGGTGGCCTTTTCTCATTCTGAGGACATCTGTCATTTAGGTGAAAATTGCCAGGTTTGTCATGAAAGAGAATTCATCCTGCCTTTGAGTATGGCTCTATGATTAATTCAGGCACGTCAGTTGCTGAGTAAATGCTTCTTTATTCTCGCGCAAGTGGTCAATATTAATAATGCACGCGCGGGTCCAAGTTCAGCATCCGTCTTGGCAAAGTTCAACATGGAAGGTCTCACCAGCTGCGCACGCTTGTCACTTGCACTTTCTTTCTTTTTCTTTCTTCTTCTTTCTTTCTTTCTTTCTTTCTTTCTTTCTTTCTCTCTCCCTCCCTGCCTCTCTACTCTTCTCTCTCTGGCTCTGAAAGGCGCCGTATGCCTCTGACGCCTATTCTGATGTGGCCGTCAGCAGTAATTGGAGGAGCTGTGGTGGTTGGGTTTCTCTTGGAGGTGGCGGCGGCGGCGTGATCGATCTCATGGATGGTGGAGGTGGGCAGGCAGGCAGGCAGGCAGGCTGACAGCGCCGCATCCCCCACAGCTCCTGACAGCTCAGTGAAGGCCAAGCCGCAGAGCACAGGATGTCCTTTTGCGAGAACAATTGTCGGGTGCGCGGGTCAGCCTCGAGCCCCGCAGAACTCTGCAGCCATCCAGTTAAATCATAATTACCCATTTAGTCGATTATCAGCTGGGTAGGAGCGCGCCGAATTTAATGTTAGCCTTTCATTATACTCACATTAAAGAATAAAGGAAATGTCAGAGGCTTGATGGCGATGACGTGATGTAATTATCTCCAAGGTGATTTATTTGAAAGATTTTACAGCAATAATCTCCTGACGCCCTCATACATCCTGTGAAGTACACAGTTTAATTGCGCGCCGTGTGTGTTTGTGCATGTGTGTGTGTGCTGGCACGATGAAATAGCGCGAGATGCGGAGATGATGGATGCCGCGGTGACTTCACACACATGAGGCTCATTTGCATACTTGTGACAATGCGCTGGCCGGTGTCAATACCGCTCTCTTTCTCTCTCACATCGCAGCTTTGGAGAGCCGTCTTTGTTTGTCCTCCTGTTTATGGCTTTCTTAAGACCGAGACTGTGCTGTGCTGAGCTCAGCCTGACCACCGGTTGCCATGGTGATGCACGGCAGCCGGTGTGGAGGGGGGGGATGTGTGGGGGCGGCGGTGGCGTGTTAAAAGAAGCTTGGCTCAAGTTAAATCAAAAGAACTATTTATTTACCTCGCTCTGTCGTGTTTATCTGTACCACTGTAGGACCTTGTGTTACCTGTATTACGATCTGGTGAGTCCTTTTAGAGCCTGTCACCGTGGCTTTAATTGATCATATAGGCCAATTGCATTTTACTGACTATGTTGAATAAATGAGAAATTCCACTCAAGTATTGAAAAAACTGTTTAAACTCCGTGATGGCCATCCTGTTGTCCCCTTTCTCATTGTACACTACTGTACATATTGAAGTATTACGGATAAAAAGACCTTAATAAAAAGGACGAAAGCAACAAAGTTCAACAAAGTCCAGCACGCATTTCGACAGACTCGACGTCCGACAGTCCCAGCGTCGATACTTCCACTGATTGTATATGTTCATACACTAAATGCTGATGAATTGCTCCACTGGCTGCCATTTCTTTGACAATATCAGGCGCGGTGTCAGCCCTGTGGCCATCGATCCATGTGGCTCCGAGCAGGTCGGAACTCCACGTGCTCTGGGTCAGAGCCAGGGCCGTCAAACCTGCCCGGTTGTGGCCACAGTGATATCAGGCCACGCTGACCCTTCAAATAAAACTTTGGCAGGGACACACTCAGGATTTAAGATTCAGTCAGTAGTCCAGCCCCCACCCCCTCCCAAAACATACCCCACCATGAAAAAATATATAAATATAGTCTCAAAAATGGTTTAATCATTATGATTTGTTATTTTCTGTGTGTTTTTTGGGTTCTTTTTCATCTAATATACTGCTGTTCCAAAGCCTTTTCCACAACATCAGGAAAAAGATTTGAGGTGTGAAAATACAGAGGTATCTATTTCTGACTGACTTTAAAAGGAGTCAGTGTACCCACCATGTGTTCTCGGGCGTCTTCATCGGTTCCACTGCAGCCCTGAACTTTGCCCGTGTTCAAATAAACGAAACACTGAGCGAAGTGATTCCAACTTGCTTCTATTCAACAATATTTCAAAAAGAAATAAAAAGATAAAGATTAAATGGCTTGTTCAGACGGACTCCTTTGCATTGCAGTGGGAAGTAAGAGCAGCCCCTCATCCTCCAGGAGCTCGGCAAACACTTTGGAGTGGCCTCCCCTCGACGCTACCTGCTGATCCCCCTCAGGGAGAACTTCTGACAGAGATGGAGGATGGGAGAAGGTTGTGGCTTTACAGGCAATCCCCATATAATATTACCCCTCTTCCCCCTTGTCACACACACACACACACACACACACACACACACACACACACCACTTCTGGAGTACACTGATCCCTGTGAAGAATTTCCAGCCTGAGCCAGAGCTGCAGGGCTGCACAGGAATAACATCGGCAGCCCGTAGGTGCTGCTGGGTGAAACAGCCGGGATCTCAGTTGGTCTCTGGGGTATAAATAGATAATAGCTCCTGGTTGTGTCCTGCTGGAAACTACTCTGAAAAATGCTGCCTCAAATACTAGCAAGAGCCCCCACTGTTTATTTACGTATCTACTTACATTATTTAAACAAAATTCTGTGGATATTTATGACAAGAAAGCACCTCGTTGACCTCGTGCGAGCCCAAACTGCATCCCAGCAGTCCCTTGCTGTTGGTAAAGGTGGCCAATATGAAAGGCCGCTGTCGATGTTTTGAGTACGATTACACTAATAGCTCACTCACTTTCCAAAGTGCAGCAACCACAACCTCTCACTACAGGCCTTTCATCTTCACAGCTGCCGCTCAACCTACCAGGGTCATTTTCAGCTTCGGCAAGGGTTCAATTGATCCCGCAGAGATAGTCGGGGGGCGTGGGGGGGCATTCTGACTCTCGGCTAGCAGCTCGGCAACTGCTGTTTTTTGAGCTCGGCAGCCCTTCCTCTCATGTCGGGCCGGAGGCATTATGCCGGCAGTATAGTGAGAGTGGCACTTTGGAGGGAAAAAACTTTGGAGGTGAGGACACGCTCCAGGCTCGCAGACTGCTTGCCTTCCCGTGATGAATGATTATGAGCTGCCATTATCACAAGCGCGCCCGTCGCTGGAGAAAGACGAGGCACCTCCGCAGCCTGAAATATTTACCGCTTTATCTCACCTGGTCTGTCCCTTCGCAGCACCGCACCCCAGGGGCGATCGCTGCAACCTCTGCTGACTTCAGCTCTTTCGCGAGCATCACACGGATTGCAACGGCACGGCGGCGGGTTGCTTAGCGGCATGAAAGATAGATGCTGTTAACGATGCATTTGAAAGGGAGGCCGCCATTATAAATTCATCACTCCTTTATTCTCCAGCTGCTTGATCCAAATGGAGGGCCTTACGTTCAAAAGTTTACTGTATTGGTGTGTAATGGACTGACTTAAATTTTTGGCACGGCCATCTAGCTACCGACTTATTCAATGCTCCTCAGAGACAGCTCATATGACATGAGTGTTTAACAGAATGCTCTTCGCCCATTAGAAAGGGAGAGTAAAGATAAATTAATCGAGAACAGATTAGTTAGCCTCAGAGATAATCAAAGCTGTGTATTTAGCCAGTCTGGATTTCAGCACTCAGATTCACTTGCACCAAATTTTTTTGCTTACTTGTGCAGGGAAATACACACACTGCTTTGCAACACTTGCAAGAAGAGTTGGACAAAACAACAGTAGCATGGTACATGTAGTAATATAAGGAATATCAGTCGTTTTGCACATATCTGCTCATAAAGCATGCTGCTATTTAAAATGTCAAACTGATGTCGGCACTAGATGTAAAGTCTGTGCATCACCATCGTCATCACTATTTATCCTCCTGAATTTCTTGGCAATCCATGCACAAAATTTCACTCTGAACCACAAATGTCAGTGAATCCATCCTCTGGTGAACCACGAATGTCTGTATGAAAAAACTTGGGGATGGGAATAGTTTTTGACATTCTGTGTATCAGACTGGACCAAAACGGTGCACCAGCCGGCCGACAGACCGACATCCGGCGCCGTGCCTCAATATGTCAGCCACTGTTGGGGTCGTGAAGTGTGCTTCTGCGGTGGATGCCTCTGCATTAGAGCTAACCTCTAATCACGTTTCATATTACCTACATGTTCCACTCCACGGCTGCACGCTGACAGCCTGAACGTGGCCGCCGGAGCAGTCGAGCAAACAATAAGAAAATCCCTCTAACCTGCTCTGACAATTGAATCCTGCGCGAGCCGCAATTACACGCGGCTCCCCGAGGTACTCTCCTCGACACCCTAAAAAGGTAATACACCTTCTGCCGTGGAATACAATCACATGGTTCGTACTCCTCGTCTGCATAATTACAGGGGCTTGAGGAAATTGAAGGGCTCCGCTACCCATAAAACTGGGGGCTTAAGTCATCTTAGCGAGAGGGGGAGGCATTAAGAAGGACATGGATGTCCTTGCTGGATCAGTGCAACTGCAGAGCTTGGACAACCTGCCGCACTTGGATAAAGACTTGGTTAACAGTTCCCTCACGGCACCGTCTGACAAGCAGCAGTGTGAGCAGCATGATGACTCCTACACCAAGTTTAAACATAACAGTGGGTTTTACGTAATGCTCACGTGAAAGGACATACAAGTACAAGCCGCGGATGTAAACATTTATTACAAGTTTCAGAAAGATTGAGAACGTCTATCTATCTATCTTATTATTAACTCAGACAGAAGGAATGCTTGTGACAGAAACTGCATGAGCGGACAGCATATTTCTTCGTGAAATAAATCTTTTTTGACAGGTCTGATCAGAACGGAGACAGATGATGAGGCGTCCTCCCCCGTCTGCCATCAGCGGGTCTGACAGAGCACTGTCTGGTCCGCTCAGTGCTCTTTCAGGCACCGCTTCACATTCGATCAGGGGATTTTGACTTCTGCATTCCCATTACGCGACACTTCCACCACAGTTGCAACAGCGCGGTGGCGTGGCCGGTGACTGCGGAGGGTGTCGCGAGCCAAAGTTGCTGGGAGTTGCTGTGGCATTTCGTCTTGATTTGATACAGGGCCGCTCGGCGAAGGACACATTTTCAGTCCACTGACCGAGGAACAGGGAAAACATCACACTCTGCAGAAAGGATGCGGTGGGAGCCATGCTGATAGATTTGGAGGTGCGGTACCGGTTTATTTATTTGATAGCTGATTCGACGAGACAGGAAGAGGCTACAGAGCCTATTTCACTTTTTAAAATGCAGAGTCCAGCACATTTCCTGCTCCCCTCAGGCTCTATTTGCTGAAAGTCTTAAAAAAAAAAAAGTCTTTTACAAACCTTTCAAATGGATGTTATCATTTCATAATGAGGCCTCTACTCTATATAATCTTCAAACAAATCATCAAAAACGCACCCTGTGGTGATTGTTAAAAGATCTGTTAATTGATTTGATACTCTCCTGGGACTGCCAGTCTCGACCTTTGCTCTGGGCATTAGGATAAAGGTTTTTGTCAGATGGGAGATCTCTGGACTGCGAGCCATTACAGCCAAGGCTCGGAGCGATCAAACCCGGGAGACAGACCATCATTTGGGCCTAAAGACGCCTTTCCTTTGCCAGTTTCCCGGCGAGCCTGCATGGGGAAAATGACTCTGTGTCGTTTTCTTTATTCCTTCCACTTAATTGCTGCAGAGCTGCAATATGTCAGCACCGACCACAGGAAGAAACTGCCTCCATCTCACTCGCAGGATGGGTTTTCCTGCCATTAAGAAGCTCCTCATTCTAATTGCGAGTATTTTGTGAGACAGCCGCTCTAATGAAGGGAGGGATATGCCGACATAGCGGATCGCGTTACAAACATCGGAGGTAGAAGTGTGGTATAATTGCTGACTGGGATAAAAAAAAAAGGAGATTGTTGGATGTATTTCAGAGGTAAAGAATCGGTTTGAAAAATGCAGATAATGGAAAAGATAATTCCTCCGATTTGCATATTTCACTTAACAGATTAACGGCAAGAGAGCTTCCAATTATAATTATCTTGCTGAACCCCATTACCTATCTAGTGTGCATTTCACACGCGTTTCCCACCATTTACCTTCATCTGAATAGATGTGAAAATGTATGGACTATACATCTATTAATCTACTGCATTAATGTCCTGTAGGTACATACAGATATGCCTTCAGTGGTTAAGTGTTGTAGGAGTAACCTCTATTTGGGAACTGACCTGTCACACTAAGACTTCATGTTCACTGAGGCTCCCTGTGGACATTCAACCATGTGTAACACTCGCTCAAGGCAAAAAAAGGGAGAGGAAAAAAGGAGAGGAGGAGGGGAAAAAAAGGCTTTATGAAGTGACTGATAGGATGTACTGCAGTGAAGGGTATGAGACCTCGAATTCTCCAGTGTTACCGCAGAAAAACTGGCCTCAGAGTGAGTGACTGACATTGAATAGGAGGGCATGGAGGTCTGGAGCTTACTCTTTTTTATCTGATCTCAAAGGGGAAACTGCAGTGCACGATATTTCCGACATTTTTTTGTGCCTGCAGCACACAGCCGAAACGTTTATCAGCGGTTAATGAGTGCACTCCTCCAAATATGATACGGCACTGCTGCCCTCATTACACAATCTCTTAAGCTTGGGAAACACGCGTACACATGTAAATTTCTCGCAAAGACAAGCATCATTCTGTCAAATTCACAATTTCAAGGGTCTGGGAAAGTGTTTGACTTTGAATATTTTACCTTGAACATTTTTGAAAACAACGTACACGCTGGGGTTGCAAGGGAGCGCATGGCAGTTTTAATTTCAAATGTGTCTCTGTAAAGCATCTTCTCACTGAATGCAGGTGAAAATTGGAGGCAACACAGAAGTACAGACATCAGACAGCAAGGAGTAAATGGAGTGAGTCTGCAAGAAAATAAGCAGAACTACTGTCAAGTTTTAAATCCCCTGGGAAGTCCACGGCCTAAAGTGTCGGTACATGCGCTTTAACTACAGCTGATGTGTTGCAGAGCCGTCCATCGGCTGTTTGTGGCTACTCAGTTAGACAAAATGGTTTTCTAAAGTGGAATCTTTAAAAATTAAAGCGTGTTTAGGGTCCAAGGTTGATCTCAAAGGCAATCAAGGTACAGCATTAGCTTATGAAAAACCAAAGTGCATCATTGGTCAGAGAGCTTGTTTTATCTCAGTGCCGTGCAAGACATTGTTAATAATACTGCAGATTCTTGATAATCTTTTCCAAACAAAACCCAAGCAATGTCTTTGATTAAACTAAGCAAATTTCTTGAATCCAATACATTTCCATATGAAGCTGCACCGCTTTGAGCACCAAGCGCAGAGTGCAATTAAACAGCTCTGCCTTGGTAAACAAAGCTAAAGTTGCATTGAAGGCAATATATCCACTGTGATTATTTACCACCCTGAGCACTCAGCAGAAAATCAATAACATGTGCAAACATCAAACCAAACAAGATTTGCAAATCAGTCTTCATAAAACAAATGCACAGGGTAAAAAAATAAAAATCCTCTTAACTGCACTGAGACACATCACAGAGCCACTAGTGATAAGAATTATCCCGGGAAGTTTAAGAGTTTAATGGATTCCTTTGCATTTAGGGCATGGATGGTTTAAGCTGCGAAATGAAAGTCAGTCAAAGTCAGCCCATAATTAAGCCAACACAATGTGTGTGTGAGACACTCAGAGTGTGTGTATGTGTGTGAGTGTGTGTGTGCGTGCAGAGAAAAGACAATTTTACCTCCCAATTTAAACCTGCATTAATCAATAGTTTTAATAATGCAGCTGAATGAAATGATAAAAGAGTCACTTATAGTGCAAAATAAATGAGAATTATAACCTTAAGGATTTTTTTTACCTCTTTCATATTCGAGATATCACATATACACAGTTATACATATGACTTGTATAACTGAGTCTCAGCAGTTCATTTAACACCTGTCGTCATATAAAGCTACTGTGCATTAATTAACCAGACACTAACGACTATCTGCGTCATACAGACATGGTTAGCAACAAGCTGACAAACGTGGCCGAGCACCTTGCATGCTAAGTAACAAAGATCTGGTGGGGTCATACAGACAGAAAGTAAATGAATATGGGACGTCATCACGTAACCAGAAAAAAAAAAAAAAAGAATGATGAAAGTAGACAATGTTGTCTAAAACTGTCGCCATAGCGACTTCTAAGCTAACAATACGGTGGTTTGTGTGAAACAGTTTTGATGTTTTTCTGCCCCTAAACTGATGAGCTGATTAACGCAATTTTAAGACAACAACAGCCAACCTGTAAAGAAATTACAGATAGCTTGTAAAATATAAAAAAAAACAAAAAAAACATAAAATTAGCAATTAGCTGTCAAAGAGCATCACGAGGACGCGGTCGCAAGGTAAAGCTATGAGGACGACTGATAAGCAACGGAGATGAATGGGATGTCAAGTGTTGTGTAAAAACGTCTCAGCAATGAAAGCCATCTGAGTTAATGTTTTAATATAAAAGACATGAAGAACAGAGGAGGAAAAAGATGAAAATCCTTCCAGTATATGGCAATAAAAAAAGGTGAGGATGACAAATAAACAGACTCGGCCCCTTTATCCGTCACAACCAAGGTGCCCTTGAAAGAGATATGTAACCCAACGTGATAATGAAGTGGAGCGCCACTGCTGTTCTGATCTCCCGGTATGTAATCCAAACACTGACAGACCAACAAGAGTCACACTACGTCGTCTTCGGTGAACACGACACACTCTCGCTCTGAGCTTGTCACCACGTAAAGGACAACAGAAGATTATACCATTCAGTCTTCACGGCCTCCTTCTCCCTACGTCAGTCTGTAATGTTGTGGAAAGTACAGTTTAGAGCGGTAAAGGTCGCGGTTACACCTCGACCGCCCCGCCACTGTTTTGCAATATAATCTGCACTGTGATGTGCAGGCAGTCATAAACTCCCCTGAATGATCACCTTTTCCCCCCAAAATGTTTTAGCCTATTTATGGGCTCTGTGAAGCTGTTACATAAATGTTAAGAATGGCCTGTTTTAGTAAGACATCTTTTATAAAATTATATGCATACAGTAAGTTGTTACTTCTGAGTGAAAGTTTTAATGTGTCACTGCTATGCTTCAAATCGGTGACCACTCAGTACGCGCGCACATAATGGGCCAGTTGGGTTGTTCATTTTTCAGAGGGTATTTCAGAGCTTTGAAAGGAAGGTGCATTATTCCTGCTTCTTGGCCGAGACACTCGAGTCAATGTGTCTTTTCTCCCCTCCGACCGGCGCACTCTCCTCCCATTTCAACAGACTCCTAACAATATGCATTGAGGCCTCCGGTTGATGCGAGGCCTCAAATAGAATTACTTCTCCCCGCTGCCTGCCTCCTCGCGGTCTCCAAATGCAAAATGTGATTTACGTCGACACGAGTCTCCACAGCCTCCTTCAGCCGCATCTGTCTCATTCTCACCGCACACTTTTTAAGTACCAATCTGGGGCCTTATTGAACCCAGCTTAAAGTGCAAAGAGCAATTTGTCATGCAATTCACGGCTCAAGACAAAAAGTTCAGGCGTGCTTTACGAACTCTGGGTATAATAAGCGGCCATGGGAGCACGTATGGATAAAAATAAGTGGTGTCTGTCTTTTTTGACCAAGCTGGGACTTCCTCCAAAGCTTCTACCATTCTCACCCCTCCAGCAGGGGCTTCGGCCCCCATTTGTCACTTGTGCCACCAGGCCCCAAGAGGTTGTCTGGGTTTGATGAATGGAGCGAGGGCTTCTGTCCTCACTCTGCCATCCATCAACTTGCGTGGATGTACAGCATTAAAGACAAACAACTCTTGCTGGGCAGCTGTGACTCCGGTAGAGTTCTGACACGTAGTTCACAGGGATAAAAAAAAAAAAAAACACTTTTTAAGTCCAAATCAAATTGCACATCCACAATTTAGTAAAAAGGAGTCTCATATTAGCCCTGGATGCCTGGCCAAGTTGCCAGATGTCAAGATGCCAAGTTGTAAAAAAGGCTTTTACCTACACTTTATTTAAATGCCCCAGACCAATATGCATTGGCTTTAGGACTAATAACCAAAAACAAACACTACCTATTATTTGTTTTTATGAGCATGAACTACTACATTATTTGAACAAGAAACGGGACTTTGACCAGGGCGCTCCAAAAACACTTTTATAATATTAAAGCAATAAATAATAAAAGACATAATTCTTCTTCTCTATGTACATATACAGATCTTTGGTGACCTTAAAATACGAGTGTATG
The DNA here is from genome assembly GCA_023238725.1 of Scortum barcoo. Lineage (NCBI taxonomy): Eukaryota > Metazoa > Chordata > Actinopteri > Centrarchiformes > Terapontidae > Scortum > Scortum barcoo. The sequence goes on from CM041552.1 coordinate 21,172,039, forward strand.
GGACATTGTTAACTTTGGACTTTGTTAACCATTACATGTTAGCATTACATGTTACATGTTAACCAGCCTAATGGGCACTGTAAGCGTATGCTACTGTCAGACATGCGCACACACACACACACGCTCGTGAATGAAATCTGTAGCAGTGCAGCGAAATCAATGTGGTATAAGATCATTAATAATAACAGGCTATATTTGTAGTTCGTGTGATGGCCTACATCCAGGTAGATTGTATGGCCGCACAAATCAGATGCCTATCAACATGTAGCACAAAATCCTGTAACACCCCCTGCTTTTTCCTCCCCATCAGATTCTCTCTGAGAGTCCAGTTCAGTGTTTCCCTCAGTTTTCTTCGAGCATTATCATTAATTATTTAAACATCATCATCATTAGCTTAAAAGGTGAGTAGCTTGCTTCCCTTTTCTGAACCAAATGGTTTTTCAGACTCATCTGAATATCTAAATATAATTCCACAATCAGTCTGTCTCTGTAGATGACAAAGCTGTTCACCAGTTTAGTCTAAGCTTGTGCTCTTCACACTGTACAGGTAAGTAGTCATAATATCATGCAGCAAAGTCAAGCTATTAACATTACTTCCTTTAAATTTAGCTACTGTTACATGACAGAAAAAAATAGCCATGTAATTGTTAACCTTTCTTGCTCCAGACTGTTTCCGAGGCATCATTTTGAGCTGCAGCTGACAGACACCCGAGATTCCCAGAGTCCGAGATTGGCAAGACAAGAGTGAGAGAGGGGCGAGAGCATGTCACCTGTAAACTGTGGAGATATTTGATATATTTGCTTAGCTCGCACAATCTCTAAATGTATGTTAGGTGTCGAGCTGATGTGATCTTCTCACACATCCATCATATGAAACATTCACGCAATCTGTCAGATTCGTGTCCTTGGATGGAAACTCTGTGACAGCTCAGACCCGGGTATTTCAAGCCTGTACTTCTAGACTTCTAGTTTCTTGGTCTTTGGGCTCACTGGTCCTGGTCGTTCAGCCTCTCGTCAAGTGTCACAGGTAAGTCAGCCCTGCGCTCTTGCAGGTGCTCGGCTTTGGCAGAGCACTTTCAATAAGAAATGGAGCCCGTATGTGTGTTTGCGGCTGCAGAAATCCTAACGCATCAAAGGTGTATCCTCTCAGGAGCAGAGCACAAATGAGGCTCTCATCCCGGATCCGGCATCCCGGCTCATAATGCTTGTGTCTCACACCTTGGGGAAATTAATGCCAGCGCTGTAAATGTAATTTGGATTAATGCGTCATAATCTATAGACAGCTTGGCAATCCCCTAGTAACAATAAAAAAAAGAAAAGGTGTGATTAAAAAAATATATATTAATTTTCGTGAGCTTGTTATTCTGAAACTTCTGAAATGGAGGATTAGCGTGGATGGCACTTGATTTTCAAGTTGAAATACAAAAGCTTTCTTTTGTATTTCATGCATTTACAATTAGTTATAAATACTTAAACAGACGGCCATGTCTCCCAGAATGGGAAAGATACCATCTCTCCTCTTATCTCCCCAATGAGGCAGTGGAAAGGACCCTGGCATGACATTGAATTAACCTCTCATATACCAGCAAAGGTTCATCTGAAGATAAGGTTACCACCTCTCTCTCTCTTTACCTTCTCCTCCCCCATCTCTGTCATCCCCATCCCTCTTTTTCCCCCCCACTTCAATTAACAGTAATAGCGTCTGGGCACATTGCCTCCTGTCCGTTCATCCTGACAGCCTCATCCCCTACCTCTGCTCCGTCTTCCCAACACAACACCAGACTATGTTGCAATTACATTACGGCTCAATGGAATCAGGGGCGCCTGTGTCAAGGTGATACCATGTGAGAAAACACCTGCGTGTTCGCAGTGACCTCCAGCCGGTAACGGCGCGAGTGGGACTCTGCAGCTGACACTGTGTCTTGAATCAGCCTCGGTGCCCTCAGGCAGAGCGGAGGCCCGTACAGACGTGTTTCATCGGAAGGCTGCCAGTTTCATCGGAAGGCTGGATAGAGATGTAGGCTGACACCCCGGAGGAAAAAGAAACAGCTCAGGTGGTCTTAAGAAGCAGGTCTTCTCTCACAGAATAAAGACATCATGCACGGCTTCGCTTAACCTTGAGATGTTACCTTGGGCAAATGGATTTGAGTTAACATTTCCTGTCATAATTCAGCTGTGAGAAAACCCAGTGTTTGTATCTCTGCAGGCTACGTGCCGTGTGTGCTAATCTGAGCCGGAGGAAAATGTTACGTCTTTTTTCTTTCTTCTTCTTCTTTGGTACCATTAGGGACTTTTGATAAAGGGATATCCTCTCCTGTCATGCTCGCACAGTAAGGTTGGATTCAGTCACTGGTGGCAGAATAAATACCAGTTTTCAAGGCTAATCAGCTTTTATTGTCTTGATTATGATGTAAGTGCACACTTCACAGCCTAATTTAGTTTTATTACCCTTTTTTCATCACTTTCATGTAGGTGTTAGTGACTCATTGATTGCACAATTATGGAATAATGAAGTTACAAAAACTTCACACTAAATACAAACAACTAAAGAGATTAAAAGTGTGAGTCACTGATTTTTAAATTTCTGATTTATAAATGTCTAGATGTGAACAAATGCATTCATGTGCTCTTTTTCGACACAAACGGAGAAACCGAATGAAACGCCGCTTTAATAAGGTTTCAGTGACACAAGCCTCACACACAAATGAACAAGACAGACTATCTTGGACGCGCAACCAAGCGTTTGCATCCTATTTTAGACGTAAACACACACTGGAGAGGGATGACATTTTGGAGACAGACACACAGACGTGCTGAAACACATCCTGTTGGTTGGATTCCTGTGAAATCTCAGCAACACTAATTCATCTCTGCCTGTTTCCAATGAGCCACAGTGTGAATAGGATTTCATTGATTGGGTAGTTAGCCAAGCGGAGGGCTTTGTTGCGCGTCTCGAGCGATGATAGAGTCTCTGAAATGGGTTCTATAACACTGCACTAACTCGATGATCAATACGGTATTTGTAGTTGAACGTCTGGCGCTTCTGTTTTTTGGGGTTTTTTGCTTGAGAAAGTCATAAGATATCGGTGCATTTTACATCACGCCCGCCTGCAGCTACAAGATTGGTTTATGCGGAGCCACTTTTGGGCACGGTGCACTTATCAGATTGGTGTGAAGATTAAAAGCAGCCACGCTTTAAAGGATAGCCTTCCTCTTTATTTAAATGGCTTAAACCTTCTTAGATTTAGCCCTCTGACGGAGTACGCCACTATCGCGGGGTGCAGCCTCACTAACCTCTCATTAAACTGCAGTTAGGACAAACCGAGACTTTTGGCGTTAAGGTATTTACAAGACGAGGCAAAAATTGGAGAACCTTTCCTCAGATATGGTCTTCTTCTATTCACACCCGAGCCTTTATTAAACATTTGCTCATATTACTTCATGTATCATGGCGTTATGTGCTTACTTCAGCTGTTTCAGTGTTTGTTTTTTGGTGTAATGCTTACAGTTATCAGGTTGTTCTATTGTTTTTCTTCACCGCACTTGCACTGACCAGCTGCTCTGATGGGACTGTCTGCTGCACAACTAAAACATTAAAAAAACGCACAGACTGGCATCACTGAAAGCAGAAAATGTGCAAGTGGCCTGTTTTTACTAACACAAAGCAGGAAACATAAAATATATACTGGCAATGGGTGAGGATGGATGATGTGAAGACCAGAAAGCGCAAACACAAAAGACATTTTCTTCCCATTCAGCTGACCTCATCAGTGAGGCCCAGGACCCCCTCTGACACTGAATCTGTTCCCACCTGAACACACACCTGAAAAAATGTAACACACATCTTTTGGACTGTATATTTGCCCACTGCAAATATTCTGTATTTTTTAACTTTTCAATTCTTAATTCACAAATCCCTACAGTTATATTTTAATAACTTCCTGTCACCTTGTCCTTCCAGGAACATACCAAGTCAGATTCCTTGTATGTGCAAACCTACTTGGCAATAAATTTGATTCCGATTGTGAAAGTGCTCATTTTCAACGTGCAAGCTGTCCTGAGTCTTTTCACTGTAACCAAAGTGGGGACACAAGCACAATAGTTTAAATTCTTCCATGTACAGCACTTCATATTTTTGGAGAGCCTTACAAAAGGGGGACTCAAATGAAAGTTGATGAGATTTTGAAAGTGGAACTTCTCTCTTGAGGCTTACATTTCAAAAGGACTAAGGAGGAAATGCAGTGTGAAAAAAGTACTCACACTTTTTTTTGTGACTCCATTCTCCTAAAAAAAAAAAAATAAAAAAAAACCGTCAGTGCCTCATTTTCATCTGGACACCGCTGAGCTGAGGATTCAGAGAGTTGGTGATGGACGTCAGCGTTGAGTGATGTGCAACTGACTGGAGCTTATCTGTATAACCTCCGAACATTGATGAACAAGACAAGATACCTCCCTTCCTTAACTGCTGGTGTCGATCTTCAACATTAAATATATGGGACATCCCATCGTACTGGTTAGCTAAGTGACCATCACAACTGAACTGATATTACAAACACGTTTTTGTACCTCTCCACACAGATAGCCTAGTGCACCCATCATATTACCAAAACTGAATATGAAAATCAAAAACCAGTCACTCAGAAATGGGAATTCAAATAAAACCTTTGAAATAACACGTAATGAACTCTGAACGAAGACGGACACATGCCAAACAGAAACACAGGATTTGTACAGACTTTTTTTTCTTAAATGTGAAAATTCAAACTTTATCACTGTCTGGGTCTGCAAGTCTGCTCTCACAGCAGCAACAACAACATCCCCTATTCCTGCCACATGAATGAGAGCAGGTGTGACCCTTGTTTACAGCCAGACAGGTCCCAATCAGCCAATGAATATGCTCCGAGGACAATCACCTATCCTGGCTGTCTAATATGTGCCCAATGAAGACTAAGGACAGAGACCCATTCAATACAGTCATTGAATAATATTTTAATATGATATTAGGGAAAAAGAAAATGTGTCCTGGTACATAGTGAGCCCATGTTTCTTTATCTGACCGGATCGACCGCCACTGTATGCTCCCATGCACGACAACCACAGGATATCACCCGGGCAACAGCATCCTAGACAGCCACAAATATCACATAAACTGTTCAGCAGACAGTAATATATCAGTGATACAACAGCGTGACCCTCCCTCTCTCTCTGTCTCACACACACACACACACACACATATATCGTATATACACGCCGCCATGAAAGGCCTGCACACACAAAGGCACACCAGGAAGCTTGATGCAGAGCGGGTGTCTCACTGATTACGAACAATGCGAGACATCTCAAGGCTGCCATCCCGCCTCTCTCAGCATGGTAAACACTGTAATGTTGCACTCGCTCTCTCTTTATTCCTCGCCGCCTTTTCCCCACCGTGTTTGGCTTTCTCACTTCGTCACCCGGCGTTTAAACAGAAGTCTAAAGTTCATTTATATTCTGTCTTTACCTAAGCCGCCTTCTGACAGCCTCTAATTGTACAAGAGTAGCAGCAGGCAGCTCCAGCGGCGGCCTTTTAAACCACACTGACGGTACTGTATGTGGAGTAGATTAAAGGTGGTCCGCTAGCAAGAAAGAAGTACATATACACCATACAAAGTGGCTATTTCTCCGCCCTTTTACGCAGTGATTGAAAACCGTGTAAAGAGAGTCACGATATGTAGAAATACACTCCCTGTCCCGTGCACGCATCAGTCATCTTTTGTAGTGCTATATATAAAGATTTCAGCACTGCATGAGAATAAAACATGAGCCACACACCCAGAAACCCATATCCATTATCATAGCATGCATGCTTTTCATTTGCAGTGATGGTATGTCTGGACCCATATTGATTTTCACCCCCAACCCCCCCACACACTCCTCTCTACGTAGCGTAAAAGCTTGTTTTCCCTCTCTGTATTTGAATTCAGCATGTTAAAAAGCACATTTGAACAGTGTCTATCGATCACAGGTGATTATTGCCGGTGTCGTTGGCTGCAGCCAGCGAACCGCAGCATTGACAACTTTTAATTTTAGAACATGCAAGTCCTTTTGGCTGAAACGTGGACAAAGAGAAGATTAATTAATATGTTTAGCACATATATACATAAAAAAATGGCTTTTTTATATACACTGTTGATTTACTCACACACTTGTACAAACTTTAACTTTATTTTAAAACCGCTTGTTTGAATTTAAATGATGAGTGCAATAAAGGATTATGTTATTAGCCAACTAACTCGCTATCACAAAATTACATACTCACTATTTAGTTTTTTGCATTAGCAAATGAGGAACTTGGAGAAGTGGGACTGGGACTGATTAGAGATTTCATTACTAATGCTATTAGCCTGACTTCACGTGTGCACTGTTTTAAAGATGGGGCTGAAAAAAAAAGAAAGGCAGCCAGGGTAAACTTTCTCAGTTTAACTATTTTACATATTCAACTTTGATTAAACCTCATTTACATTCAGAGGATGTGTCCATTTTCTATGCTTATGTATTTCATGAGAGCCTCTCCAGTTAATTTTACAAATGGTGTAAAAAGCATAGAAAAATATTAACTAATGGGCACACACACACGCCCACTCACACACACACTAAATCCTTTGCAGTTACAAGAAACATTACCCTTGCGGGGCAAATCTGAAATCACATGAAAAAGAGGTCGGTCTCATCCTGCGATGTGCTCGTCTGTGGAAGGAATCGTTACGACCCCACCGCTCCCCTCTTGCCCTCATGCCCAAAAAGCTTATAATCAAACACTACAGCAAATGAATCTTTATACAGTCGGACACTGATGAAACTTTTTTGTCTATATGAGCAATACAAGACACTCCCGTCCCTTTGTCCTGTGTACAAAACAAGCAGTCAGCGCTGCCAGATTCTCCTCCACTGTACAGTTATCTCCCCCTCCCCCTCCCATGAATGATGACCCCCCCTCCTGTCTTCTGGTGCACAGACAAGACTTGAGTGACACAATCATACAATCAATTAAACACAACCTCTTTCTGAATGTCCTTCCAGGAGCCTGATCGTATTTCCCAGCTGCTGTCACGGTCATGAGAGAGAGCGTCAAAAGGCTCGAAATTTGCCGTGGTGAATCCTGGTTCAACAAACTATCAGCGCAGACAAAAAAAAAAAAAAAAATGAGGCTGCAACATAATGAAATCAAATTCTTGTTGGGTGTTTTTTTTTAAGTTTTAGGTTTAAGTGTAATTTTAGGGGTTGAAACAAACTCCTGAAACAAGCGTTTTAGGATGCAAGTAGCTGGAGATTTGACACATCACCAAACAAACCTGAGCACAAAATCTTAGTGTAAGACTCATCAGAAGACCAAAATTGCGAGCCGTGTTGCAGTAAAGTAGTAAAACAGTAATCTTAACAGTCAGGTGATGAGAAAAAGACCAGGTATTCACTCCTCCTGAGCCCTGTGCCGTGTGTCATGTTTCGTGTCGCACACGGTGCTCATCCTTTAAGAGCCATCTTGGTGAAGCATGAAGGTTTTAACTGGTTAACCACTGCATTCGGACTATTAGCGTGTCTGTCATTAGCCGATGAGCAAAGGGCTGCTGCAGCCTCAGCAGAGAGTCCCTCTCTGCTCGTGCGTCACCAACTACAGTTAAAGGTGCTTTCCCGTGTCCATCTGCTATCACCAGACTGCCTGCTACACAGCACAGCCTGAACCTTGTTTGTCTTTGACTGGAAAAAGGTTTTCTTAGCCTTGATTGTTAAGCGGTAAGTACCCAACTTGTCAGATCCCATCGCGAGCGCTTGATTTGAGCCGCATTGACCCTGATTGCAGTGGTGGGCGAAGCGGCGCCGCGCTGCCGGCGAGGACACAGCTCGGTTCTCAGCCAAAAGCGCGGCTTGGTTCTCTTTCGCTGGGTCTTTGAATATGAGCGTGTCAATACAGCCACTGCACACGGCTGCGTATGCCCCTCTGGCATGATTCCTCCCCGACTGAATCGATTCAGGCTCTGTTTATCTCATTAGCTTGTAGCGTGTAATCAATCACACAAGGGCATTTGTTTCAGGCCTCCAACCCACTGCGTATTATAACTCGGCTCCCATCCTCAGCGTGGAGATTGCTCTGTCTACAGTTATCTCCTGCAAAGACTGAGCTGCATGTAACACACACCTGCACTGATTATAAAGATTTTCGGATCACTTCGACGCTCGAAAGAGTAATTAGCTAGGCTCTCATTTTGTCTTGGTTTGCACTGCTAAAACAATCATGTCTTCTTTGGTTGTTTTCATTAAATCACGAGCTCAAGCTAATATCATTTTTTTAGTGAGGTTATCATGCCAAACCTGATCAAACTAAACTGAAAACAAAAGGACGTGTTAATGAGGTAAGAACAGAGAAAGGAACCACAGCCGCTCAGGCTAAAGCCAACTGCAGTCTGTGACTGAAGTTCGAGTTACATCATGACGACACACGTGAAAGCATTGGACACCATCAAACTGGCTGGACACAGCGGGGACGCCGCCTCAGGCTCGAGCAGCAAACGCAGCCGCTGCCAATTTCGCCGAGCCGCTTTGATCACCATACAGTCCCCTTCGACAAACCGTCCCCGTCACACGCGAGCCTTACCAGGCAGCGCAAACAATTATTACGCTGCCTGAGATACCTAGATGGCATTTAATGGAACTACCGCTTTATCTACTCAGCAGCGGTGCACGGTGGTAATTTGCAACAAGTGTCTCTGGCAACATACTTTCGCTCCATTACCTCTGTACTTCATAACGACGAGGCAGACGTAAACAAGACTTTTCGCTCGAGTCTCTCATGGGAACAAAATGACTACAATGCTGATTCATTCTCACTGAAATCCTCTCAAACCGTGTTAGGGCTTGGAGAGGAGACAATAGGTCCCCCAGTGCAAAGTAAGAAACAAAGCTAGACGGAGACTCCCAGAAATCACCTGTCCTACAGAGAAAGTATGCTCCTTGAATTCCTCACCGACTAGGCTGATAGTTATGTCAGAGTGTTCTGACTTGTGATCTGCCAGACTTGGGTTTTAATTATTGATATGGTACTTTTGTACAAGAAGATCAGTGATCCCTGAGATACCAAGAAAACAAACAAATGTAAGCGGTTTAGTCTGTAGTACTAATATTGATTTTATTATTAAAATGTCTCAGCGGTTTTACATAATGCTTAATGATGTTCATCTCTTTTATTGCAAATGGCAACAATTCAAATCTAGTGTCCTAAAGGTCTACACATTTTTATCAGTCGCTGGAATGTATTTGCACCATTAATGTACTGCAAACATTTTACAGCATCTAAATCCATGTGCAGCCTTTTCTAATGTTCATCCAGAGGCAGTATGACAATGGTTGAGTGGGGAGGATCAGCTAGGCTATGGGCATTTAAATGATTTTCTGTAATATGAACATGAGGGACGTGCTGTGAGGGGGCACATGCGCTAACCCCCCCACTTGATACAACTCGCGTACTCTGAATTCACAAGCCATTGCTCAACTTCTGCTCTAATAATTCCCACATATTCTCAAAGCGATAATACTGCGAGCCATCATATCTGTAGTCAGATGGTGCGGACAGGCTCAGTAGATGTTGCCCGAGGGCAGTGGCGCTGCAGCCCGCAGGACTGCATATGTAAACTGCATATCAAACCTGGTAGTTAGCGTCGAGCTTCCACGACGTTTCCACATGCTGTGAAATCAAAATGTATATATCGATGAACCTTAAAAAAAAAACAACCATCATTACAGTCCACCTCATTCATAACTTGCCACTCTTTGGTACACACAGACCCATCGCTTATGAAATAATTATGAAAATGATTATGAAAATGATTACGGGCATGAACGGTTTAAGCTCTTTATTTTGTATCTGCATTTTACGGTTTGTTCATGGTAATTAATTCTTAAAGCCATGGAGCTCTGCAAATTAATGCTGGTGCAAGTCAGGTCAGACTAGCTGCTTATTGCTCATATAAAACTATTAATTAAAGTCCAAAGCAGAGAGGCGATAAACGTGCACGGTGGACACTCCAACGGGTCACCTTGTCCTTTAAAACTTTTGACATCGAATCAGCTTTCGGGGGTTGAGCTGGATCCCCGACAGCCACGTGCGACGAACCTCATCAAAGAGGCTCCCCCTCCTCAGGTGCCCCGGAGGCGTCGAGGGGAAATATTTTGTGTAGATAAAAGTCCAGGAAAATCAGAGCGCACCAGGCTGGTTTAAAGCCACTTTTTTTTCCCTGTTAATGAAACATTAGCGGTGACATCTCAGCATCCATGAGGGGAAAGCGCGGACACTTTGCCTTCATTTAGCCACGCACCGGTGTGATCCAGGGACGGCGGCGCTGTGAGCGAGAGGTAATTGGCGCCCACCGCACACGAAATGTCACACTGGCGGGCGGTGAGGACAGCAACGACAGGCCGGCGAAGGCCTGTCATCTCTCACTCCTCAGCACGAAGCATGACGCGTGCTTGGCAGCTCCAAACTGCAGAAAGCGCTGAGGCTTCTTTTTCACATTAAGTTCCTCTCCCCCTCTCTGTCCTGTCAGTCACACACCTCGACGCGTTTAAGCTCCAGCACAATCAATTTCACTAAATTTCTAGACCTGACAGAAGTTGGATGTTCAGAAATACTAACAAGGCCTAATGTGAGAGTGAAGAGGAATAAAAATAAATACATCTCCACGCGCTGACACATTTCCTTCTGTATTTGCTCCTACTTGAGCTTTTCTCTGTCGGTATTATTGGTCTGGAAATGTAAATATGCCACACAAGCAAAAACATTTATTAATATTTAATCTAGAGTAATTCCCTGCTGCAAATGAGTGTTTATCCATCCCTCTCAGTCAAAACAGTCACAACTGCTGCCTACATTACCTCTAGTAACTCCAAACAGGAACACCAGACAGCCCTCTCAGTGCCAATCCTATTTCATACTGCGTAACAGGAATGATTGCACCATGGCAGAAAAATGACTTCAGCACATTCAGCATCACCGGGTAAAAAGAGAAAAAAAAACTGTCATGGGTTTAATAGTGTTTTTATAGGGTAGAATAGTAAATCAGATTGGTTGCAGATCTAGAAAATCATTTGGAAAAATGGGAGCCTTAACGCACTAACCCTGGCATTTCTTCTCATTTTGCGCTGGCTGGCTGTTTGCAGGGCCGAGGTCCGAAGCAGCGGCTTGCGCGACACCGCCGGACCAAGATGAAGGGCTCAGTTATAAACTACTTCACATTTCGCGAACATCCTCATCAAGGCGCTCGATCAGGTTGATTAGACGTTAAAAGAGCGACAGAATGTGGAAAAGATCATTCCAACCCATGTGTGCGCTGGTGATCGTGCCTCGGCCCATTTTGATGAAATTAGAGGCCTTTGATGCAGTGACAGAAAGGCTCTCTCCAACTTCCTCCTGTTGTGAAATGGGGTTAACAAGGATGTGCTATCATTTATATATAAATCCATTAGCCTGCTTGTTCCTGTTATAGTTCACTGGGTTTGTCATGATCAAAATCAGGCCTTGGTGGATCCATGGTGGATCCCGTTTCAGAATCTTGCTGAGCTCATCTTAAAAATAACAAGTAGTCCTCCAAGATACCATTTCTGTCCCTTTCTGACATAGGTCCTGTTTGTTACTAACACAAGAGCAGTCCTCTGTCAGGATCAACGGAAATGAGATTGAGTAAGCTGATGAATTCCTCGACTGCGGGAGCCTCATTAGCGCCCACAATGGATTCCCAATCCATTCTGTTGGTTAAATGGATGATAGAGAGACGTTAATCTATACATGCCTGTCAATTTGTGTTTATTGTTTGCATGTATTAACTTCGGTGAGGTTCACCGCTTGTCGGGATTACAGGACAGCCTCATTAGGATGTGATCTCTTTATTCAAATGCAGACTTTCAGGTTTTCTACCTACTGCATGCATGGTATTGTCCAACTTTCACACAGCTAGGTAATGGTCAATCTTGTGGCATCTTCATAAGGGAACCCCCCCACCCCGACACACAGAGGTGGACGGACACTTCTCGCGCACTCGTTAAAGCTGAGGGATTTACGGCAAAGAGCCAGGGATTTTCTCAAGAGGGTAATTGAGAGAGCTTGTTTGTGCCTCAAAACCGGGACTTTTTGTTGTGGGGTGTGTTCGCCATCGCCGTTGCCTAATCTGTGTGTAATTACGGCTGGAAGGAACTGGATTACCCTGGAAGGAACTGGATGTTTATCATACAGACAGGGAGGGAAAAAAAAGCATAAAAGCTCAGGTGGGTGCTTCTCTGCCAAAACCATTCATATCTGATCGTCTTACCTGAATAGACTAGTTTGGTTTGTATGATACATCAATAGTGAGCTTCAGGTTGGAAATAACACGTTTGGTAACTTCTGTGCACAGTTTTTCTCTCATTTGATCACCGCCTTAGCAAACGATTTCTGTTAAGAATTATTCGGCCATTTGCTCAACTTTTGATGTCGGCACCTATACTTTCAGCAGCATTTAATGTCGACGGCCCCGCGCGTGCACTTAATGGCACTGCGGACCTCTCCCACAGCGCCTTCCGCCTGCTGTCGGGTTGCGTCATTGTCGCGCAGACAGGGCGGTGAGGAGGGCCGACCTCTGTCATTATGTGAAACGATCATCTCAGCCTCCTGACCTTAACACCTACTGTTAGGCAGAACACATATAGCGGGCTACGGCCTCGTGCTTCGCCCCGATCGGCCCCTCCTCCTCCCACAGACACAAGCTGTGCCATTTCCGCCGCTCTGATTATAGGTTGAGCTCATTTCGCCACTTCTGTTGGACAGAGTGGAGCTCTTGTTATGTAATTGTAACGCGTGAAGAAAACATCTAACGGTGGGAGAGAGAGAAAGGAAGTTGTTTCCCCCACTCTGTTCTTCTTCTATTCTCGATCACTGTGCATGGCAGAATATGGCGTGACAGTGGGGGAGGTAAAGCTCGAGGGCTGGGTCAGGAGCTTTGCTTAGTGTTTGTGCCTGTAGATACTGTAGACTGCCTGCGCGTTTGTGTGTGTGTGTGTGCAGCGCACTATGTGGCTGCACATGCTATACGCCTCCAGTAGCATCTCATCTCCGTCGTCTAATCTCCAGCAGGCCTGATGAATGTGAACACAACTGATACCATGCTGCCAGCTGTCCCTAATACCTAATTTTTTTCCTAACGCAGCGGTGCTGCCCCCAGGCATTATGGGTAACCACAAATAAACATAATGAGATTATTCCAAAAAAAAAAAAAATGAAAAAAAGAAAAATTCATTAAGAAAACGGGAAAACTTATTTGAGTCATGCAGCATTACTGATTGAACCAGTAAACAGCATTACAAGCTTTAGCAGGAAATCCCAGAGAAAGAGAGAGGACGTCGTTTCTTTTATTGACGCTCACAGATGTGACAGTTGTCAGCAAAAGAGGCTGTTTGCTAACATGTTGCAGGTTTTTTTTTTTTGCTTTGCAATAAAATCCATCCTCCTGAACTGAAATGAGACAAGATAAACAAAAAACCTGCTCTGTGAGTGAAGCTGTTCAGTGGTTTCTGTTCCAGGAAAAATGAAAACATTCAGAAGCAATAATGTTTGAGAGGTTGTTAATACAGTGAATTGTGATTTCCAACATTTAAGGAGTACATACCTCCTACAGTTTGACTTGACAGTTGAGATGAAATCTACATTAATTGGTTTCACAAGAATAACTGCCTCTACAAGTCAGCCCCTCATATCCTCAAAGTCCAACAAACCTCACAGAAGAGAAAGAGGAATAATCAGAACAGCACAACAGCCCTTTACACACAGCACAGTGCCGGGGTGGGGGGGGGGGATGACAAATGAAAACTCATTCAAATCCAGCTTTAATCCAGCTTCAAGCACGCCATTCCTTTGATTTGAATGCGCCTGAATAAGACTCGTACTGCTTCGCTACTTCCAAGATAGCATCCCATCCACATATTCTAATCCTCAGTTTTTCAAACCCGATTTCCCATTTAAGTGAGTGCAGTGATGTCCTGCACGGCGATTGTGTTTGGCAACCTTTGCTGAAATTGCTGGAACAAGTCAGGAGGAATTCAACAGCCACGGCAGTTTGGAGGAATTGAACATCTAATTATTTTGTGTTGCTGGTCACTCCAAGCTGCTCTGATGTACCTCGGGCAAACAACTGCTGTCCCTGGAGGGAGAAAAGCTGCTGGGGGCAGAGACGGCAGAGAGCCTCTACCAGCGCCAGTCTGTGGAGCACAGTTTATTCCTAATTCCTCTGCAGGACATTAATGAGCCAGGATAGTGGCTGTCTTAATGGGCAGCCAGACAGATTTTAAGTGCCCCATGGAGTGTAATCCACAGAGGTACAACAGCACTGCTGCAAGGCCCAACAGACTGTTCTTAGTTTTCATTTTGCTATAACTTTGCTTCTAAGATGTTCATTAAAAAGGGCATGTGCCCAGTGCTGTTTTAAGCCCGTGCCTTTGGGACTGCCATGGGCAGTCACAGTCAAAGCATGCCATCACATATTCTCATTGAATTTAGATGTTAGTCTGAGACACCGTTAATCGTAGTGACTTATATAACTGCTAAAGAGCAAACACTGTTGTTACAAGCAACCTTTACTTATTAATGTGGATGCTGCTCCCTCTAATTCTGACTCTTACCTTCTGAACTAAATCAAAGGACATGTGAAAAAGGATCATAGTTCATCATTCACAGGCAGCGGTAGAGGAAAACAATTAACTTCACAACTTTATAGCACTTCAGGGGCCAATTATTTTTGCTATTTCTTTAAAAAAAAACACCTTCTGTAACTGAAAGCGCTCTCTGAATTGATCTTGTTGCAAGACGACCCCCTACTACAAATTCCATGATCTGCATACTGATGCTGTAGGAAATGCAACACGTTTCATCAAATCTGGGCAAAAAACCTTTGAAATAATCTAGTCTTTCAAGAAAATAGTGTTTATTTTCAATTTAAAAAAGTGGCAAAAACCAAAATAAAGACTTTTACTTTGACTATTCATTTATTTAACATGGATGAAGGACTATATCCAATAGGCAATATCCAGACCTGTTTAGTATGAGTGAGCTGATCTCCACATTGCTTGCTGATACACAAATAGTACTTTAAAATGCTGATACAAAACATCTTAAGGTACAAAACAGCTAATTCCAAATTATAGTGTATAAAACTTAACATCCTCAACTTGACAGCATTCAGCCCTTAAATAAAAAAAAAACGGTTCGTTACAGTTGTTAGCGTTCATGATCGTGATGATTTAACATGGAAATGCCTCCCCCCTTAATAATAAATCCCCATTCCTGTAGTAGATTTAGCTTTCTGTTGCACATTTAGCTTGATGATGAAAGCATATAGTCGCAAGTACTATGCTTTAGCAGCAAGCTGTGAGAGCTCATGTGTGAGAGTGTATCAGCCACTCCAGGCCGGACAGCTCCGTGGCTTGCATCTGCAGAGAAACTGGGTTACCTCTAAAGAAGAAAAACCTACAGCACCCACTGAACGCACATCAAACAGAAATGAAATTTCGCCCAGCGCAGTGGGGTTCAAAAACCTGCGCCTCTGAGCTTACAGTGTGGGCAGACACACTTTGCACACACCCACACGCTGCCCCCCTGTTTCGAAACCTCCGCAGCCTTGTCAATACATTTCAAAACATTTGTGATAGCTAAGTCTAATCCCTCTGTCTTGGCGGCACTCATCATTATTACACTGTGCAATGATGTGTGAAACGCCACTGAGCTGTCGGTGATGAACATGTGTACTCCACACGGGGACATGCAACACCTGCATTTCTACAATATAATGCATACCCATATACCTGCACTGTATATGCACTGTGTTATGACATTTATTGTGTAGTGTTTGCTGTTTTATATTCTTCTACACAAGGAAAAAGGTAATATTTGGTCCCTCTTTACAGTAATGCATGGTTATGGTCAGTAATATTGTTTCAATGTATTAAAAACTGTTTATTATGACTTGACAATATGCTGTATAAATGCATTATAAAAACAGTTATTGTGTGGAAATGACAGTTATTGCGTCACATGCTTTATGGTAAAGTACTCGCTTCAGTAATAAAGACTTGTTCCACTTTACAATAAGCCGTCAGCTCTCCAGTTACAGTGTTTTCTGACCTTCTTCCAGAAAGTAGAGAGTTAGATAAGGCATTTCCTAATTGACTGAAGCGATAAAAAGCTCTAATAGCTCTATAAAAAAAAGCAAGTTACGCTCGTAAAAACATATGAGGTAACCACAATAGTGGATCCACAACCAAAAGTTAGTTTTATTTCTAAATTGTAACACATATAGCACATCAGTAAAGCATTAATAACAGCTGTTAACCATCCAAAAATGGATTACAGTTTATAAATCTGTTATACTGTCAGTACGCCTCGTGTAAAGTGGTGACAGTGGATTTCCTCTCCTCTCTTTACTGTAGCTCATGAGTTACAGTGGCGGAGCTGCAGCCACATCATGTGTGTGTGTGTGTGTGTGTGTGTGTGTGTGTGTGTATTTCTGGCTGCCCTCAGCACTTTGTGTATTGTATGGCCTGAAAGCCGAGAGGGGGGCAACAACCCTGATCGCAGAAAGAAATGACAAGCCGTCCCCTTCCATAAATGAGATCTGGAAGCTATTTGCTGACGCAGGCGGACAGAGCAGAACTTAGAACTAAATATATACACGGCCGGCGAGCAGCAGCACTATAGGAGCCACGCTAACACCCATCCCATGAGAGACACAGCTGGGAACACGCGTGGCTCGGTTGGCGTGTCAGCGGGCTGAGGCGCAGGCACCAGGTGTTGCCGCCGTCATGTAGACACACTGTGGAGCAGATGAGGAAGGAGCAGAGAGTCAATTCGCTCATCTGCGGAGGAATATAGGCCTTTGTGTGTTTTAAGTGCCTCTCCCATTGTGAATTAATAGGGACTCTAGACCCTTCGTGACCAGAGTCATTTCCCACACAAACACACATGCACTGTAAGCCTCACAGCTACTCAGTGGTGTTTTGTTCTGCTTTCTTTTCTCTTTTCAGATGCCCCTTTTTCACAGACACAGTGGCCTGATTGTGAAAATACATGCTTGAGAGAAAGCCTCTTTGCCAGCGCGCCTGATGCCATGATGGGTGTCAGCATGCTGCGGCCGGACCAGCAGTCTGTCAGAACTTTCATGAGTAAGGACTTCGGACCGGAGCCCAGACCTTTGGCACTGTGCAACATTTTCCACTGAGGACGCCCACTAAGAAAACACACATGAATAAAGCACCGAGCCCTGAGACCTTCATGTTCTCATTGCATGTTTCATATGCACACAGGGCTGCTAACCCCTGCTGCCCTAATCTTCCCAACCCAACCCAACCCAACCCACCACATCTTCACCACACTGTAGCAGCTCTTTCCTGCCTTGCACACCTGTGCTGGTCAAGAGAAGGAGCACTGCAGCCTCCTCACAGAGCCGGGGCTTCCTCGGGAAGTGTCAGAAATGAGAACGTTACAGCCCACTTAACTTAGACTCAGGCTTCCCTTTTCTCAAGCCAGTGCCCCCCCTCCACCTTCCTTTTCTTTTTCTTTTTTTTTGTTCGCTCCTGTGGACAAGTTGTTATTTTCTGTCTGGAGGGTATATACCGCACGGCTCCCCAGGGTCACCGGTGAAATTGTTCTCTCAGACTTTGCTTTAGAAAACTGGATTTTGCTTCCATCTCTCAACCAGCCTTCTCCCCCTCTCTTCCTTTTCTTCAATATTATTTATTTCACAGGATTTTCTTCTTTTTTTTTTTTTTGAACTTGCACACCATACAGATGAAATCCATATTTTATGAAACTGTGAATTTCATTTGCATCTATGAGCTTAACTTGCTGACTCCCCATCCTAATTGGACCTTGTGCGGCGGCGGAGGCTCTGCGGGTCAGTTTAGAAGGGAAATCTCTCAGTGCCCCTCTTCTGCTGTATCTCACTGCCCAAATGCTCATCATGAGGATTATCAGCGATTCCTTTCTGCTTTCCACCACCCCTCGGGCTCAGGCTGCGGCATGCAACATGCACAGATCTCCCCCTCCCTTAAAAAAAAAAAAAGAGGGACAAAGACAGCAATCTCCCCCCTACCGCTCATCCAAACCTGATCAGCATCGAAATGGGTTCATCTGTGGCAAGCTCCTGTGCTGCATGCTTTCCGAGCGCAGCATCCTCAGATGTATGACCCAACCAGGCTCAGGAGGAGGAAACAAATAAAAATAAGTACCATTTTAATTATGATATGATTTTTTTTTTTTTTACCTCATTCAGAGACTTCAGTGTGAGGCTGCTATTCCCAGCGCATGCGGCAGAAGGACTCCCATTCATTGTAGAGATCCTGTTTTTGTCCCCGCTGCGTGCTGCTGTCCCCCACTTCCTCTGCCTCGTCCCTTGTCGAAAGAGAGGCAGCTTTCAGAGCATCCGCGGCGCCGGCTCACACCCGCCCTCATGCCTCGGATGGTGGAGATACGGGAGGGAAGGAAGGATTTAAAAAATAATAATAATGGAGGAAAAAGAAGAATAGGAAGAAGAAGAAGAAGAAGGAAAAGAGAGGACTCGAGTATTTATGTTCCTCTCTCTCTCTCTCTCTCTCTCTCAGCGCGCTTCTCTCTCCGCAGAGCCAGAAACGGGCGCGTGAGAAGGGGTCGGCTCAGGGGAGAGAGAGAGAGAGACGTCAGAGTGGCATCGATGTTATGTGTGTGTGTGTGTGTGTGTGTTTTATTTCCGCTCCTCTTCACCTCCTCTCTCTCTCTCTCTCTCTCTCGTCGCATCTTGGGCTGCTCGGTCGTGACATTGGCCCCGCGCGCGCAGAGACATCTGCGAGTGTGCTTATGATGAATGTTGGGATGGTGTGTGTGTGTGTGTGTGTGTGTGTGTGTGTGAGTGATTGGGGGGAGGCAAAGTAGCCTCTTAGCTGAGAGACTGAGACCACCCTCCTCCTCCCTGTCAGAGATGGGCTTCCTAATGGCATGTACCATTAAAAGCGGAGCAGGGTGGGCTGCAGCACTGAGAGGAGAGAGGAGGGGGGAGAGAGGGGGAGTTGCTGGTAGGGAGATGGAGAAGATGTGAGGACACCAGTGAGGATGTGAGAAGTTTCTCCTGGTTGTGATTTTTTTTTTTTTTTTTTGCTTTCCCCCCCCCCACTGTGAGTAGGTGAGAAAGTTTGCAGACGCAGCCGTGACCTCGGCGTGCAGGTGGCTCCGGTTGAAGGCGTTTTGAAGGCAGTAGCTTGGACGGACTCGCCGTACGAAGACGCGAGCATATGTTTTTTTTGCGGCGACAAATAAATTCTGGAAGAGCTGCGACGGTGTCACAGATAAAGCGTTTCCTCACGCGCGACTGACCGCACCGACGGCACACATGCGGAAACATATTGCGAGAAACTGGACAGAATTGAGCAGAATTTTTTTTTTTCCCCTTTAAGTACGCACGGGCAAATGTCATTTTGTCCTGGATGACACAAAAAAATGAGAAAGAAAAGTCCACAGTGTGTCAGTGCAGACGCTGCCTGGGCGACTCAAAGTGCCAATTCCACCACAACATTTCCATCACCACCACCACCTTTAAAAACGTGCGCCGGTTAATTTCAGGCGTCACTGAATAAAGAGCCTGTCTGCTGTGGAGCTGAGACAGCGTCTGGTTTGGGCGAGGATAAAAAAAATGAAACATCGCCTCGTCCAGCTCACCTCCTCTGAGCCTGAAGACCGAGCACACCTGGCTCCTCAGAGAGAGAGGGAGAGAGGGTGGCGGGCACACCGAGGTGGCCCACAGTCCTGGACGGTACACCGTGAAGAACGGGACCAACGAGAACGTGTCACATGTGGGAAAATGAACAAACACAAACGTCTCTGCTTATTTGTGTTTTTAATTACATACATAATATTAAGCCTCACACACTGTTTTTCATCTGGCTCTTAAAAGTATGATGGAAAAAAAAAGACAGGCAGCAGCTAAGAGGGAATTGAAATGACTACATTGCTCTTAAGAGGGCAGCTGCTAATGCTATGCTGCGCCTGTGAGCTTGGATCACCTGGAGAAAAGCCGTCAGATGATCTGACGACTGCGTGCCACATTTCGCTGCAAAGTGTCATTTGATATTTTGAGCTTCGGCCCGTTTGCCGGCTCTGGACACCCAAGGCCACGAGCTGCTGAATCTAGAAACGCGGGCGTGTGACACGGGCGTTCGACTGATTTACTGGAAAGGATGACTGTTCCAGGGCGGCTTCAACATGTGGAGACGAAAACCAACAAAAAAAGAAGAGAAGATAAAAAATCGGGCAGTTTGAGAGTCTATCGAGTGGTCTGAATCACATCTGATTGTGTGTGTATGTGTTGCTTCCATCAGCTGTTTATGTTTTGAAGCCAACAACGGTGCGTCATGGAGGTGAATTGCTATTACTATAATTGTGCAGCTGTAATAAAGCACTTCTTGAGCTACAGAGGATTCAGTTTAGATGTATAAGGCAAATGATTCAGTGCATTTACCTCTTTATATTTGGATTATCAGTGTATTCTTTATCCTTCAGTAAAGCTGGCTCTCTGGGTTTATGACACAACGTAAATGTAAAAAAAGGCCTCAGCAACAGAGCACAACCCACCATCCAAACAGCTGGAGAGCTTAAGGGTTTTTTTTTTTTTTAAACCTTCGGACAGAACCGGCTAGCTAGCTGTTTCCCCCTGTTTCCAGTCTTTGTGCTAAGCTAAGCTAACTGGCCACTGTTTGCAAGCATACCTTCGCATTTACCGCACAGACCGAAAAGAG
This sequence comes from Scortum barcoo, assembly GCA_023238725.1. Taxonomy (NCBI): domain Eukaryota; kingdom Metazoa; phylum Chordata; class Actinopteri; order Centrarchiformes; family Terapontidae; genus Scortum; species Scortum barcoo. Next base: position 21,192,847 of record CM041552.1, read on the forward strand.
AGTGCTATCAATCTCCCTATCTGACTCTCTGGCACAAATGGAAAAAGCAAAATTTGTAAATATGTGAAGTCCAGGAACCTATTTTCAGGTCAGGTTTATTGGAGACTTCACAAAGGCCCCGTCAGTGTGTTTGATATATGAATCCTTTGAAACATGCTTGTCTAAAGGACTATAAATAAACTTGACTTGACTATTCAGGTTCTGAACACACACAGTGCCCGTCCTGACACGCCATGTAGCCACAGAGTCAAGGTCGTGTATGTCGGGTCAATATATCAAGACTCCATCTCAAGACTCGACCGTCTGATTTATCTGCTGCCGTCAATCCTTCCTCGGCATGTACCGCTGTTTGTACAATCCGAGCGCAAGCCAACAAGGTTTTTATGTATGTGCGTTTAATGTATGCCATGTACTTCTTAAATCTTTCAGGGCTCTGCCATGACCGGGGGTGGCGCCTTTCTCCCTTTTTTTCCCCTCCCCACGAGCCATCTGGTGCATCTTTTAGGGCCTAATAAGAGGAAACAGAGAGGCATTGGAGTTCAGCAGACACTAGAGATGGGAGCTGAGTAGGCCAGCACACAGACAAACCCACACACACACACACACACATATATATATACACACAGGACAAGGACAACAGATGGAAGGGGCCCTGATATGCTGCCGGCGCTGGAGCCCGGCCCAGTGGGTTGGCCCTGCTGGCCTCACAGGGGGTCCATTGATAGCTTATGTTCTGACAGACTTTGAAGCGAGGAGCTACGTCCAGAGTGTGTGATTCAACTTTGCCCGGCAACCCAGACCCACTTTGGAAATTGTTACACAGATGCGTTTCTTTGGTGGATGATAAGTGGAGTTATCATCTACTCCAAGCCACTAAAAATCTATTTGGAAATAAAAGTATTCATCAGTCAGTATCACTGAAATGGAGTGTGCCTCACTTAAAAAAAAAAAACTGTTATCAGTACTCCAGACACAGACTGATGTTACCTACAATCTCAGCCTCAGCAATTGGTTTATCACTTTTTTTCTGCTACTGAGTTATTATTGCTGCATGCAGTCTTCTTTTACCCTTTTTTGTATTTTTGCCAAATTGTAAGCTTTTATTGCACATGTACTACATCATATTGAACATTATAGTGACTAAAAATTTAATTCCAACGTGCAATCACATGCTCAAAACAAGCCTTTATATACAGCCTCCTTTTCGTTTGAGCTTAACCGATGCAAAGCCAACCACATCCTAAGAAAAACACACGCGTTGATGTGGAAGGAGATATCTTTTGTGTGTCCCATGTCTCAAGGTGCGAGGAAGACAAACGCTCCCTTCACTGCTGAAACAACTGCAGAGATCGCTACCTAAGTGTTCCCTTTTTCTGGTAAAAATGTAGTTGTCAAAACCTTTCTGAATTCAGTCCATGGTGCTTGACGCTTTCACGCAATTGTGTTTTTCATGTCTTGCAGGGTGGCCTAGAGGCACGCACTAACCGGGGAGGAGGAACAACAACGGAGTGAGAATGGGAAAGGGTTGTGTCAGGGCTGTGTCAGACACAATTATGCTGTTTCTCCTATAGCTGCATACAAGGGAGTGCAAATGTGCATGCCTGTGACCAATAGCACAGCGAGTATACACAGACTGTGGCACTGTTGTCACTGTTTTCCAAAATGTCTGACTCATAGTGTCTGAGCCAGACACCTCGATAGTAAACTCGCCCCGGTGTGGATAAATGACTGCGGCTTGTATGTGATGGTTATAAAGAACATCAAACTGATACATGGGCAGATGGCCGGCCCAATAACGGCCTGCGTTATAGCTTCCCTGCGTCCACGGCCTTGGTGCGTATCATTACTTGGAGGTGAGCGTGATGCCAGGTGACCCCCACAGGTAGTCCCCAAGACTGATAGATACTGAAGGCGCGCTGGCCCCATTTCCTGATAACAAATGAGCGGCCTTCCTGTAGCCAACATTAGAGAGCAGCTGCGGATACGGAGAGTAAACCTTATCATTTGGCTAAAATAAACGCCGTTGTCAGTGACAGAAATAGCTACGCCGACCTCTTGTGTTGCGAAACGTTTCATTAGACGCGACGAGTGAAGGCAGGTTGTTAAAAGTTGCATTCGTTGAGTCTTCCTCACGGTGTTTGTGCAGACGGGCGTAGTGCAGCTGTAAGCAGAGGGATGGTTGTCATCATATTTACTTCACCGTCATTTGGGAAATGGTTATGGGACTGTCCCTTGGCAGCATCAACTTTGGGTGCACACATGATACTTTGTGTGCTGACACACAAGTTTCCCAAACATTTTATGTCACTGAGACAGTGGAATAACATATTTTTTGCAGAGATTACACCACTTACATCATGTTTTGTCAAAATTTGAATTCGGGCTGAAGTCAAGTTAATCGCTCTTATTTGTTCTGACATAAGAAGACATTTTACGCTTCACCCGTTAACATTTTTTCTCACATGCTCCCATCCAGATAAATGACTTACAATAAGCTAAAGACAAGATAACAATTACCTGCATCACCGACAAGCAGCAAATACAACATCAGTAGTAACAGTCGAAGAACCCAACTGCAGGGCAAAGAGGTAAGACAAATACAAGTTAGACATGCTTTTGGTATTCATATTGATTATAGAGCAGCAAAAATGAATCTGTCATTTGCTAAACCCTTCTGTCAAACAGGGATTGTCCTTTCACAGAGTAGAAAATGTAGCTCGACATGTAAAGCATCAAATATCTCTCAGAATAGTGGATTTTTTTTGTTATCCTCTCCAAAACTAGAAATACATCAGCAGAAATGTAAAAGATGGGTTAAACTGTATATTTGCCTATTGTGATCTGAAAATATGAGTATGTCCAGCTAATTAGCCTAACCTAGCAGGCTAATTATGGCCTGCGCCCAAAGCCAGGAGCTTTCATACGTTCATATTTTTTGATGGGGTAAAGGTTTTGCTTAAAAGGTTTCATCCTCATCTAGCAAATCCTCTCAATAGTATTTCCCCGCGTTGTCTAGGGTTAAACCTAACCCTGCAAAATTTAGGCTAACATTAGCTAACAATGTCCTGCGTTTTATTAGGTATAGCGAAGTTTAAACTACAACAGCACATTGTCACAAGTCACAAGTGACACCAATTTTTGAAGCTTGTGTTAGCTTAATTAGCTAGTTTTCTAGTAACAGCTGTTAACAGCTAACGAAATTACATTACCAGGAAAGAAGTGAGGTTTACCTTTGTCTCCCTCGGTCTGTTGTCCTAGTTTTTTTTTCTTTATCCTCATTGATTCAGTGGATAAAAGGAAAAACAATTGAACCCCAAAAGACTAAAACACATCCTTCAACACAATTATTTCTGAATTTTTATCCCAACCCTTTCATTTTATCTCACACTACATATGTGACGTGATTGAAATTAATGAGCAGTGTATGTGTTAATCAAGGTCTTTCAATAGAAGTTCAAAGTGACAAACTGGAGGCCTGTGAAAGCCCCACTGCAAAAGAAGTCATGACCTTTCGACCGCAATCAAATGACTGCAGAAAAAGTTAGAAAATGAGGTTGAAAAATAACCCGACTCATCATTTAATGGTTCTATTCATGGGAGAAATGTACTTTACAGTGTTTTCAAAAGCTCAGAGGGGAGTGGCAGGAGGCCAAGTCTGCCCGAGGAACAGCTGTCTTTGGCAACAGCAGGGAGGCTGAGGAGGGACTGTATTCACATTGAATTAGGCCATCAGTTGGACGGGGTCCTTAGCATACAAGCGACTTAGACAGATCAACAAACAGCCGCCTGACGTCTGAGGTTAGAAATCACAGATTGACACGCCCGAATCTGTAAGAAAGCTCCTGACACACGGCCGTCCAGATAAAAACGCCGTACGTGTCTGTTATTCTCACTCCTGCAGGAGACAGCACCCGTTACCAAGTTACTTGTTGTTATACCGGGTTGTTGCCGCATTTCACGCTGCGAATAACTTGAGTTGCTCCGTTCTGGCTGGTTTAATGAGCGTCTCTGAATTATAATGAACAAAATCTTCCTCGGGGCTTTACAGTCCAGTCGGGTGACGGAGGCAGCTCGTCTCCAAAACTTATTGTTTTACATATTTATTACTGTGGTTCACCGGACAAAATGACATCACGAGAACTCAAGGAAGATGGAAAACAATAATTATGACAGGTTAATGAGCTATGGCCACGTTTTCTTGACCAACACATCTGTTAAGGCATAATCTGTTGTTTTACAGCTCCGGCAATTCAGTATTGTAGTATTAAAGGACTGGTACTTTAAATTATTGTAATATAAATAATATAATATGCAAATTAAATGGTAGATTTTTCTCGGGATATAAGGTTCAGTAAACCAAAAGCTAACAAACCATGAGAAATGTGGTGGGAACATTAAATCCAAACTCCTCACCTGTCAGATCTCGGTTCAGGTGCTCTCATTGGTTTGATATTTACTTTGATAAGTCAGAGCTGATGAATCATTTGAAGTGTGTGTAACCCGATGCTCATCGTAAAGGAGGGGATAATGAGGATGTTCCTTTTGTTCCCACAGCAAAGCCTCGCAGCTTTAGATAAGGAATGGTCTGAAGAGTTGTGTCTTTCTAAATGACTGTTGATTGTACAAGGACAATATGCGTATCCACACAACTTAAATTTCAAATATTTATAAAAACTGAAGCCTGTAAATAATTCAGAGCTACCCCTTGTCCATTTTCTAGCATAATTTTCATCTGGAAAAAAATCTCCCGACAAACAAATTTGAGAATCATAATTCTTAGCAAATAGACCTTCGATGAGCTGGGTAATTATAGGTGCAGTGTGGCATTAAGTGACTTGTTCTGTTAATAACTTTAAGCAGATTAGGGTAAAGTGATGAAAAAAAAACTTTCCTCTTTTCCTGGATTTCGCTTCGTACAATCATTTTGATTTTAAACACAGTTAACCATATAATAATGATAATTGTTACATGTTTTTTTAAATATTCTTTCAGTTGTTTTAGTAGAAAAATAACACCATATTCAGTGCCAACTAAACAGAATTGTCTAATAATTTGTTTTTCCAGTAGTTTTTCTTAACAATTTGAACACGTCTGTGTGGTTTCATCTTTTCTTATTAAGCCACTTGTTGAGGGTAGTTTTCATTTAGATTGTACGCTGCCATTGCAACAGAAAAGTGAATCGTGTCATTTTTACTATAGTAATGAGTGAAGGTTTAGTATTTAGCTACAACAGTTGCTCAGTAGGTTTTGAGAAGGCACGATTGTTTAAGTAAACACAATAAAAAAAAACATAAATGGTACAAATGGTATAAACACACAAGCATGCACATGCTAAAAACTGAGTTGCTGCAGGTTTATGAAAAGTACATTTTGGGGAGAATGGCTGATAAGAGACAGGGTTTTCAATCCCCAGTGTTAGCAGGCAAGAGAAGAATTAGGGTTTTCCGATGAATGGATGTCTAGTAAGCTAAAATCACAGCAAACCACAAGAAAAAGTGACGGGGAGTACCACATTTCTAACCCCACTGACATCTTACATTGACAACTTACTTATCCCTCCTCCGTCTCTCTGACAGGTTTCTGAGCAGGAGCGCATATGGGTTTAATATTACCTTTGATAAATAAGCCCCTATGAATCACTCAATGTGTGTATATGTCTGTGTGTGTGTGTGTGTGTGTGTGTGTGTGTAATCTCATGCCCTTCACGAAGAGCGTATTTGGTGCAGACGACTCTAACTCAGTAATGAGGATGTTGTGGGTTTTTTATTTTGTTCTGACTGGCAAACCTTTTTAAATGTTGACTCAGAAACCGCTGCTTTTCGGTGAAGCGGTGAACTGCCTGTTCAATCAAAATATTTATCTGACCCTTTAGCCACAGAGGTCAAACTTAAGGGGCAATAGGATTTAGAAGCGGCATCGATCAGGCCCTCCTCGCAGAAATGGAGGTCTCTCTGGAAAAGCCAGTGTGAGCAGCAGTGTGTCAATACTGCTTCAGCACAGACTGCTCCACAAAATATGTGAGATGGATCATCTTACATATGCAACAATAGTTTCCTATTTGTTTCGTGTGCATGAAATGAAAATGAATTGGACAGATTTGCTGTTTACGATCACTCTTGAAATTACCCATTTTGTTTGTGGATCTGATCAGAACAAAATCAAACATGTTTCCGTTACACGTCATTTAAATTATTTCGTTCTTCACACAATCTGCTTCATTTTAACCCTACATTTTAATTTTAACGCTGCACCGTTAATAAGAACAGAAACACATAAATCTCTCATCTCAGATTCACACACTACACTTCCTGGAATTATGCCTCGCTACACAAATAGGTGTTTACTTACTGTGCTCACACAGTGCTGTGTTTTGATGCCGCAGCCGGTGTTCATTTTTTCGAAGAAAAAAAAGAAAAGAAAATACTAGTTCATGTGTGGGGTTCAGAAGTGTTCAAAGGTGTGATTTTAGGTGGCGATACGGGACATGATCATGTTGTTTTCGCAGCAACGGCAGGTGTGGTTTCATCAGTATGCATTGGCAAATGGTTAGAGTCCAAGAAAATTATGATCATCTACGGCAGGAAGTGGAGCTGTAAACAGGCAAAATGACTCAACGCTGAACTCAACAACACATTTGCTGCATATATTAGATGATCTATTCAGTGACCCCAGGCCTGCTTTCCATATCTGAAAAATCCAACACGCATCACTCTGTTTTGAGAAAGCAATATCTCCTCGGTGTCGGATGTTTCACAGCCTAACAACCTCCCTCTGTATTAGATGAAATCCAAAGGCAGCACTTTTCTATCTGAGTTTGTCAGCAAAACCAGGCATTGATTTTTTTTCCCTCTCCACACATAAGTACAATATACACCTGTCTCCTGTTTGAGAGCTTTGTGGGTTTTTGTAGGTGTGGAGAAAACAGATGGGACAGAATTAATCCTCTCTATCCGTCCAAACAAATGATGAGAGTTACAGCGTATGAACAGTTGTGTCCATATGGTGGTGCCTCTCACAGCTTATTGTAATAGAACAATAGTTTTAGCCAGATTTTGATGACATATTTTTTTCATCATTTGATGGGTCAAATTGCCTTGTTGTGTCATCATATATTTATATAGTGCAGTATCGACCTCAATGTCTGTTCTTTATTTACTTGTTGGAAGATGTGAACATTCATGTTTTTAACCATGAAATATGAATATGTATTAATTAATTTTTTTATTAATTAATTTATGAATATTATTTTCAATAAAAGTCATATGTCTCTTGTGGTTGTAATGAGCCTTCTGTCATCTGCTGCTATCCGGCCTACTAAGAATACTGCACAGCTATATGTAAGAAATTCAAAGCATTTACTGTATTATTATCACTCCTTCATCTATTAGCATACAGTATCAGTACTGATTAGTTGTTTGTTATATGATCACTTTAAACAGGTTATTGCAATGCAATATGAAGAAAACACACAATGAATGCTTTCCTTTAAAGAAAACTGTATTCTTCCAACATGAACATACAGTTACAGTATATCTTGCCCCCTATTGTGCAGACTCAGTGGGACCATAATAAGAACAAATATAGAAAATGTTACACCTCACCCAGTCAAAGACATTGTAATTAACATCATTCCAATTAGTGCAAAACATCACACTTTAGCTAAATGCAAACAACTTGTAAGCAAAACACTTAAAAGTACTTGCTCGTACACTGGCTCGGTGAGGGCGCATTATAAGGCCTCCGTGACTGAATACCCTCTCCACTGGCTCAGATGTCAGATGTTTTAATTACGAGCCAATATTAATACGCCAAAAAAGATAACATAATGATTGTTTACGAGTCCCAAAACACGAGTCCAAGTCAAGTCTGAAGTCTCTGTGTGTGCAACTTAAGTGCAACTCGAGTCCAAGTCGCAAACTCGAGTCCCCATCTCTGTTATCGCTGTATATGAATGTTTATTCTTTTCATTACTGCTAAGAGCAACAGCAGCATATAAACAACTCTCAGCCTCTGCATTTGAATGGAGTTTGCAGTTTTCCCTTTGAGAGGCCGCGATTTGCTTGCAAGGCAGGTTTGTATCAAATTTATGGATGAGGTTACCGGAGTGCACTCAGAGATCCGAAGAAAGCACTGTGAGAAAATGCAGGGAAAAAAAGGGAAAATCCTCAGCTACCTTGAAACAGGTGAGGTAATCAATGAAGCGCTGGTTTCAAACAAACAAAGCACAGTCCTCTTTTTGGCCTGTTTCTCTCCCACCCACCCCCCAAACTCACACACAGCCCTTCATATAATAGACGCACTAACAAAGTCTGAAATATTGAATTCAGCCAACATTTTTGTTTCATCATGACATCAAAGCTTATCCCACTTCTGATCCTTAATAAATGCACTTGAAGGAAGTGCACTGAGGACAGATGAGGAATTATGTGCATGGCCAGTGTCTGATTAAAGGACTATATCAGACATATGTTGTATATTCCCATCCGACATCTCAACACTAATCCCCCGTTGTCCCTCAACAGTTTGGGATTTGTGTAGTAATATTGCATAATGACCTCGGAAGTAAGACCAATTTTTCAAAATAGCCAAAAAACAGTGTTTCTGATGTTTTCAGCATAAGCAGAACAACAAAGGGCTGAATGCCTGGACTAACAGGGGGCATCTTTGTGAGGAACACACACACACACACTCACTGAAGCAAGGCATTTAACCCCCAGCGTCTGCAGAGTGACAGCACTGTTCGCCTGTGGTGGAGCGTAATGTAGCTGCCAAATGTAAAGATGCGACTGTGTTTTCACAGACGTGCCATCAGTGTGTTGCTGAGCTCCTTTATCAGTCAGTTTGCTGATGGTAAGGGTGGGAAGGTTAAACAGGTAATTCAATCCACTTTATTGATGCACAGATCAATTGTTCAGAGGGACATATTCACGTTTCAGCACTTAAATAAATGATGCATCCAACTATACTTTAAATACGATACATTATTGACATCAAGCCAAGTTTCGCATAAAGTTGTCTGCCGCGTGGAGCTTTTAAATGTCTCTAGATGGGAGCTGGTTCGCCTTTTCCACATCAAGGAGCATTTGAAAAAGCTCATGACATCATTTCATAAGACATGCATGACACAGTCATGAATAAATAAATTCTTTGTTCACCTCCCTTTTGACCTTCATCCAAGTCATGTGGTCAGACATGCTCTTTTTTTTCCCCCCCTCTGAAATTTCCTGCTTCATATTCACAGCCTGGGAGTCGCCCACAGTGCTCCACTCAGCAGCTCCACTGCAGCCGAGGGCCGTTTGGTGTCTTGATCAAGGGCACCTCAGCAGCACATGAGGGAGCTGAGACTGTAGTCACTCTTTTTTAAAAACTGCTGGTTTCTCAGGTGGTCCAGTTACTGAAACCTGTTTTCTTCTAATAACCGGCCCAGTTTCACAGCATGACCTCATGATCCAGCTATCGTTGCATTTAGATGACTCAGCTTTTCATTTAAGGTTTTTGTGGCGCCAATCAATTGCACATTTACTCTTGCTGTTAATGATGTTGGTGGGGCATTAACAGGTAAGCTGCAGCAACCCAGAGAGGCCGAAATGTACACAAAGCTCCTTACATTTTCATTTATTACTACAGTGTTGAACTGAACTTCAGGCAGCTTATTGGTTAAGCAGTGTGTTGCACATTATATGTTAGCTAGGATGTTAACAACCAGAATCTCATAAGTACTGCCAAGTGATGCATACATGTACTGCGCGGTACATTTTGAAGACGTCACAGACACGTTATTAACTCTCATTGGCATACCTGTTTGTGTTGTTAAAGGAATAGGGCACAATACGTTAGTATGGATGTACTGTACAGTACTTTAATAGCATATTGTTGGACTCATGATGGACAAAACATATCATTCTCTGGCCCTGCCAAAACCTGGTGCTGACATTACCCATAATACAACTCAATTTCTGACCTTTGACCATTCACATGTATTAGACTTGGAGCAGCTAATGTAGTCTCAAGTGTTTTTGTTTTGCGATCTGTTAAAAAAAAAAAAACAACAACAAAAAAAAACTGTGTGCAATTGGGACATTTTTCACCTGTTTCAGACTTCCATGAGTTGTTTTTGTTGTTGTTCCACCAAAGACACATTTCCCCTCTAAACCTCTCACACTGTTTCGTTTAAATAACTTTTCAAGGACCAAACTGGTCCCAAATGTCCAGTGTTTCAGAAAAAGCCCCGAAAGCTGGATGCAAATTTGTGTAGCAGGACTTTTTTTTCTTCACCATTAAACACCATTAATCATGTCACACTTATCTTATGACCCTTAGACAGGAGACCGAATCAGTATTAAGCCTCTGATAATGTCACATCATATATCACTCACAGGGGACATTTCTAAAAGTACATTAAGCTGGTGATAAGCGTCCTGCACTTTTACTTTTGAATACAGTATTTTACCTATAATGGAGTATTTTGAATTGATGTTTTGGTACTTCTGTAGAACTGTTCTTTGCACTGTTTGTTGCACTCTCAATAATAATGTGTCATTTTAGGCAGAAAACAAGTCAAGTTCAGCTGTTTTCTATTCACAAATATTGTTGTTGTCACACACTTCGGCTGTGTATTTATTCTCTGTATGAATGTGTCATGAAAATGATCTTGATTATGACCGACGTGTTTCTGTCGCTGAAGGAAAATATGTTTGTGTGTGTGTGTGCGTGTGTTTCCGTGAGCGTGCATCCAAATCCTCAGTGGTGCCAAGTCAACACTGAAATGCCGCGCTGTCCAGGAAAAACAAATCAACATGCAGCTGTGCCCAACTTTTTATTTATTCATACTACACAGATGTTTGCGGCGCTCTTTGTGTCTACAGTATAATACACAGGAGCTCAGCGATGGAGGCAGGAGAAATGAGAAGACAACAGCAATACGCGACAAACAGAGCATGACGGCGCTCACAGCATGCGGTGCAGTGTGTGTAACAGACGAGGAAAACTGACTTTGTGATCGCCGGGTCAAGTTGTCAAACCAGCGAGAAAGCAATGAGAAAGAATGAGCATTTCTCTCCCATACAGAATACCATGAAGACTGGCGAGGAACAGCTGGAAAGCAAAGACAACAATAATTTCACAACATATAATAGCATCTGGTTAATCATTAAGTGGTGGGGGAAAAGTTAAGTGAGTTCAAATCCATTAAGCTGACCAAACACATTACAGGAGGGTGCCTCCAAAAGGAAATATATAAGAAAAAAACACATCCAAATCTTTGTGACATGTCATTTCTCAATCTGGGACTCTGTCTGTTCCTAATGTTGCCCTCAAAAGGAAACAAACATGGATGGGATAAAATTGTTCTTTCCACGGATGTTTTTTCCCCCAGTATGCTCATCTTTTACATTCAACCAGTAACACCGTGTTCATGCTAGATATTTTCCTTCACCTTCGGTTTCATCAGAACCAGCTGACCTCACCAAACATTGCATCCATCTAGATCTGCAGCTACTCTGCACCTAATAAAAGCATTTCACAACTCATTACTCCTTTCGTTCGGTTGGTGTTTCCAGACTGAAATACCATGTTTGCTCTGCAGCAGAACAACAACCCAACACATAAAATGGACCCGTGGTATTACTGCTCCATGTCATGGTGTGGTTGGTGTGTTATTTTTACCTCCATATACAGCATATATTCTACCAAGTTAAAACATTCCACTGTAGTCAGGGAAAAGATGCAATAAAGCTAAATGCACCACACGTGTTCTGCCATAAAGATCAGATTGCACTGAGGAGGGTGCTGCTGGGTGAAGGCCTTCACCGGATAAATACCTGTTGTGTAGGAAATATTGCAACTACTGCAGGATATTTATCTTTGGAGGGCTTGAGGGACATTTCCAGAGTGTCAGATTTGTTGATCAACTGATTTCTGCACAGCTGCGGTTACATGCACACTTTTGTGTCATTCAGATGGAAGATTTCGGGTTGACTGCTTACATGGGATGTAATCTGTGATGGGGTTGCTTTTATCCGAAGCGGCCGTGTGACATGTGCTAAAGCAATGAATACAAAACACATTCGTCTTCCTCAGTGCCTCCAGCAGTGTCTCTTTGGCACACGTTCAGGTTAAATCAGGGTAGACTGTGGTGCAAATCAGTTTGGACCGTTTATTCTGATTAAGGTTATTATTTGGAGAGGTTTTATTCTGTTTGGGCTTTTAAACTGTTTATAATTGGAATATAAGGATCCAATGCAAACGTGGCTATTGTCTCTAGAGAGAGGTCACAGGTTTTGCTTTAAGATGGAATGAAGTCTGTGGGAAACTCTCCTCTCTATGTGTTTTTAAATAGAGGGCACTATTGTCGTTTATGCGGCTCACTTTTGTTTACTTTACCTTTAAGTCCCATTCTATGAATTATTTATTATTTATTTATTTTTTTTACCCCTGGAGCTACTCCCAAATGATTGTCTGTTGTACACAGGAGAATGTGCGCTGGTTAGCATGCAGAGAAAGAAAAAAAAAGACGTTGTGGAAGATGATTCAGGGCCTCAGTGTGGTTGCTCGTGGGCACTTTGCAGTCCACACCTTGTAGTTGCATTTCTGGTCCTGCAATCCAAGTGCTTTGTCATTATGGCCAGAAAAAGTGAAAAAGTGGAAAGTTATGTCTTTTAAAATGGACTGAACAAATGCTGAAGAAATAAGAGGGCTACCTTCACTATCAGCTCTTTTAGTGAAATCACTGGTGAAGTGCAGTTTTGCTGCTGAACCAGAAAATATCAGCCCATGGGATGTTTTCATTGACCCCCATTTCTCCTTTGGTCTATGCCGCATTTCTCAGCAGCGTGTGTCTTTTCAGTAGGAAACTCGCTGTCATTTCCACCCCCCCAACTCCAGGAAGCAATTTCCCATGCAGGCTTTTGGCAGGACAGCCAGTTAAACCTCCCAGGACCCCTTTACCTCTCCTTTGTTCAAAGCCTCAAAGTGCCTTTATATACAGTGCGTGCATATGCATTTATGAACTCGTATGTGGGGATATAATAATGTGTATACAGTGCAGGGCTGAAAAGAAAACAACTATTGACTTTCTAATGCCGTTGCTTTGGGCGTTTTTCTTCTTACATGTAAACAGTTCTTATCTGATTTATTTTTGTTTTTGATGTAATGCCGCTTTCTTTGTCACATCTGTCACGAGGTTTCTAACTCTCAATGGAGCTGATTTAGCCTAGCTCAGCATAAAGACGTGAAACAGGGTGAAACATCTAGCCTGGCTCTGTCCAAAGATAACACAATCCACCATTCGGCCCCTCTAAAGCTCGCTCACGAACACATTATAAATTGTTTTTGTTTTTTCTTTAATACGTGCAAAAACTGAACTGACTATTTTTCTGAGGGATGCAGTAACTTTCTGGAGTCTCTACTAGTTGGTGACAATAGGACTTGGACTTTATCACCTTCAGACAGAGGCAGATGAATGTCGCTGAATAATTTTAAACGCTCATCACAGCACTCGCTACTCATCCTGATGAGCTGTCAACATCTTCAGTCTGAAAGTCAGTTAGGTAGCATCTGTAAAAGTCCTTCCAGGGTTGTTCATTACAAAAAGAGATGCAGATGTTGTTATTGTTTTTTTATGGCTTTTATTTGCATGCATGCAGACATGTTTTTCTTTCTTTCATCTCCACATACCTTCTGTCGCTGCAACTTCAGTTTCAGCTCGATAATTTCATACATCTGCCTTCAGGCCCAACACTCCAGCTCCAGATAGTACTGCAGAAGTGCTGACACAGCCGTCTCATATCTCACTATCCTCAATCTTCAAAGAGGTCAGTCAGTCCTGCCCTCGCCTCTCCTCCCAAAGCATCATAGGCTGCCCCCACACACACACATTCATTAGTCTAATGAGTTCAGCTGCCGTCCACGCAGCCAATGTCAGCCCGACAGTCACACTTATCAGCCCCCGCAGCCCTTACCCAAACAGCCGCTCCTTCAAAATGTGATCTGCATAGTCTAACCAGATCGATACTGCAAGAACAAATCCTCATCATCACTTTCAAGGTGAAAAACAGAGACAGAAAGTCCCAGTTTCAAATGCAAATGCTTGCCATAACTCCTGTCGAAGTGTAAATGAACTTAAAAGTACGAGATAGACGTACATGAAAACATAATCCAAAAGAAAACAAATTCATATGCAATATTATCAAACGGCCTTTTACAAGCTACTTTCCCCATCTTTAATTTAACACCATATCAAGTGATGCGATTAGCGAAAGCTAATTTTAGGCTCTAATTCCTTTTCCGGGTTCTCGCTGTGCTTTCAAGGACTTTGGTGGTTGGATTTCAGCAGACGGCACAGTTTGGTTATGATCCGTCTGCGGAGGAGAGAGAGACGATTGTGGGTCGCCTCTTTTGGGATTCTGCTTTCACAGATAAGATAGCCCTCGGAGACACGCTGCCTGCAAGCGCATTGTCTTCTCTTTCCAAATCCAGTTGATCATATCTGGGTCAGAATATTTGGCTAATTAGAGGGTAAAAGAGTTTTTCGTAATTCCACAACAGGGGGATGTGCCACAATGAGCATATTTTTCAAAGACAATAAGACTGTGACTGTAGATCCCTGATGGGCTTTTATACCCCCGTTTATAATGACGTATCTCCTGCTCATCAGCACTATAATTTCCTGCAGAAATTGCGTTTAGGCACTTGGTATTCAATAGAGGATGTTTATCAGATTATATGAGCCTGTGCAGTCTCATTTGCATGTTTCTGAGGGGCCGGCGTCATGATTTCAGCGCTCGCGTTTGAAGGCAGGAAGGAGCAGGCGCAGATTCGATTTTGTCTTTGAGCTCTTGCGGCGTCCCATTCAGGAGAGCCCAAGTTCAAGATGTTTAATTTCTGCACCCCATCAGATATGCCCCGAGTGCAAATGAGATTTACACACATCCCACAAAAAGACATCAAGATAGCATTAATACGGCTCAGCGCTGCTCCCTCCTTCCTCCCCGAGCAGCTCATCTGTATTCTGTAAAAGGAAAACACTGGAAACAAGCTTGAGGGCATTTTGTCTACTTTTAGCAGAGCAGGTTGTTATGCGATAAAATAATTGTATAATCACAGATATAATTATTTTTTAAAAAAAGCCTATTCTGTCAGTTTGACTTAGTTGTTCAAATGTAAATCATATTTGAACTATGATGTCCAGAAAAGCAGGGCCTGAACTGAAATATGAGACAGAGAGACGTACAAACCTTCTTTACCCTCCTCTCCTCTTTTTTCTAATTGCAGTGGAGCTCATGAGCCAGAAACACACCTCAGCATGCAGGTGACAGACATGTAATGACTATAATTCAAACTTCGATGCCTTGGTATCATGTTTGACCCCCGCTTTTTTGTTTCCCCTTTTTCCCCTCAGGTACGCCACCGTCCACTAATTTGATAAAGAGAACACCATCACGTTTGATGTTAGGGCAGCTTTGCTTCAAGCGTCGCCGTCTGCTCATCAGGATGTGAGTGAAACGCCTCTCTATGAGCGCCCCGAGGATCCCAGATGGCTGCCGTTACAGACCGGACACCTTCAGTTACGGCACGGTGGAGGGCTGCTTAAAGTGAGGGAGACAAACATCGTGACAGTGACAGTTGCAAAAATAACAGGTGTGTTCAGACGCGCGGTGCGGTTTGTGTACGAAGCGGGTGGCAGGGCGCAAATCGCAAGTTTAAATGCAAGTGTTTCAGCTTAAGCATAAATGTCACGCATGCTAACGCACAGATGGCGAGAGGGAAAAGGAGAGAAACTGGAGGGAAGTAACAGGGAGGCCTGGAGCTGAGTCTGAGGCTGAGCTGAGCACAGACACACAGGCGCACGTCCCAAATTCACAAGAATGATGCGAGGCAAAATTTGGCTTTCGCCTTCCATCAACGCACATCTGAAATAAGCCTGCAAACACACACACTATGGCAATGCTAACATGTTGATGTTTAGTAGGGTGGAAAAAAGTCTCTGTTTGTGAACACGTGATCTCTTTCCGCTGTATCAGGAACATTGCAACACGTCCAAAAAGACTGCTCTACCCAAAGTGCATTTTAACAAAACAAGGTCATTTTGTTGTTGTGTAAAGAAAGACAGGGCTCTGTGGCTTCAGGATTGCCGTGAGCACACGTGTGTGTGCATAGACTGCAAAATCTGATTGATATCATTTGACAAACTGATAAAAACATTAATCAGTCTGTTGGCTGTGCACAAAACTGCTCCCCTTTCCTGTCCAAGCTGACCATTTTATTTTAAATTTTTAATCATGAAAAAAAAAATAATTAAAAAGCAACGTCTCTATTTAAACAGCAGTCATCTTTAATACCACAACCCAAATTACATTCATGAACTTCTTTTATGGAGTGCAGAACAAATTGAGCAGGCATATGGTAGAGGTAGGTAGGTAGAAGGTAGGTAGAAATTATTAGTTAAAATTGCCTTAATATGGATGGAGGAAAACCTATATAACTGTTGACACCCCTACAGTCATCAATATATGATCTAATTGCCACAAGACTGCTCTCGGATCACCTCATTGAAGCTTGCTGTATATTCTCTAAAACTTTAAAAAATACGTCTTAGTTGTTGTTTGAACTTGATGTAAAAGGCTCTCTAAAGGCTCGATGGGTTAAATATGTCCAAAATAAAATTGCAGACCACACTGAAAAGGTATCATTTTAGAAAAACATGTAATTTTCCTTTTGAAATGTCTTCAGAGATGTATTACCAGTATCACTGAGTGAGAAGGGGCATCAAATTTCATTCCCTTCCACTTAAACTAAAGAAGCTCCTTACAATTTCCGTCTCACGCTCACTCACACACCTTGATGGTGACCGAGCTGCCAGGCCTGCTCACCTGGAGCAGCTCGGGGGTTCAACGCCTCAACCAAGGACGCTTTGG
Source organism: Scortum barcoo (assembly GCA_023238725.1). Classification (NCBI taxonomy): domain Eukaryota; kingdom Metazoa; phylum Chordata; class Actinopteri; order Centrarchiformes; family Terapontidae; genus Scortum; species Scortum barcoo. The sequence continues at coordinate 21,209,760 of CM041552.1, forward strand.
TCTGTGGCTCCACCTCCTAAGCTGCAGCCGTTCACATAACCTGTGAGCCTTCTCCAGAATGCAACCTTTTGCAAACACATCACTGCGCACGCTATTTACTGACTGATTAACTGTGTGTTTGTGTGTGGATCCACCAACAAAGATGGATGACACGAATATCTCCGGCCCGTCGCCCTGCCCCGTCCATGACTTCCCAGCTCTCCTTATTCTCACCAGGTAATGGCCAGTGATTACTGAGATTCCTGCTCGTGCTATATTGAAGAGGGAAAGAAAAATACAACTCATTTGCTGCTCACTCGCCTCTTCGCCCTCGCCTCCGTGGAGAATGGCCGTTCTCCAAGCTAATACACTCTGGAAGGACTGAATGCTGGAGGAGCTGCTGTTTACGTTGTTGTGTGTGTGATGAAAGAGAAAAAAAAACCTTCAGTGAATGAAAGCAACCACTCTATTAAAATTTCATCTTCTGACAATGTCATGTGAGGCGGGACTGTGACACATGCTCCGCACATACAAGCCCAGGTTTCAGTGTTAGGCGATAAATGTGAAAATAAACAAAATAATGTTCATTATTGTCTAAAAATGAATAGAGAAAATCCAAATGTCCCACCCTGGTGTTCAGTGGTATGAAGGACATATCAAGGACCTTTTTTTGGAGGGGTGCTAGCAAGCATTGTTTTCTGTTAGAGTAACACCAGACAGGGGATCGGAGGCAACAGGATGAATATTTAATCAGCGTTACCTCATTGGCATCTGCTATGCTGCCTTTTTGCAAAGTTGCAAGCTGGGATTTTATTTCTACAAGCACAGCAGAATGAAAGTTGAGCAGTTTGTGTGGATTTTTATTGAACATCACTTGTCATTTCGGGGTGTTGTGCCGAACACATCTCAAAATGTCACTGTGCTCAAAACAACGTGAGTCAGAGGAGTCTGTAAAGGTTAAAACAACATTAGTTTCATACACTTTTCTCTGCCAGGACATCTGTAATCTCTGACTGGAGCAACAAAGGACTCTAGCAGAATCAAAGAAATAGGGGAAAAAAAAACACAATATAACATACGGCTTCGTATCCATGTTTGATTTCTTTGTTTGCAAAAGCACTGAGGTAAACCACTTATGAAAAGCAGATTGTGCTTTACATGGCTTCAATATGTCAAAACTGCCCTGAACATAAAGGGAGTAGCTGTTTTTGACGATATTGCACCTTCTGACCCTTGAGGAGTAGCATGCATTAGCTCCGTCGTTGTTTTGCAACATATATGCTTTCATCCATAAAGAGGCAGGGAAATGTCCTGTACTTCATGGCTTAGCAGACAGATGGTGGGTTTCTTCTGTGAAGCATAATCTCCCAGCAAAGCTGAGATAAAACAAGTTTAATACTGTGAAATCCCGAGGTTTTATCCCTGCTCTGATGATAACACACATATGGCTCAACATCTGGGGGGGAGGGGTGAACAGCGGATGTCCAGACGTCATGTGACAAGTTAGGTAACCTCAGTACTACTACCATTACAGTTAATAATAATGGCAATAATGATAATAATTCTAATAATATATTCTAATGTGAAGATGGATGGAGATTGAATGTGTTTGATTCAACCTAACCTTGATCTTTGAAGTGGTGTTTTGTTGCACCCACTGCTACTGGTAAAAATATAGATTATCATGACAGTATGATAATTATCATATTGTAACCTGATGCAAGGGGTTAATGGGAGTCCCACTGTAGATACTTACTGTGTGGGTTTTATTAACAGTTCAGTGTGGGATGTGTGTATGCATGTTATGTACATGATGGGGCCCTATCATGGCTGTAATTATATTCCCCACAATCTGACAGGTTGGATCATTTGCCCTGTTTTATTAATGAGTTAATGAGTCTCTCTTTAGCTCTCCCACAAGGTCTTCGCCTCAACAATCCCCACCAGAAGCAGGAACTTGTTGGAACAAACATCAGCAGCCAAAGCTGATTAATCACGTTTCTTTTGGTCCCCATGTGGAATCTCCATAAACCCCAGTCCCCTAAATGCACACATATAATTTTTTACCTCTATTAGTGGTGCTATGGAGATTTTTTTTTTTCCCAGTTTGTTTTGTACCTGTGTGTTCGGGCTCACATGTCCATGCATGTGTACCTGATACATATTCCTGCCAAATATCGTACTCTTCCAGTGATCTCCAAGAGCTGGTGATGATAAAGGAAAGAAGAAGAAGACAGTAAGGTAGTAAACATGGATGTAAACAATGCTGGCTTGAATGCAGTTTAAAAAAAAAATTACATGTCAACAGTTTACAAGAAAACTCAACATGTAAACTGTGAACATCAACATCATACTACAGTCAGTACAACAACACTGTATTATAAACCAGCATATAATACAGTTATACAGCATAACAACCCGAATTATGCTGATGTAAAGTCTCTATGTGGCTTAAATCAAGTGATCACTGTATGATTTGAGGTAATTTATGACTGGCAGAAACATGTTTCCTCCACTGCTCTCATGTCATGTGTTGTTTGCCGTCCTTGAAGAAAATCTTGTGGGATAATGGGCTCTTAAAAGCAACCACTACCTTGAATATTGGGGTATGAAGTGCATTCAGTGGAAATACAGGTTGCGGCTGTGTGCTTGTTCACCTTCACTCCCAGGCAAGGTTTCTCAAGTCTCATCGCTTTATTTATCATTTCCATATTCTATTACGAACATGAGGCCAAGGCTGCTGAAAAACCTTTTGGATATTGTGCCTCCAACACGCATACAAACTCTAACAGTCACGGTCACGATCACGATGTTATTAGTTACTCCTACCTCACCCCATCTTTACAAAGACTTTTAGAGGATGTTGACAGCAGATTGATGTTGTGAAACAGACTCATAGGGATGGCCTGTATTTCTAGTTTCCTCTCTTCCTGACATAGTTCATTGAATTATACTCTAAAAGCCTCCTGTTTCCTGATTTTATCATATTTCCTAAATTGGTGCTGTTGCTGTTTGCTGTAAATGCAAACGTCCTCCATGTTTATCTGTGCTATTGAATGCATTCAGCACAAAATACACGCCACCAGCTTCACCAGTACAACAACAGAGCGTTGTCTTGATGTCACCTCCTCCCTGCTGCTTTGATTGTGGTTAACAGCGAGATGCTTCACATTAAAAGCCTTCCTGTTCCTCACAGGTAATCATCCTTCTCTCTCCTGGTAGGCTTTTAATTTGAATTATAAACAGGTTTTTAGATCTTGTGACGATATTTTAACAGTGATAAAACAGAAAGGAGAAGCAAATGGCTAGAAAAATCAACAAATAAAAACATTTTTTCTTTCTCACCCACCATGACATACCAGTTGCTGTTACATGATGCTGCAGTTACCAAGTTAACACAATAATAGTCGAGGTAATAACACCCAGCCCAATATTCTTACCTGGCCTAGTCCACCTTTATATGTTGGTGCCATTATTTGAATACCAGCTTCTTTATTTAAGAATTTGTCATGTTCTATTTTTCGTAAGCGTTTTTTACTAATAATTTTATTTTCTGCTTGATGATGAAGTTCAAGTTCAGGTTTTCTCCTCACGCTCAGGCTGCTCCTGTGCACTCGTCAAATGTCTGCTCTCAGATTTTTCCTCTGCTCTTGAATGTTTTGTGCAACAAACCTGTCAAAATGCCTCAACCAATACAGTGTTTACCAATGAAATGATCCCCACCTCGTTGCAGGCACGTTTGCTTTACTTTTTGGAGTATCCCGAACAGGCGGTTACTCTTTAAACATGTTCCTCCATGCCTGCCCTCCTCTCTATATGTATTTTGCAAATCTAAATGCAAAAAGGGAGCTATTTGACTGTGAGGACAGGGTTTTGAGGGAAAGCATTACAAAATCTCAACTTAAGAACAATAAGTCATACTTGTGTTTTTGGCCCATTTTCCTGTAAAGGAGTCACTGAGCACCAACCACAAGTCACAAAGGAGAGTGATGGAGGTGGCATTTATCCGGACCGACCATGATACAGTGCACCCGTGTAGATGTCAGAGGTGACGATCACATAGAAGCATGTTACTCACCAGCAAACATCCCCAGATGAGAAATGAATAATGGGAAGGAAGCTGGAAAGGAGAAGACATTTAGAGCTCTATCGTGGAAATGGATTTCACTATTCATTACCCCGAGGACTGATGACACGGCTTTTAACGCAGAGTCACTGTACCATGACTTATCCTATCCATCTTGCCTCTCAATACTGTACGGCAATGAGACGTCTTGCATTACAGCATCTTTGTCATACTTAGTGTGCGCATTAACAGTATGATAACTTATTTGCATTGGCCGTTATTTGACAGCTTAACTTTCAACCTGAGCTGAGGGAGGCCGCGAAAATCAGCTCGAAGAAACTATCAGAAGGTCAATTTGCGGGTTATAGCCGGCCGCTGTTTCATTCGTCTGCTGCGGATCTTTCCAGCACATCAACCAAGACCACGCTGAACCATTAAATGTGTTGGTGAGTGGAAGGAAGGCCAGAGAGGTTGGCGCCGAATCGGCAGATGGACCTGACAGTGAATCAGACCCGGTGGCGGTGATGGAGAAGAGAAGGGCGGGTGCGACGCCAAGCCGAGGGACATCCGGGAGGATGTGGAGGAGAGGAAAAGGGGAGACGTGAGAAAAAGACGAATAAGGGTGAGGAGGAGATGTGTGAGCGTCAACTTCAGTGACACGAGACAGAAGAGCGTGTTAAACGACAGCTCGGGGGACACGGATTGCACTCTCATCAAACCCAGCCGCAACCGTTTCTCCTGAAAGGCGACGTGCACGCAAACACACACACGTCCATGCAAGCCAACAGTACAGTAGCACCCCCTCTCTGCTCCTTTCAAAAGTTTTTTGCTTGTTGACAAAGAGTTTTCGTTTTTTTTTCCATCTGTGACTACAAACTTTGTCTCCATGCTGAGGCGGTGAAATGTTTTGCTCCTGTATTGTGATTTGACAGCCGAGCCCCGCGCCTGTAAACAGCTCCACAGGTAACCTTACAGTGCCGTAGTACGCTTGCACTGTTGTTTTGGCATCGTTTGGCACCACATACAGATGAATCACCACATTTAAAGCTGATTTATTGTTCAGCTGTTATCAGCGGCCCGTGTGGACCCCTTACAAGCACTGAGTTCCTCTTCAGACAGGAGGTGAGATGTTCCTGGAGAGGGTGGAATAATAAGCTCAAATGTGCACACTGAAAGTACGTATTGTTGTCCGCCCATTTGATGTGATGCATTAATGTTTTTTTTTTCTTTTTTCCCAAATACGATCACAAATTTCATTTCACCAAAAATACAAGGGGGGACAGAGAGATGCAAATGCACTGATGCCAAAGGAAAATTTTATTCAGCTCTCATTTCTCGTGTTGGAAACATAATTTATCAAATTAAACATGTACCAGCTGGCAAATTACGCACCAATTACACTGTAAATCACAGATGACTATGCGGCATGACAGTGACTGCACAGCGCTGCTAAACTCTTCCCACCCCAGGAGCGAGAGAGTATCCTCTCCCTGACTCGATTTAAACTTGAAACACACACGCCTCCATCTGCAAAGCCTGACTGCGAAGCGATCGCACCCCAGAGCCCAGGCATCCCTATTCCCAAGTCTACGCTTTACACATGCTTGGCTGGCTTTTATTAATGCAACCCTTCCACATTATCCATCATTTCTCTCTGGCAAAGTCCTGACAGTTAATTAGATGCCACGTTTGCTAGAACTATATTAGGCATTTAACTCTAAAGAAAAAAAATCTTTACAAAAAGCCAGCAATCGTGACCTACAACGGCGAGAAAATGGACGGATATAAGAGGAGAAAGTGAGATACAACACAGCTAAATGTTTTAAACTTTTAAATCTAAAGGGGGAGGAACATGCGATGGGCTCCATACATCACTGTGTCTGACTCTGTCCAGACTCACCGAGGTCAGGCGCTGATGAATGATTCACTGATTCAAAACCAACAGCTTTAGGTCAGTGTATTAGCACAGCAGCCGTGCTAATAATACATACGTACATAATACTGCACCACAGCAGTTTAAAACTTAAAGGGCAGTTTCACCCAAATTACTTAAAAAACATTTTGACCTCTTTACTCAGTAAAGATATAGCCATGATGGATACAGGATTTTTCTGCTCTGTATAAATGGACCTGTGATAACTGGGTAAATGGACTTTTGTTTGCAGTACTCAAGATTTAACAATTAAAATTCAACTCAGTGTTCAATATCTACATGTTGTTCCAGAAACAATATTCTGGATAAGTCCAGACCTTATGTAGACAATCTTCCTGTTTCTTTTAAAAATGTTTAAACTTTATATTTCAGTTTCACCACAAATGTAATTCCTCTCTGAACCAGTTCCAAAAATGTATTTGTGTGTACTGTTGATTCAGTTTGCTAAAAGCACAAACCAGATAGCAAGTATAGAAAAAGGGATTTTGCTATTTAAATTATAGTTAGTTGTGTGTTTATTGTTCTTTATTGCCACTGTTATGAAAAAAAGGGAAAGTCACAAAATGTTAGTATTTTAGAAATAAGTTGTAATATTTGGAGATAAAAGAGCCCTAATATTTGGAGGAAAAAGTTATGATAATATCAAATAAAGTAGGTTGCGAGAGAAGACCTTATCTGTTGTACATAGATCAGATTAATTGGATTTCATGGATGTTTTGGATGGTGCACACTGTAGCCAGCGCTCACTCGTTTTACTTTTAAAAGGCTTTTTTTTTATTGAAATACTATGAATTCTTCTTGAAGCATTATGAGGATTTCCTTCAATATTCAACTTTATTCTAAAAATCTTTCATATTTTTTTTCCCTCTGATGGGTCTCTGATGTTCCTTTACAGCACACTATTGCACAGATAAGCTGCATAAAGGGATCCCATGGTAGAGAGGCCCTATCTACATACCCAGCTAACATATGTGCCGTTCATGACGTCCTTCTGGGATTGAAGCCGAAGAGACTTGCCTCTCGTGTGTGATAGATGGAGCGCTGAATGTGTCATCCGTCCCTGATCCATCCTACTTTTAACATCCCACTTTGATATGATAATATAAAAGTATCATACGCGCTCACTGAGTAAAACCACTGTTTGATAATGTAAATGTATGGCTACAAGACACCAAACAGTCATTTTTCTTGGCTGCAGCACACCTAGGTAAGCAAAAAAAAAAAAAAACTTCCCAGCAGTGATGCCCCTTGAGAACATGATTAATGGAAGATTTTCCTGGAAAAGTATAAATAGTGGCCCAAGTGATTACAGTGACAGGCAGTGTAGCTTTTGAGTGATGCTGTCTGATCAACAGTGTAACCGGGATGGACGATAAATATACAGAACGAAAGTATCAAAGTTAGGAAGAGGTGTTTTATCTGGATCTATAGTCATTATCAGTCCATTTGGCCATAAATTGAGCAATCAGTTAGTAAACGTTAGAAGGAGTGAAAATTGCTCATCATGGTGTCCCAAGAGTCGAAGATGACAGCTTTGGTTTTGTCTGACTAGCAGTCCAAAAGACAGAGACATTTCCTTTACAATTAAGAACATTAAATAAAACCAGCAAGTCCTCACATTTGAGAATCATGTGACTGTTTTCAACTAATAAATGACTTAAATTATTAATCGATCAATCGTTTTTGTGTTATTTCTCTGCTCAACAAACCTTTTTCTTCAGTCATTCTCACTCACCCCTGAGAAGCTGTCTAGTCTGTCTAGTTTTACTGTCCATGCGTTCGTGTTTGTTCATGATGTATCTACAGAGCGGTTGGGTACAGTCGCGGCTTTCAACCGTTTCCTACTGAGGCATAGAACAGATCAATAAAGCAGCTTAACTCAGAGCTAATTATAAGTGCATTCCTTAAAGGATGCACAGTGATCATAATCTCTGTCTATACAAACGCCCTTGAAAAATCTAAATCCAGCAAGTTTGTTTTCCCTCCCAGAAGTCTTTAGCTCCTGCTGTTGTCAGCCAACACAAGACCTCTTACTGAACAGTGCAGTTATTGAATTTCCTCTTCACTGGGTTATCCTTTAATGCACTGTCTAATATTTTACAATAATATGTGGCGGTAGATGCACTTGAGAGGTCTACCATAATTCCAAATAATGAGGGAAACACAACACGGTGACTTTCAAGGGTACAATATCATAAAAATGTACAGTTTCATAAAAGCTACAGGATCGAAGGTCCTCGACGTGCCGTGTTCGCTACCCAGAGTCTCAGAGCAGAGGGAAGTAATTACAGCCGGAGAATGACCTCTTTTTATTTAACTTTGACATGGGGCGTAGCTGTGTGCCTCTAAAGAACACTCATTTCAACACACTGGGTTTGATTTGCTTGCGACTTTATTCAACACTGCACTTATAATGCCTTGAATTAACCCTGATATTCAAAGAAAGCTCCCTCAGACTCCCACCGCTGTCTCACTTTCTGCAGCACTCTTGTCAGATTGTGAATTCACGAGCCGGCCTGGCCCCATGGTTATGCACACGTCTGTACACACACACACACACACACACACAGTGTTTGAGTCATGGCCTGTGATTTAGCTGCTCCCTGTGAAGCGCAGTGATGTGCGATGCAGCTTTATGAGCTGACATGAATAATTGGGAAATAAACAGGCTGTGGCCTAAGCTGAGGTTTTAAAACCCAGTTGAACTTCCTCCAAAGTACAGACGGCAGCCCCATAGATTTTAAATTAGCCTCCCAAATTTACATACCTGCTTGCATATTCATGTTCATATCCGGAGTGATTTAAATTCCCATGCCAGTCATGCAGCTCACCTGAGATGACAATAAGCTCCGGCTTCCTGGCTTCCTCCTTTCAGGCTCTTACCAATTTCAAATGGTATCCAGAAGGTGCTGACTTTTTATATTTCATTAGGTTTTTTTCAAAGCAACTCTTCCACCTCCTTAAGTGTGAATTAAGATGTGCACTGAGGGGCTGAAGCCTTCTCATTTAATCCACTCCCTCACCAAAGTCTTCCTCTTAAAAGTCACAGGAAGCGAAGGAGGGGGGTTTTCATTATCAGGGAGTGAGATTCTTCACCTTTTTTTATTTTCAAACTCTTATGTTTGAGATAAATATGATGATCTTAGAGTAGACATAAGAAAAATGTGAAGTCATGGGTAAGCAAAGGACTCAGTTCAATTGCTTTCTTTCATGCAGAGCCAGGTCTTCTTTTGGGTCTTTAGTCCTCATTTAGACAATGTTTGAAGAAAACAGGACATGGACATCACATTCTGCATCCTTTCCCTATATGCAAGACATCACTTATCATCATCTTTTGTCTGTTTTCAGTTTTAATTCCTCCATTGTTATGAAAATGCGATCGGTTCAGTTTGGTGAGCCACACAAAGGCACTCTGAAATGCAAATCCGTGAAGACTCAGCCTTAATCAAAGTGAATAATTATTCACGGGCTGTCAAGAGTCATTGATCTGATTTCATTGTGGATATGCCCACAATTTTTTGGCCGAGAAGTAATGCACGTTGGGAGAACTGTGTTTTTTTTTTTTTTTATTCCAGACACTCATTACACATACACTGCACACTGTGAGGGGATGATATATTATATCTCATATTATAATACAGCTCAGTGGTGGGCAACATTTACCTTGAAAATCTCAAGGGGGCTTTAAATGAATGTCTTTAAATAGCATTGCTGGTTGCAAAAATTGCATAGATTACCTTTCAGATATGAAGTAAAAAATAATAAAATGCTCACACACACACACACGTGCACACGCACTTGACACACACACGTGCAAATCTCTTGCCCTCTCTCTCTGGGGTGAAACTAACATGTGTGTGTCTGCCCTTACAGAAACATTCAATCTCTTAACATGCCTTTCATGCCTGTCATCAAATTGGAGAATGTGTTACCATGGCAACAGTGTCTTAGGCACAGCCTCTGGTGACAGCCTCTAGCCAGTCCATGCACGAACACACACACACACACAGAGAGAGAGAGAGAGAGAGAGAGAGAGAGAGAGAGAGAGAACGAGGGAGCAGGAGCAGCTGAAATATCTGCACATCAAAGAGAGCCACACTGACCTGCCCACCGCTGTTTTAAAGCACCAATAAATTTCCCACTGATCTCTGTCTACAGGTGGGGGAGAAGGGAGCGACTTCAAATGCCCTCTCAAAGTAACAAAAGGTGAAAACATCTGACGCACACAATATTGCCATTTTTTGGCAACAGCAACACACAATGAATGATTCTGATTGGCATCCCTGAAAAGTGCCATCATATGTCACCTAAAGGTGGCAGCTTCCGGAGATGACTCACTTGGCATTCAGGCCACATTGTTGTGCTTTATATTAAAAGGTCCAAAATGATAGTACCCTTTCCCAGTTATCTGAACCCATGTCCACCTTGCAGCCTCCTTCTTCTTCTTTTATCATTATTCTTTTTATAGTATTACACTCTTCAGTGATGTTTATGTACAACTAATTTGCATCAGAAAATAGGAAATGTGATGTTGCCTGAAATAGGTTTATACTGAAGGGCTCATAAATCTTGGAGCGTGTGGCTGTAAATCTTTGGTTCAAGCACCCCTTGATTCTTTGCACAAGTGGCCTGCTCGTATGGATTCTCCACCATTTATACTTTTTTTTCAATACTTGAAAAATTTGAAAATAAAATCTCCTTTGGATGTTCCCAACAATGCAGTGTGTAATGAGAGATGCAGAAATTTGATCCTGCATAACTCAGTCCCCAGTGTGATTATCTGTTACTCAGCATTTGATGCAGATACTGATTCCTGACACAGATGCGGATTTCTAACTTTTAAACATTTCCTGTTGCTAAAATAAATTTAGAGGATTGTGCAGCCTCGTTGGAAGTGTGTGCCCGCTGAGTGCTTCCTGGGTTCTTCGTCTTTTTAAATTTCACACTTGATTGTAGGGCACTCTGCTTTCTAGAGTATAACTTTGCTTTTGAAGACTGCAAATTGGCAACTTGCAACAAGTAGAGAGGCTGACGGGAAAAGTCCGCGACAGTCCCTCAGATGTCTGTTGCAGTAAAAAAAAAAAAAGTCACCATCGACAGACTTCAGAGGGTTTGTGTTCTAATTGCCTAACAGCGTCATATCTTCAGTTTTACTAACAAAAATCATTTACCCTCTTGTGCATGCTGCGGAGCGAAGCCTATCAGGCAGTTACAATGAACTCTTTAGTTGTTGGCGATTTAATCTTTTTTCCATTTATATGCTAAATCTGCCACAAAACCGTTTTGTGCCAACATCATCTTCAATGATCGTAATCTTCCTGATGCAAAGTGGGAATGCAGCGTGCGTGGCCCCGAACTGCCTGGCCCGCTCAGATCCCAGCAGCAGTATTTAGGCAAGGGGTCAGGACCTAGCCAGTGTGGCATCGGGCCGCTCGGTCACGTGACTCCTGGAGAAACAGCAGAAACTCTGCAGCAGTTTGAGAGAAGATTGCTTCTGACAAGGACCACGAGGCCTTGAATATTATTACAGTCCTGAGGGTGGTGGAGGGGAAAAAGAACAGGAGGATAAATGAGAATGTAGAAAGTCACGACCAAGAGGATGTGAATGTTTGAGTGCCTCGGGACAAAACAGACATATAAGACAAGACCAAGTGTCTGAGGACAAACTATGGTCCCATCACTTCTTGTCGGAAAAACAAAAGGCCCAAGGCTGGGAAACTTGACAGATGGTGGCTGTTATTTGTAGATTGTCCCCCTTTGTTTTCTTTCGTCTGTATTTTCCAACTTTATCCTGGTACTGTGAAAACATGCGGACTATGAAATTTAAAGCTTTTATTCACCCAAAATGAGTGACTTAAATGATGTTGTCCAGAATATTCAAGCTGACATTAACACAAAAAACATGATCTGGATCTCTCTCCGGTCATTAGTTACATCTCTCCCTGTAGATGTGTTCATCGGTCAAACTGTCTATCCACAGGCATTTAGAAGGCTGCAGGCTTCACTTAAACGCTCTGGTGTTTCTGAATGAATGTAAAAATATTAAAAACACACAACCGCACCCCTAGCAATGCAATAAAACTAACTTGCAAAGCCCACTGCACTCTCTTTGGGCCATAATGTTGCTCTTGTTATTCCCTGGACGCCCACAGAAACAGAAGTGAGAGTAGTATTTTTTGGGGGATGGAGGAGGCTTAGAGGAGGCTTGGCTCATCATTAGGTGCTGCATACTAACACTGGAAACCTTAATGAAATATTTAGTGCTGTGCTAGAGTGTCTGAAGCTTTTTCCTGCTTCAAAATGATTACTTTAATTTATTAAGACACAACAATGGGCGAGGCAGAGGAAGTAAAAGCTGGTACAAGCCCCTTAGGTATTTATGAGGACTGGAAACTATCAAAGTAGACTTTTTTTTTTTTAAAGATGAACACATATAGATGTGTCCTTTCTTTATTCATATTTCATATTTCAAGCCACATATTCAGCCCACTGAACTTCGTGTTCCATGTGGCGGAGATGGTTTTCATTATGCACCAATGAACATCTCTAAAAGGAAAATTTTCACTTCATTTGGAGCCGGATAGGAAAGCAGGGCTGCGCAGTATTTCACTTGAGCACACTTGGTCTCTTTCATGATCATCTGGCTGCTGTGTTTCTTAACAATTCATCCAGCATGTTCTTAAACTTTGCAAGCTGATGGTCCTCGTACTCAGCGAAAACCAGGCAAGAGCGCTCACACCTCACCGGCTAGATTGGCTGCATCTTGTCCTGTTTACGTCTGCTGACCTCACAATTCTCCATCGATGTACACTGCTACTCATAAAACAATCAGTTTTGCTGTTTGTTGTTTGAAGGGGCATTCGTGGTGCAAGTGGATCATGTGTTTGATTACAACTCATCCTGTTTCTAGATGCACAAAGTGCAAATAATGAAAACCAGTGCTAAAACAATATACTGTAGAGAGCTTAACTCTTCAGTGGACTCTCTCATCTTTAACAACTGTTCTAGAAGAGTCATCAAGCATGTTTTTGATGATCAGGCACACTGCTCATATTATAACCTCTTGGCTCAGTGTCTTGCATTCTTGACTTGGTGGAAATGAATAATATTAGCTGAGAGTTATTTGATGCATATTTTGAAGGCTGCGTGCTCCAGCGTGGCCCACTCTCCAACGCGGCACTTTGGTACACAACATCCTGATATGAAATGAGAGCAGATACAGATGATGATAATTATAGCAGCGGCGGTAGACTTGCAAGGATTAAACTACTGACTCAAAATGCTGAGGAGATCGCTCAAAGATGGAGACAGATGGACAGACAGACTTTTAATCAGTTCCAGGTCCGTAGCAGGGAATTTGAAAGTAGAGAATTTTTTTTTTTTTTTGCCTTACCCAAGGACCTCAGCTGCTCAGTCAAGCCTTGGGTCTGTGATTGAGTGGCTGACTGAAAGGGCAATGTGGAATGATAAGAACAGAAATTAGAGAAAAAAAATTGATTGCTTGAGTGAGAAAAAAAGCCTCCATTAGCTCCCCCATATGCTTTACCTCACATAACCTCGACTATGCAAGATGATTTTAGCTGCGTAGGTGGATGGCTGGCCCGCACCTATTACTGTGTTATAAGGTCCGCAAGATGGAAAGTCACAATTGTGTACGGTGCCTCAGCACTTCCACTGGCTCCATCACTTAACAAGCTAAGTGAGCTGATGTAGCGTTTAGGCTCCAAGATTCAATGTTACAATCTGAACCGTGTACAGTAGAAACATAAGCGTTATAAATAATGGCAAAACTTATCTTAATATGGGCCAGTGCATCTAGCAAATCTCAACAAAATGAAAATACATATAAATAATATAGATAATAATATTTTTTTATTATAATAATAATAATAATAAAAATAATTTATTTATTTATTTATTTATTTTAAATAGATCGTCTATTAATGTCATCAGAAATGCAGTTGACTGACTTTTTGTGTATGCTACTGCACTAAAACTCACCAGAAATCAGTTTGTGAAAGGTAATTTCTAAAGATTCCTCCCTGGGCAGCAGCATATCCTCAGAATACTTCAACATTTTTATAGGAGTGCCCTTTTGTTTAACATATCGCAGAGAGAAATGAGTTCGCATACACAGGAACACACGATAACAAAGACGCTGATGTTTGACTGAAATGATCCTGAAAGGTGAAAGGCTCACTGTGTGGTTCAGGTCTGTTCCACTTAGTTATTTCAACATTTTGTCGAACAAAGAAAAAAAAAGATGACGACAGCTCCTGATGGATAAAACACTTTCCTCATCAATCACTGCAATAAGAAACATCAGCTGTCAGCCTGTGTGTTCCCAAAACACCAGCAGCTGCCTGCAGTGGAGCACACAGAGGTTTTGGCTTCCTGTTCATCATAGCTTACAGGAGGAAGAGTCTGGCAAAGCATCTCGCAATTATACCTCTAACAGTGTAAGTTCACACTGCGTGCCAGTTGGCATCAGTTATTTCAGTAATAGCCGTTATATTGACTAAACCTATCAATCTCCAAAACCTCCACATTTACTTTATGTAAACCCACAATTAAAGACAGATGTAGTGAAGAAACTTTTACTAATTTCTTCGTACTGAGAAGTAACACGTGGAATTTGATCAGTGAAAATTGGACTCATTCTGCATGTTGCAATAACATGTAAGGACAGACATCTGCAAAACAGCAACAAAAAGATGTGTTATCCAATATAATGAAGTCATTTGTGCACCGTTAATGATTTTTCTTTATTAATCACTGTAATTTTAATCTGATTTGTCTTGTTTAGTACACTAACCACTTTTTTAGAAGCGTTGTAAATCCATTACTGTACATGCAGTCCGTTGCTGTGTTTGTTAAACACTGAGCATACCTCAGGTCAGGAGGCTGGAGCTCCTTCCTCAGCGTGTTTATGAAGCCAGCTGTGTTACCTTTCTCACTTGACTGCTTTGTCTTATTGGAATCAATGGGAGACCAAGGTGGTTCACTCACTCCATTAATTTGGTATCATGAAACTGCAACTTTGTGCAAACCCTGAAGTAATATATATCAGACAGCGCCGGGCTTGTTTGGCTTTGGCCATGGGAGGCTAACATCCATACTAATGTCCCGTCCTCTGGTGGGAGGACGGTACTGTGGGGTTTTCCTGATTTAAATGAGACTTCAACCCTGCAAATCGATGAGCCTCCCCCCCTCCCAGCTACACAAAATCAGCACAGTGGCCTGAAATGCATCATGGGCTTAAATTCAGGGTACATGGGTCAATAAGCAATTTGAGATTAGGCTTCATTGTTGTCCTCGTTGGGTAGACAGACTGCAAGGCTGCAATGTCAGTTCACTTGTGCTGAAATAAAATGTTTTTTTAAAAAAGCTATTTGTCTGCACTACAGGCTTTGTTTTTGACCATTGCTGGAGGTAAATTGAAGATATTCAAATTCCCCACACTGGTATAAACAAAAGAGTGAAGGCAGCAACTCCCTTCACCGTTGTGTTTATTTTTTATGAGGCATGGCATAAATCGAAACCTGAAGAGTCTAAAAATAATGTTCTTTTTTAATATTTCTCACAATGACGACAGCACGGCCTCCCTCATCTGCACAGTAAAGACTTTTCATTATCAAGGTGCTTCAGCAGATTATATAAATGGCTGCGAGAATGTAATGAACCCTTAAAGCATTGGCTCACTTAGATGGGGACCGTTTTACTTATTTGACTCACTTTCCTGCAGATCTGACCGTGACATTTTATTCTGAACCTGCAGCCTGAATGTTTTGCCTGAAATATATATGCGCATTTAACACAAGCATGCAAGAATGCCATTATTTTTTGTAACGGCCCTGAATGTTGTCACCAGACATAAATTGCAATGTGCTGAATCATCCAACATGCATGTTATTCTTTGGTATATTGGCCTGAAAAGATTGAGAACGGTGCCTTGCTAGGAGTGCTTCTGGTTGTTGTCTGGTTGTAGACGTAGTTCAGGCCCCCCCTCCCAAAAATGGGCACTTTGGTCCATGCCCTCTACAGCAACACACGGAAGCATTTTATGATCTTAGGCCTCTATAAGGACTGAACCCTTTTATTATATGACAACACTATGGGAAATGTAAGAGGGCTAAAATACATGTTTAAAATTAGAGACACTCGCTACCATGGTTATGGTCATAAACATGTGTTGAAGGTTTGGAAAGAAACAATTCACAGCCAGATTCGTAACTAAATTTTAAGGTTACATGCATTTAAAAAAAACAAACAAGCCTGGGAGGATGTGTCATTGAAAACAGAAAGGACAAGCCCGCTGTCTGATACTTTTTCTGTTCTGTCTGCCCTTAAGTCTGTGTGTGTGTGTGTGTCTGTGTTAATGTGAGTGTGCTTGTGTTTTATTCATACTGTCCCCACACACGCAGCATGTCAGCTGTAATCGCACAACATGTACAAATGTGAAACTCTACAGGACCAATTTGGCCAGTGAGTAGAAGCTTTACTCCATTTGCTGGTTCTGTTCCATTAGTTCCCTCAGCCATACTGGAAAAGCCTTCCTCGCATCAGCCCGCTGCGTATAATTGAATCACTGTTGTTGTCATTTCACGCATTTGTGTACTTTAATGTGAAATACAATTAGAAAATCGTTGTCATCGTTTGCACGTGAAGCCAGAGCTCTCGACAGCTGGCTCTTCAATGCCCTTTTCCATTAGCAAGAGTGGAGCAAAGCACAGCAGCATTTGAATTTATAATTCTATTTGTTTTGTGATTAAGTTTTAATACCATAAAAATATTAATTGAAAGAGTTTTTCTTTTTAAACAGGATAACATTTTCATAATTTTAATCATCCTGACAGTTATGATATCATGTTACTCAGCAGCGCCACGCACAGCTTCTGTATCACCACTGTGTGGAAAGTGCTGCTGTCCCACTCGCCTCTCATTACTGCAGGAACACAAAGCACTGTGTGTAAACCAATACACACTCTTTCGTAAGATGGTCTGCTTTTTTCAAGGTTGCATTTCTGACTCCTTCATTATTTGTGTACCATCTTCCAATTCGTTGGAGGTCATCACAGTGAAATGATTCACCAACGTCCTTGTAGTAATAATCCAGATTAGCTGTTGCATCCGGCGTAGTAGAACTTGGACTGTACAATGACAAAGGTAGATTATCCTGCAAGCGGGAACAAAAACACATGTAGTGGCCTACTTTGATAATAAACAAAAAATACCGCTTCTAGGCAGAGGTGGAGGAAGTATTCAGTATGTTTAATTTAGTAAAAGTAGCAAAACCACAAGTAGCAAATCCTACGAGTACTTGAGTTAGTGTACTTAGTTACATCCCACTGAGTCTCGGCAAAGAAACAGGCATGTATAAATAAGTGGGACACAAATGCACCCAGAGAAAATAAAAGAAATGAAACGCAAATAACAAATATTAACATGGGACTTGGCGGAACAGATAGCATAGATGGTTGGGGTTTTAGGACTTTGACAGACTGGCAAAAGAAAGCGTTGCTCATCCTGGCTGCGAATCCTCCGACCAGATGGCCGTGGAACAAAGAGGCGGTGGCAAGAGTGAGAGAGGTCTTTGATAATAGAAGAGACAGTGAGAGAAAAATGTCCAGAGTGGAGGGCAGAGAGGTCTGAATGATGCCTTTTGCTCTCCTCATTACGTACTGGAGGGACTCGTGATCTGCGGCGTTACAGGTCCTGTTCCCGCGAGTCTCTTTCCCTTTAATATGAGGTAACAGCACCTTTAGATATCTGACTGACCTCAAGGAGATCTGAGAAAAATGCTACTTAGATGTTTGCTGTTGATCACAGCAAGAGGAATTTTTTGCTTTATTTTATCATTATGATAAAATTGAGTTATGCAGTGTAATAGTTAAAGAATAATGACACCATCTGTGTTTAAATTGGCCTATATATTCCCAATAAGCCTTTGCTTTCTCTGTGCAGTTCTGTTTACTACCAGGTACATCTGGAAAAATGAAAGAATTACATTATTACTCTATGATAAATGTGGAATAATGCATTTTAGTTGCATTAGGTATACTACCTGAATAAATCTGGCTTTTGATTTCTATCGGTCTTTCTTTCCGTTTGCCTTACAGCTATACAGGCTGACACCAGAGACCACACACTTTACATGTTGTGTTTTTTACGTAATATATTTTATAGTTACTATAGATACTCAATATAAAATTATGACGACGTTTGTCATGGGGGGGGGGGTTTGAAAAGTTGTCTTAAAAGTTGTCTTAATAACATCTTACATGAGGTTTTATTATATTAAGCATCCCTCAGTGTACCAGTTTACAATGATTCTTTCTGACAAATCAATTTCAAATTATAACCTGATTGACTTCATTTCAATTGCAATTTTACATGACGAGGCTGAGATCCTCCCCGTGTCACCGGCAGCCTGTGGTAGCGAGCAGTACTCGTTTGGTAGTTGAGACAGGCTGAGACACACCTCCTTCAACTCGCTGTCAACTATGGGGTGTAAAAATACAAAAAAATGTAGACTACATAATGAATCTAAAATAATTAAAGAGATAGAGGATGAATGTGAGAGAGATAAAGACTAAATGCTACATGATTTCACATTTCTGTTTTTTTTTCTATGCTGCAGCAGTTTCAGCTGACACTGATTGCTGTAAATATGAAAGTATCTTTTTTTTAAAAAGAGCAAGATGGTGGCGCCCCTATCAGGGATATTTTGGCTTCCCTTTTGTACAGTGAGAGGAAGTGGAGGCAGGTTGTTCATCTTTATATACAGTCAGTGGTCTCATCCACTGCCTGTGAGAAAGCTCAGGGAAGAGGCTGTGATTTGCTATTTATTGGAGGTTAATCGGATTTACAATGAGATCTTCATCCTTTTCTTGTGGGAAAAAATAACCCCAAAAAAGGCCACAAAATGAGATTTATGCTTTACCAGAAGTGTTTCCAGTTAGTTGATTTGGTAAATGTATTTCTGGGTAACAGCCCTGCCTCCATTAAAGCGCAGTGCACAGTTTCATTGAGCATTATTATGGAACCATCTGGGACTATTGGGGCTACATTTCAGTCTTTCTCAGGGGAGAGTTCAAAACTTTTTCCACTGTATTTTAGAACAAAAACAAATTAGTGAGCCACATTGATCATTTAAAAATGGTGGGTGTACATTTATATTCTTTCAAAGATAATAGGTCTTATAACAGGACAACAAGAACACCAGCAGCAGGCTGATTTCGCATGACTGGATTAAGAGCTGGGAACAAAGTGAAAAGGATCAATGAGCCTGGTAAACTAACCCTCCCTCTATCTGACTACTCCATTCCCATTTGTGGAAACTACACAACAGGCTTGAAAATTGGATGAACAAAAAAAAAAAAAAAAAAAAAGACCCCTAATGAAATTCAGGGTAGGGTTCACTGTGACACTCGACTTGCTTCCCCTGATGAAGAAACACACTCTGATGGGAAGGTGAAATAATGAGAACTCGGATGCCTGAGAGGTACAACATAATTGGGATTGGCATATTCAATCAAAACACACTTCTATTCAATTTCCAGTCTTACAGGCTTACCTCGCCTGTAATTTCGTTTGATTGGCACCGGTTGGAAAAAGGCGGAGGGCGCAGACTATTTTCCCTCTGTCAGGCAGCGATGGTCAGTCTGCATCAGCATGAATATAATTAGCCAGGATCACTTCACTGACCTCTGAAAGTCATTTCATGTTTGGGCAAGATGTGACTGACTGGAAATTACAAGCGCTGTTGTATTGATGTGTCTCTGCACAGGGCGATATGACACATTGGATTTCCTCGGTTGAACATTTTATGTCCTTATGGCTGCTAAAAGCCATAGTTTCAGCTGAGCCAAAATAATATCTGTGTGTGGTGCTGTCTGCAGAATATGAACCACATGTAGCCGATGGATCTTCTCCCTCCCTGCCACTCCATGGCACTGTGCCAGTTGTTGGCACACAGAGTTGTGGGAGGCGTGTCGCGCCCCTATATATATATACAGGTGTGCCCATACCTCCGGCACTCCTCCCGTTCCGCTCATTCCCTGTGGTGGCTGTGGCCTGGCGTGGCAGAGTCCTCTTGTTTGGCGTGGCCGTGACCTTCGTTCCAGTGAACGTTATAGCTG
Source organism: Scortum barcoo (assembly GCA_023238725.1). NCBI lineage: Eukaryota > Metazoa > Chordata > Actinopteri > Centrarchiformes > Terapontidae > Scortum > Scortum barcoo. The sequence goes on from CM041552.1 coordinate 21,229,879, forward strand.
TTTGTGGCAGCCGTCGAGGCACCAATCCCCAAGTACTCAGCGTGCCTGACTACTGGTGCTGTGGGGGACGTGTTGTGCCGCTGGGTCTTTTCTGGGTGTAATCGCGTGTCTGCTTGGTAAGTTGCCATTGTCTGCCTGCCTTCGTGTGTCTGTGGCTTGGCTTCGGGATTGCCAATAATGTATATTTTGTGTCGCAGCGTGGTCAAGCCGCGGCCTTTGAGGCTTAAACCCACCAATCCGCTGCGTAGCTGCGCCGTATTCCCAGACGAGAGTGGTATGTATGTTTCAGCTATTCCTTAAAGGAATAATTCCGACGAATTTGACCTTATGGTTATTTTTATCACATCTACCATGTGCTCTCTCTCCTAGCGTCCTGGCAGTTGCTTGGCCTGCCACTGGCCACCACTCCTGGGAGGCATTGCTGTTTTGATTCTACTTCGATTCTACTTTCAAATTTCAAAATTCAAATTTATTTATTTAGAGCCCAAAATCACAAACATTGTTTGCCTCAGAGGGCTTTACAATCTGCACAGTTGTGACACCCTCTGTCCTTAGACCCTCGAACCGAGTCAGGAAAAACTTCAAAAAACCCTTTATGGGAAAAAGAAGAAACCTGAGGAAGAGCCACAGATGAGGGATCCCTCTCCCTGGGACGGACAGACGTGCAATAGATGCCACATGTACAGAGAACATCATCAATCATATTATGGAATTAAACATGGAGTCGTAATAAACTGTAGCTATACTGAGTTCATTGGTTTAGTCCATGTATGAAGGTATCATAGGGTAATGGAAATAAGTCTGTGAGTCCAGGTGCATCTCTAGATGTCCTCATATGGAGCTCTGGGCCACTCGACCTTCTCTCCACAACACAGACACAGATCATGTCCCCACCAGGCCAGGTGAACCTCAGACAGATGGACCACAACCAGAATCAGTGAGGAACCTTGCAAGACTGGAGAGAACAAAGAGGACCGGGGCTCCGGCAGTAACATGCACTTTACAGGACATAAGAGTATTAACATTAACCACTTTAACAGTTTAACCAATTTAACTACTTTAACCAGTTTAGCCACTTTAACCAGTTTCTAAAAGTGACTCCAGTTTGCACTACTACCGATAATATGAGTAAAGGAAGCAAAGAGAGAGGAAGAGGAAGCAGAGAACATAGGAAGCAGAGACAGAGGAAGAGGGAGGTGCCCGATGCATCATGGGAGCCCCCGGCAGTCTAAACCTATAGCAGCATAACTAAGGGCGAGCCTGTGCCCACCCTAACTATAAGCTTTATCAAAAAGGAAGGTTTTAAGTCTATTCTTAAACACTGACACTGTGTCTGCCTCTCGGACCCAGACTGGGAGCTGGTTCCAGAGAACAGGGGCCTGATAGCTGAAGGCTCTGCCCCCTAGACTACTTCTGGAAACCCTGGGAACTACAAGTAAGCCTGCGTTTTGGGAGCGCAGCACTCTAGTCGAGTTCGGATGATAAGGAGTTATCAATTCATTAAGATATGATGATGGTGCCAAAACATGCAGAGCCTTATATGTGAGGAGAAGGATTTTAAAATCCACTCTAAATTTTACAGGGAGCCAATGTAGAGAAGCCAATACTGGAGTAATATGGTCTCTTTTCCTGGTTCTAGTCAGCACCCGAGCAGCGGCATTCTGGACCAGCTGTAGAGTCTTTAACGACTTGTTTGGGCAGCCTGATAAAAGTGAATTACAATAATCCAGCCTGGAAGAGACAAATGCATGGACTAATTTTTCAGCATCGCTTTGGGACAAAAAGTGCCGAATTTTTGCGATGTTGTTGTGCAGGTGGTAAAAGGCAGACCTTGAAATATGCTTAATATGGGTGTCGAAAGGACATATCCTGATCAAATAAAACCACAGAGGTTCCTTACAGTGGTGCTGGAGGCCCAGGTTAATGCCATCCAGCAAGGCTATCTTAGGAGAAAAACGTGTTCCTCAGGTGTTCGGACCTCGGACCTAATAGGATCACTTCAGTTTTATCTGAGTTCAACAGCAGGAAATTTCTTGTCATCCAAGCCTTTATATCTTTAAGGCAGGCCATGGAGTTTCAGGAGCTGATCAGTTTTGTCTGGCTCCACTGATAAATATAATTGGGTGTCATCATCAGCATAACAATGGAAATCTATGGAGTGCCTCCTGATGATATTGCCAAGGGGCAGCATATACAAAATAAACAGAATTGGACCTAGCACTGAACCTTGTGGAACTCCATGACAGACTTTAGACTTTAGTATGCACAGAGGATTCATTATTAATATGGACAAACTGAGACCGATCATCTGATAAGTATGCCAGACCCTTTAATGCCAAGCAGTTTTTCCATTCTCAGCAACAGGATGTGATGGTCAACTGTATCAAAGGCAGCACTGAGGTCTAACTAACAGGACAAGTACAGACAGAAGCCCTCTATCTGATGCTGTCAACAGGTCATTAGTGACTTTCACAAGTGCTGTTTCTTTCTGTGCTATGGTGAGCTCTAAATCCTGACTGAAAAACTGAAAAACTTCAAAAAGACTATTACTGTGGAGATAATTACATAACTGGCTGGCTGGCAATGGCAATGGCTTTCTCTAGAATCTTAGAAAAAAAGGGGAGGTTGGATATTGGTCTGTAATTGGCTAACACATCTGCATCAAGTGTAGGTTTTTTGATCAATGGTTTAATTACAGCTATTTTAAAAGACTTGGGTACAAAGCCTGACACCAGAGACAGATTAATAATATGCAGCAGTGATGTGCCAATAAATGGGAAAACTTCCTTAAGCAGCGTACGTAGTTGGGATGGGGTCTAGAGAGACAAGTTGTTGCTTTCGATAATGAAACTAACGAGGATGTTAATTCGGGAAGGCCAATTGGAATAAAACTGTCTAAGCAATTGTCAGGAGGTTTAGCGTAATGTATCTGCTCCTAAATTTCCTGAGTCTGAAGGATCGGAGTCTAACGAGGGCAGATCCTGACAAATTTTGTCCCTAATATTCAAAATCTTGTCATTATTAAAGAAGCTCATGAAATCATTACTACTTAAACTTAAGGGGATGCAGGGTTCAATCAATAGAGCTATGGCTCTGTGTCAGCCTGGCTACAGTGCTGAAAAGAAACCTAGGGCAAGTTCTTATTTTTCTCTATTATTAATTCTGAATAGTAGGCTGCTCTGGCATTACACAGGGCTTTCCTATATGTTTTGAGACTCTCTCTTTCCTAGAGGCTAGGCTCCGAGAGTCCTCCTCTTTGGTGGAGTGCGCCATATCCTTTCCAATTGTCGCGTTGTTTGTTTTAACTTGCGAGTTGCAGAGTTAAACCATGGTGCCAATCTCTTTTGTTTTATGATCTTTTTCTTTTAGGGGCGCAACAGAGTCCAGAGTGTCTCTGAGTGAGTCCATGGTGTTATTATTAACAAGTGGTCAATGGTCAATTTGGGGGGAGCTCAAATAAACATGAGAGTCGTCAGAGATACTAGGAAATCTTACTGACTTTAATGCTGTCGGAATTGCTTCCTTAAATTTAGTCCTAGTACAATCAGTTAACCATCTAGTGAACACTAATTTTTCTAGAGGTGCATAGTCCTGTAATAGGAATTTCAAATGATAATAAGTAGTGGTCTGAATAACACAGGATTTTGGGGGGAGACTATTAAGTGCTCAATATCAATAATACCATAGGTGAGGACCATAGGTGAGGACCAAATCAAGGGTGTGATTGTGACAGTGAGTTGGAGAATTTATCCTCTCTGAGAAAACCCAATGGAGTCCAATAATGAGATGAATGCTGTGCTAAGACTGTCACTATCCATGTCCACATGAATATTAAAATCACCTACTTCGATTCTACTTCTATTTTACTTCTATTTTACTTTGATTCAACTTTTGGTTTTGATTTTGTTTTGATTCTGTTGTTAATCTGGTTCCTGTTTTTGATTCTGATGCTCTTCTGAGTCTGAGCCCTGAGCAGGTCTATTGTATAGGGACCTTGGTAATATCTTAAATCTTTATTTATTTTTTTTTAATTTCTTTTATTATATTATTTTTCTTGAGTTACTTAGGTTGCAGCTTTTTGTTTTGTTGTATTTTGTTTTGTTGTAATTTTGCATCGTTTTTGGTTATTTTATTTTAAGTTGTTTCTTATTTATTTGGTCAGCTACAGGCGTGAAGCACTTGGCCTGTTTTTTTAATTTTCCTTTTTTTGTCAAATAGGTGCCGAGGGCCTGAGGCGGCAGTGATTCCCGGTGGTGGTGTTTTTCACGATTTCTTTTAAAAGTGTGCGGTGTCACGGGTGGCTAGTTTTGTGGACTTTTGATTTTTCCTGCCGCCATGGTAAGCCCCTTAAGCCCCGTTTGCACGTTTGCACAAAGTTTTATGTGGGTTTTATGATGGCTAAGCCCTGAGTGCCTGAGCTGTATTTCTTTTTTTTGATATTTCAATCTCATTGATAATTGCTGTTTAAATAAAGTTTAAATTATTATTTCTTTAAACCCTCCTACGCTGTCTCTCGCCCATTGGTATTAAAAGAACCTGTAATTGTACTCCCAATATAGTTTAGTAATTTCCTGGGGTGGGGTGAAACTCCCCAGGTGGTGGCGTTGTTGCACATCTTTTTGAAGCCTCCGCTCCACTACACACATCTTTAGACTTCAAACAGTCATTGTATGGAGAAGCTAATGCCGACAATGCGACAATGCAACCAAGGGCTCAGATATTAAAATAAATTTCAGTCAACATCATTTGCTGTCAGTCTCAATTGAACATTAGAGACTTAACAGACGCTGTAAGGTTATCGCGCTGCATTGGATCAGACTGTGCAGACGATGTTGTTTCCACCCAGTACAAGAGGCTAAAATAAAACCATATACCTGATTTATAATTACTGTCTGGCTGTCTCCCTGATAATTGCATCTGTTAAATCTATACATTACTCAGAGCTACTGTTTTTGCTTTCTGGCTAAACTTGTAATTTGCATTTGCCTGTCATACAATTATCACTGGAGGCCAGCATTAGAGCTGCTGCAGGGGCATAAAAGCCACCCTGACAAGTAAAAACACGCCTCTGTTATGGTGGAAAGCCAAGGAGGAGACCAAGGGAAGGACTTAGGGGTGGATAAGAACACAAAGGGTACAAACAGTATCCACAGGCTCAAGTTGAATTAACAACCCTCTGATTGATGTATTGAATCATACAATAATTTCAACTGCTGATGTAGTTGTGTCCATTTATAGCATGAGGATAAGTATATACAGTACACTTGTATCCTTTCCCTGTCACTTCAGAGTTGACATCAGCTTCAAAGGAGAGCGATCAGCATCACATCACAGAAACGTCACACATGACTGTCGGGAAATGAAATCTCTGGAGCAGGTACCAGATACGCTCGACCTGGCAGATCTGCCAGGTTCCTGTATTTACAGATGACATACTATGACTGTACAGCAGAACACCACGGACTGTTCATATAGAGAAAGGGAGCTACATAAAAGATCCACATACAAAATAAATGCCAAGCTTTGCATTTGTATTATTTAACATCCATTTCTCTCTCTGTGTATATGTATTTATAGTTTAAAGTTAATATAAGTACATATATTTCCTGTGCAATTAGTCAGGAGAGGTGCCGTATTTTGCTGGAGAAAGTATAAATGATCTTATTTCTGTAAAATTGCTGATTGAAAGTGGAGTTTGCATAATACAAGACTACCAAAGCTTTTATTAATACTGTAATTGTTACTTAGTGTTTTGTATTGTATTTTTATATTTAAGTATCCTCTAAACTGTTAATAGTTAAAATACTGTTCAATTACAAGTTCAGGTTTGCCTTAGTCATATAAAAAGCCTTTCTTTAATGTTGACGAGTAGTATTGGTTTAAGCGCTGGTACTGTTTTGAAAGTATCTTTTTAGCTCTGGTATGGGGAAAAAACTCAAACAATATCGATGTTGAATACTGTGCAGAGTAATGCACGGCGACAAAGAATGCACAGAAATGGATTAGCAGTCTACCTCCATATAAGGACAAAAGACAGAGAACAGGACAGACAGATGAAAGTGGAGAAAAGGAGGTCATCTGTGTCATCACTGAACAGAGGAAAGGGACTGCAGGACCATTTATAATCTACTTACAGTGACATCCTGACATCCCCTCTCAGTTTAATCACACCTTCATGCATGACTCTGATGCCACTCACATTACTTATCATGTGACCCTAACGGCTCCCCAGTGTCGAGAAGCTACTTTGAAAGCACAGCTTTACAAGCTACCAATTACTTCACACTGAAAGAAGTTGAACTAAAGCAAATCTACCCATGGGAGAAATCTAGTTTGGTTAACTAAAGTTACTTAGAAAGTAGTTTAAACTAATTTAAAAAAAAAAAGGGAGATCAAATTAAGAACGTAAATGTGATGTAATTGTTACAGCAAAGTCTCACAAAAAAAGTCACTCAGTCAAGTTTATTGCAAAAAAAAATGCCCACTTGTTCACAGATCATACATAAACAATAAAATGAAATGCTCATGGGAAACTGCAGGAATGTCAGCTTTGGTTTAGTCGATGTTTCTCAGTCAAACAGCGGAGGTATTTCACCAAGCAGGATTACTCAGTTGGACAAGTAACTTCTAAAACAGCATGCAAAAAATCTGAGATGTTGGTTAATAATTAGTAATACTATGTGAGAATAATGCTGTGACTTTATCTCATTATATATTTACATTACATTTATATAGTGGATGCTGTCATCCTAAGCGACCTATAGTGTCTTCTGCATGGATCATTAACATGTGAAGATGCTGACTTTTTGCCTGTGACATGCAGTTTTGCCCTCAGTCTTTTAGTGGGATATGATATATGTAGTCATTCTGTTCATATTTAAGACTGGCATACTGACTGTCTACTTTTGACCCACCGTTTCAGAAATGACCAAAAACTACAAGCGGTACCTGTGCCCCCATTATCATTATGTGGAAATGCTTGACAGACACAGCAACTTTTAATAAGACGGGACGGTCAGCTGCCTTTTACTCAGGATTTATTAATATCCAATGACCTAAAAAAGAGAAGCCTTGTTACTATCTCACCGTAAAAGCTTTGAATAACAAAGTTTTCAACTTATGTAGGTCTTCGGGTTGTGAAGACGAAGTGAGATAAAGTGTCCCTGTTTCAGAAGGGACACATGGAGGATGATAATTGTGTTTACGTATGATGTTATTTTCAGGGACATCCAGGGACAACTATTAATGTAAGGTCTCTCGGGTAATACTGTGTGTGCCGCTTTGGTTACCATGGTAAAGAAACTGAATCATTTCCTTGTATGCCTCACCAAGGTATTTAATTTATCATTTAAAAGCAATACTGGGTAATAGACATCCGTTTATTGAGCTCTGAGCACAGTCTGAAATTTCAGTTCTTTGCTTGTATGTACAGTATAATAAGACAAGATGCTTTTAGCTGACAGAAGAGCACAGAGGTCACATAAAACCTTCACATGCACACTCTAAAATAGGTTTTGAAAACCATTATGAGCCTTTAAAAAACCTAAAACGAATTGCATTGGAGAGGTTTGGAGAGTGTTTAAAACGTCTTTGACAACTGTGGAATCTATTTGACTGATTCAGCTTTTTTTTAAATTGCATTATTTTGGATACGCTTCATAGAGCGCAGGATCAAAAACACCTCTTAACCTTCAAACAAACGTGCATGTGTCGGTTTAGGTTACAAGATGAAAGTCACTGGAATTCAGACAGAAAGTTTTTCCACAACGCCGGTGATATTTTCATATATCATGTCAAAGAATGGCAGATGCTTTCACAGCTGGCAGGGAAATGAGTTATAGTGGAGCTGCTCTGAAGCCACCTGTAAACGTGGCTGTCGTCTGTTCTTTGGTCACTTCTAGCATCATGTTGCAAGTTTCTGGACCAGTAAAAAGAAATCTTGGTTATTGTCCAAGTCAGGGAATGAAGGACTATAAAGCATTTAAAGGTGATGAAAAGTTTTTGCAGACCATGTAATCTTTCAGCTCATTAAAGAACAGATCACTTGTAAACACGGCGTCCCTTAGGAGGGATTGATGATGCATCTTTCCATTAGCTTTTAAGAAAAGCCAATCAGCGGGGTCTGGGCTATCATCTGTAACACAGAGCAATTAAACCAGTTTTGTAGAGACCCTTTTAGTCCAATGGTTGGAATTCCCAAAATGCATCAACAGAGCAATGACCTGAATCGCTCTCCAAAGTTCATCACAATCTTATCACAGGGTCCAAGTTGTCATGCTTGATGGATGGATATCGACTGAGGCCAGAATCGCTCTGCTGATTTCATCGTGAAAAACCAAATGAAAATACCATGACTGGTGTCAGAGGAGGTATGTCTTATTAGCACATTAGGTAGCCCTGATATGGTAGATTATGAGAAAAATATCATAAACTCACAATTGAGTAGCTACAAAAGAGCGTACGTCATTACATGATGTGATAAATGAAATTAAATAATGTTGTTTATAGCAAAAGGTGTAATTACAACAGAGCTTAGAGTTACTACATGAACATTTTACAGTGATATAGAAAACAGGAAATTACATGCTACTAGTGGTATTTTAAATAGTACTTTAATCTCATTTTAATTTACTAAACTGTACCACATAAGTATGTTACAATAACATCATACAGGGATTTAAATGTTTAACCAGTATTCCTATTATTTATGATTCAGTAGGCATACTTTTGTCAGTTTCCCTACAGTGTGTGGCTACAATATTACTGATTACATTATTTAGTGTGTGGGAAAAGGGGGCAGGGAAATAAACCCTACGCACTTGAGTGGTTACATCACACAAGTCACATAAGTTCAAAAGCTTACCTGACTTTCACATCTCCAGGCACTCCAGGCCAATAGTGTAAAGTGCGTGTGATTACCCCTCCCCCCAACTTAGATCACACTCGCACAACCCTTCTGCACACGCGTGAAGGAAAATTGTTGAGTAATCTGCACGAGTCACACAAGACCAGAGAGATATTTCATTCATCTCATGGCGGTCACAATGGCCTTGAGTGTGTGTGTGAAATGTTTTGTTTTATATTCAGTTTTTATGCGTGTAGCATCATGTTTCTTGCTGAGGTGAGCCAAAAGAGACATTTCTCTGCCTGGCTGGACAATGAAAGTTCTCTTCTAATAATCTAATTACCCTTTGCAACACGGATATTTTCTCCCAGCACTGAAACTATGTCCGAAGGATTTGCAGGTGTCCAGTTTGTGAATGTTACATGTACATAATGAAGCACTGGGATCTCAGCGTATGGTAAATGAATGAGTTTTGTTGGCCAGTCAGCAGTTCGTGAATGTGCTATCACTGCACATTAGATTGATCCAAACAAGCACTTAATACATTGCTTTCTGGTCTGAGGTACACGGAGGGGTCCGGAGGATGTGGAGACAAAGAAATCAATTGGCCTAATAGAGAAGAGAGAGCAGAAGGGGAGAGAGGGAGACCGGGTGGGTGGAGGGAGCCGATCCAATCAGACAAGATGATGATTGCCTGTGTAGTAATCAAGTTTTTATATGAAGGAGCACAGGAAATTGGTGAGCCAGTCAATATCCAATCGAATCAATATCAACACGCTCTACTCCAGAGCAGCAATTTCTTAAAAAGCTGCTTGCGGGCCGCGCCAACCTTTATCAATAATACCAGAGGGGGGATCCGCCAAAGATGTTGGTTCAAGAAGAAAAGCTGCAGGCCTGAAAATATCACTCACCTTTTGTTGACACACACAGCGCTGGCTCACTAAAGTCGGGAAAATTAGTTTTGAATTCGGGGCCGCTGTCGTGCTATGATTTTGCTTGTGTGTGTGAGTGTTGTGCTCATAATTTCCACTCTCCACAGTCGGGTAAGTGAGACAAAAGGATTTGTCCAGATTAGAATTGGTTTAGATGGGAAACACAGTTGCTTTAATTAAGTGATTTAATTTGTGATTTAAAAGTGAATTAAAGTAATTATTATTGCAGTCGTTGCCAAAGTGTTGTTAAAGTGAGCGCCTGAGTCTTTTAAAAGATACTGAAGCAGTAAAGTTGAACACCCTCTCATTTATGAAATGACATTTTCTTTATTTTTTATGTGACAGAGCATCAAGTCCAAAATAAATATCACATCTAAGACACAGCAAGGATTCATCGCCTGTACTGTGGACCTCACTGACAAACACAGAGCTCTCCTTACTAATAGCAATTAATTTTCATTCTGAAATTTCCAACTCAGAATAAGCAGGTCAATTAAGCTTTGGATTTCTCTGCCAGCAGAATGACGCACATGGAGCAGAAGTAAGAGTGATACTCCAAATATAAGGAGTTTGCACGGTGATATCTTTATTTGAAAGTACAAACAATTGGCTTTCCCAAGTGTGTAAGCTATGCAACCAAACAAGGTTACACTGGAATGAAATAATGGTCTGATCTTATGTTTTCTTTATCAATACCACATTAACTTGCTACACTCTGCAATATGATAACAATGCTGCTCTTTTATTCCCATTTTATTCCCATTATTAATTAATTATTAATCTTCTGCAGGCAAGGATGTTGTAGTTGAACTTTTGGGACTATATCACATACGTAGCCTAAGTGCATAATTAACATCCTTTAGAGGATTGTTGTGTCAAAATGTGTCGAGACAGAGATTTTAACTAACTCGTGAAGCTAACATTAGCTTAAGTGGCCGATTAGCTACAACTAATAATGCGTGTAATAGAGGTCATTTTAGCTGATGAGATCAGCGGTTGCGGGTTGCTTTTGGCCCCCCCGTCTGAAACAAAGGACTTGTGGTTTCAAAACTTTGCAAGATTTGAAGTGGTAAATTTGCCACATTGCAACGGTAACTAACATCTAAGTGTGCTTCTGCCTTTAGGATAATTAACTGACTCAGCATACCAGATGTGCCGTAATTAAAACATCTGCGACATGAATTTCTATGACACAACAGAGACTGCTGACGAACGCCCGACACTGAGGTTCTGTTAGTTTGACCTGGCGACGCTCAGGTGGGTCAGCATTTAGAGAAACTGAGCTGGCTGATGTTCGTGTGTCAAACCTCATGTGTTGTAATACCACTGGGGCACAGCTGTGTGAGAAAAGGCAGATGTTCCACCCACTTCAGCCTCTAATGTTTTCCATTTGGGAGAACACATGGTGATTTTTGAGAACACATGGTTTTATATGAACACGTACATTTACACATACACATATCTGTACACTGTATGGATTGTCATGCAAACCCATGGACACTGAGTACACACTTTACAATGCATGTTTAGATAAATTTGGAAATAGTTAACATCTAATAGGGCCCTCTGAAAACTAGCTGATATCAAGGGTTCATCCTGATAACATGAATTTCAGTACTACGTCTGAATACTAATGTTTTCCTGGAGAGTGAATATTTTGAAAGTGCCATGATTGCATGCACGTGTGAGAGCACACACAGCACGTCACCGACAGTTTTGCTGTCCTGACCATCTGATGCTTGCAAAGTGGTGCATCCACTATAATTACATTTTCATCCTGGCTTTGTTCCTAAAGGTTGAATGGTATGAGATGCTGTGACTGGAGTCAGACAGCACACGTTTTAATTTAGGGGGCATGTTTTGTCACTTATCCTAACAAGAGAGGGTTGTCTACAAATGTTATGACATACAGTAACGCGGTAAATGAGTTGGCCTTTTGTCTAGGATGTGAAATGTACACTTATTGAGTGGGCTCCACAGAGGCTGTCAAAGTATTTGTTAAAATATGTCTTTTTAGTCATTCATTCTCTCCACTATTGCCTAAAACACCACACAACTTAAATGTTGCAGGGAACCAGGGCCTTCAGTCTTAACAAAAGTATTCATTTAAATAAGCGGCACTCTGCACCTTCAAAGCAGTGCGTTCCATTTCTTATGCCAACCTTCACTGCAAAAAAATGAAAAGGTCATTTGACAAATAAATGAATTTATGGTCCTGCTCTTCATTAAGGTATCTATTTTTAGGTCACACCTCACCCTTAGAAATTGGTGAGGTTCAGTGTTGGTGCTGACGTGAAAATGAATTACTGACAAAGTGTTTGAATCTTCAGCTGCAAATGAAAGTGTCTATGAAATAATAAGCTTTTTGGATAATGTAGGTGGCAACAGTGAGACAGCTAATAAACATGACATGTTAAATATGTACTGTATATTGTGCCCCATTGATAAAAAAAAAAATGAAATCCTAAATCACACGTATAATGATATAAATAAAATATGATGATAAAAAATAAATACAAATGTTTATGTCTGTATAATAAATGTATAAATGTTCAAAATTTACATATGATAAGGTGTGCATTGTTGGGCTATAGCCAAACTGTAACTAATTTATCTTTTATTAATATATAATGTATAAATATATACCTGATTTAAATATATCCTGATTTACTATTATTCAGTCAAAAAACCCTCATTCACCCCACTTTCCATATTATTCCCTGCTGCTCATTTCCCTCTGTATGAATACAGCATGTTGATCATGTGAATTTGTATTATGGCACATATTACACTGTGTGTGCCATTATTTCCTGCTTTGCACTAATGCTTTGGACCAATTGTCTGACATTTACTCAAAATGAGATTAGTGCTTCGTGTTCTGGAGAATTTCTCAGAAAACCACATTAGAATCTATTTAATTTAGAGGATTGCGTAACATTTATTAATTATTCATTCAATAAAAATGTATAAATATGTATGCATATCACTGACTGGTGGATACCCAAAAGGCCCTTGCAGCTGATGTTGCTGCTAACCTCGTTAAACTGTATTGTAACCCTTCATGTGTACATGTGGTATGGACTCAAGTGGCGCGTCCTCCCAATGCAACAGAAGACTGCTTCCATTTATGTGTTTTCTGAAAACGAAGCAGCCAGTTAGAAAATAAAATCCTTTTCCCCATTAACCAGACGGGTGCACAGTCGGTCGTCGGGTCTGTGAATTAAACATGAAATTTTCAGTTGCGTTCCAGAGCACAACCACTCCGGTCTGCTTACCTCCACTGGAAGTTGATTTTTTTTTTTTCTTATAAACCAGTGGCGCAGCCTTGTCAAACAGTATACTCATAATTCTCCCAGTGGAGTTACTCCCTTGTTCACTATATATGCTGCATTATGTTCTGATCACTGCAATATGTTCTCATTGAAGGAAGCAATTCCACTACAGGATTGTGTTAGACAGCACCAAACTTTGTACCATAAACTGTAAGTTTGGGTTCTCACATGCATGCACAGTAAACCTTCAGGACATTTCCTTTCATGTTTAGTTACATATTCCTTCCGTTGATTTTTGCTGTATCCGCATACAGCCCAAAAAAACTACAACTTTAACCAAATTCGACCAAAAGTGTTGCTTTCCCATCTCAAGTGACGCCACAGGCCAAATAAAAAACATCGGCAGTACTTATTGAATATATCAATATGAATATGAATACTGCTAATCCAAAAATGGGTTAAATCTCTGTTGAAATTATCTGCAGCCAAATCCTGCTACTGAAGCCAAAGCAGGTGACCACTTCAACCCTTTTAGGCTCAGTGGACTGTATTATGTTCCCACTGGGGAGACATAATCAGCTCTCGCAGCATCTGGATTGGATTAACAGAGTCAGTGTGGAAACCAGCGGCACTCTAATCAGTACCAGCCAACCTGGTAGGAGAGTCCATGGCACCATGTTTCTCTTCCTTTAAACACTGCAGAGAGACTGATATTTCAGCTTGAGTGCAATTCTCCAATTTAGCCAACAACATTGTAACATAAGTTACATTAAACATAACATATTAGAGCTAAGTAAGGGTGATAAGTTATAATTAGTTTGATTAACGGCGCTGATTGTGAACTGCTGTAGTTCTTAGATCCGAAAAACCAATTTGAAAAAACAATCATTCACCTTCACAGCTTGATCTTGTACTTATTGCTGTTACAAGCCTGTGTGTATGTGTTGTGTGTGTGTGTGTGTATGTCATACCATTCACATTACATACTGAATGTGAATACAAATTAAATTTAGTTTCATAAGAGCATCTTGAGTGTTCCTGATTATAATGATGATCAAAATTATGAACTTGTTTATGATTTGCATAAATTAAAATGTCTACTTGTAGTAATCGACTAATATAACCCAGTAGGGCCATCACTGTAATATTAAAGAAGAAAATTAACTTTATTTCCTATTCAGGTTTTACCTTTCCAAATGTACTCACAGCAGCATTTCCCCATTTCACTGTTAATTAATTATTAATTATTATCATCCATGGTATTTGCTAAAGATGGCCTATATACTTTTAGTATACTTACTACTTACTATACTATTTGTTGCATAGGTAGGTATTACGTATTACCATATACATACTATACATACTATAATATATACTATAATACTATACACATACACACACACACATGTATATGGTACATGCAGTATGTATTCAGTTATATATATAAACTGCAGCATATCTTTTGCAAAAGTCAGAATATTATATTAATGTGACTGTGATCAGAGACCAGCTCAAATGGTTTCCTGTACTATGCTTCTGTTTTCTTGCCACCCAAGGCAACAATTACAGTAAATTCATTACTCCATAAAACCTATTATACTACCATTAAAAGTCCATTATGAAAGGGTGTTGTTGGAAGATAGGAGGTGTTTGCTGGCCCTCTGGGTATCAGTCACAGATGCTTAAGAGGCAGACAATTAGAGGACTTTAACATGTTAAATAGCTTTTATCCGGTATAAATCAAATTAATAAGTGATTTATTCATTTACTGCCTAAGATGTCCAATCTGTCTGTTATTGAGTTCTCTCAGGGTGAAGAGCACACATTGACTAAATCCCTGACCTTCACATCTTTAAAAATAGATATGGATTTAAACAACAGCACCTGTCAGCTGCGGACATATTTGAAGTCAACAAGAGAGCTGCGGGCAACAAAAGCTCTTCACAAATGTCCTGTGTCCAACCTCATTAAAGTGACAAATAAGCCTATCAACACATTACATTCAATGTCCCTGTACTAATTTTATGGTGGGCAAGCCAAGGGACTGGTTGATGATGAGATTAGCTTTATGTCCATGTCTCCGCCACCTGGAATGATGCTCTGTTTGTCAACACGCTGCTTAGTTTCCAAGTAATGCAGTTTGTTCTGAGTCAATCGCCTGACTGTGGCACTCCCTCGAGTGTCACACCGCCTGAAAGACAGCAGAGATTATATTGCTCTCCGTGCGTGAAGGATCGCTGAGCAATTGCTGCGAAACTCCCAAAGTGATTGGATTGGAGGAAGGAAATTTAGGCAATTTAACGTAATGTCATCTGTATGCATGTGTTTTGGTTCAGTTTTAATTTGGCTTTCAGAGAAAGAGGCAGCGAGGACGGACCCAGCATGCTGGAGGATGGCTCAATTTAACAGCATGTTACACTTTATCTTTGTCTGAAAGATTTGATGCTAGAGCTCATGTGGGTGATGATGACAGTATGTAGGTTTGTCATATAAAGTTCTTCAGTGCGCTCACATAATTGCAATGTGAAATCAAAACTGACTGAATCAAATGTGGCCCTTGGTTCAGACTTTCAGGTGTACAAAAGCTCAAAAAAGAACAATTCTATCTGTATCAATGTATTTCAACATCAGTTTGATAATGATCACAGATGATATTTGCTAATGATGACAGAGACTATAATATACACTGCATGCTGTATAGAGTCACAAGAGAAAACAAACACAGATGACCCAGGAGAGGATTGTATTTTTCTGCCCAGTGTGGACTAATTTTGCACTCTACACAATGCGTCTAAAAAAACACTTTTCTTCTATATTACTGCCTCCTGTCTGGAGTTACATTTAGCTGCATGCCGTGCTCTCTCTTCCATTCCAATAACACATTTATCTTTTGTTCTTTTGTTTTGTCTCCACTCATTCCATGGAATGTCACTTACCTCCAAAATTGCGGTGCCGGAGGCAGTAGGTAGAGTATTTGTTTTCACTGTCTATTTCACAAAGCCGGGCTCATTTGTCAAAAAAAAGACCGCGATCGGAGGACCCTGCCCCAACGCCGTTCATCTTGTATTGATCACCTCTTGTCACGCCTGCCTTTCTTGAAGGTGACGGGCGCTTTCTCTTTTCTGTGTGCTTAATGGGTTTGCTTTTTTAGAGCTCTTTGAGGACATAAGGCTTCTCATGTTTGGAGATGGTTTCTTAAGATCACCAATCACAGAATATGGTGCGATGTTGTTATTATGATCATGATCCATTAAATGTTACTGAACCCGCACACACTAAAAGTGATTGTATTAATAATGAATCTATTAAACTGTGAGTTTACATGCATCCAAGAGTCCAGGTTACTCAGACTAATCACAATATGCAGGTAATTGGAGAATGTGTTTACATGCACATGAAGTAACCTGGTTAATGTAAATCAGTGTATACATGGAAGAGGAAACTAATCAGCTTTTTTCCAAGTTTACTGTATTTCTTACTATTTCTATCCGTATTAGCCAAACAATGATTTTTCAGTGTGTGACTATGAGTGTGTGTGTAGGTGTCAAAGCAGACTGATCCAAATCTGTCTGAGTTTTACAAACAGTTGAATGTTCAGGAGTTGAAACAAACAAAAGGAGCTACTTTGTGTTTGGGTTAAAATATTAAGGAGTACGTGCATGCGTCACCATGTGGTATGATCTCTCCTTTTATCCCGCCGCACTGCTGTCAAAGTTATAATTTCCTCATCTGAAGTCTTTCCCATGCATATGCTCACATGTGAAAAGCCAATTAGGAACCCCCATTATACTGATACATGGGCAAAAAAAAAAAAAAAAATTGGCTTTCTTAAGAAGAGATCCGGGAAAATCAGGTTTCCTCAGCTAACTGTGACCCAGTTGCTTAAGTGCATGTAAACGCATCGCATGACATTAGACTGTGGAGTTGTAATCCTTGAAATAACCATTACTCACTTGCTAAACGCAGTGTTAAATGCGCTGAATGACGTGTTAAATTGCAATGTGTGCCACCTCTTTGAAGACGAGGTATTTTGGAGAACGGGAGGAAAAAGGCATGTTGATGCTAGTAAGGTGCTGGCTCACAGGCAGACATCATAGAGCGAATAGGAAAACTCCCATGCATCAGAGTGTGCATAGCTCCTATTCTTTTGCCTTGTCTCACAGAAACTCCTACCGACAGAACACACATGAATTCAGGAGGGAGGAGCATAAATATAGTGCTGTTGATATATTATGTTTTAACAAGTGGAAAAGCTCTGATTATATATATATATATATATATATATATATATATATATATATATATATATATATATATATATATATATATATATATATATATATATATATAAAGCTAATGACATCATAAACCCTCAAGTTGCAAGCTCAACTGATTTCCCGATTAGAGAAAATTCAAGTGTCAGACTTGTGGTTAAAGAATGTTGTCCTGCTACGGCTGATACTGCAAACGCGTCAGCTGAGTTTTTGACTGACTACGTAGCTGTAACACGCCACGAGAGAGAGAAATGAAAAATGTGTCAGGCTGAGATGTGTAGGAAACACTGCTCATGTCGACGATAGAATCACCATCTGTCAGACAAATTCTGAACAAGATAACAATGACAGGTAAGCGCTGGTGTGCCTTTCATGAAGCGAAGCACAGTGGACTGTACACCGATATAGTCAACAACAACAGCTATTGTCAACACCTATTATTTTCACTTAATGTGCAACATATTAGCATAATTCACACTTTTAAACATGGAACAGATGGCGTCTCTGCCTTTAAAGAAGAGCCCAGTCGTGGCAGTGTCAAAAGTTGTTCTGCCTGTTGTCCTTGTTTGCATCCCTTTTTGCCTCCTGACCTTGAATCTCCGTCTCCTCTTCTTGTTATTACGTTGTGTCATCAATATCCTTGGAGTGTTCAATCATAATCAGAGGCAAACTGTGGACTGACATTGAGAGAGAACAGAAGAAAGAAAGAAGAGATTTTCTTTTTTTTTAGAAAGGCATCGACTACGCACACAACGGGAGGGTTATCTGTTAAAGTAAACCGTCATAAAATACTCCTTAATGCGGATGTTTTTTTTTAGTAGCATTAACAACATCTGCTTAAATGGCTAACTGAGCGCCGGCCTTTTCCCCAGGATAACGGGAGGCACGTCCAAAGCCAAATATGCTCTTTACTGCTGCAAAGAGAAAACCAGCTGAATGAAACCTAAAGAGGCAGCCCTCCCACTGGTGTTAGCATCAAGATGACATCACCATGGTAACCCCGCATCACCACAGATTCAAGATAAGCCCCCAGGTCCGAAACAATAAGGTGAGGACATGACCCCCATTAAATTCTTGCAACCCATACGTGTAAGCAGCCCCCCATTCTCACTCGCCTCTGCTCGTACAGATGCTCCCCTCGCGACAGCTTAACGCCCTCGCCGAAGAGGGCTCAGTGTGCAAATGACAGCACCAGCAGAGTTAAACCCCTTTAAATGTCCTGAAATGACTCACACAGATGGGTTTAATAGAAGTTATCTCTGAAAAGGTCGACAGCCACCAGACTGGACAGCTGTAATGACCACAACCAGACCTCGGTCACATTGGACGCGCAAATAATCCCTTGTGTTTATTTTATCCTCCTGTACTGGTGAACTAAAGTGGGTGGCATTCAAACAGGAGGAATAAATCACATATATAGTCTTAATTAAAGAGCAATTTAAAACACACGGACCGTAGGAGCATTTCTCTGCCCTCTCTGGTTGAAAGTTTTAAGTCTGTTTTACCTCATTCGTATCTGTAACCACAACCACCAGCAATGTCACAGTGAACTGACAAACTCTGTTGACTACTTCTGAGTTTAGCTATCGGAGATCTGCGAGACAAGATTTTCAGCAGGTGATGATGGATGAGGTCATAGAGTCACAAAGTGACAGGGGTTTATGGATTTATTCCATGAATTTCATGATAATCCCTTAAATTCCTGTTTTTTTTGTTGTTGTTTGTTTTAAAAAAACTTTATACACATTAGAATACAATATTATTTGAACCACACTAAAATGAGATAACACGTAAAAGCAATTAAAATGGAGGGCTGTAAAGTTACATGATAGAAGGGTCGCATTCAAGCCACTTGAATTTCTTTGAACAAAGCCTACCAGCTTACTGACATGTGAACAGAAACTACGATTTGAATAGGTCATATGTCTCAAAATATTAAATTAATCTCATGAGTGGTCTCATTTAGCAGCGTGTGAACGCAGCATGGATGCTGAATTTCCACTGAGCCTAATAAATGTCGGAAATGTCCTCTCTGGTCTCTTTCATTTTACATTATTCCCCAGAAAACAGCTGATTGATTGCTTCAAAGAGAATCCAGTTGTGAAATCAGGTACTCTAATTGACAAAGTGTGGTAAAGTCCTCAAGCCATCTTATTGATACTTATCATCCGTTTATGTGATGCAGTAATTTACAGTATGAACCACAATTATGAGTTATTAGGTTAAAGGGGCACTGCATCTGGCACTCCACACTCTGTTTCACACTCATTAGTAGCTCATTAGGAGTGTAGTGATGAACTCAGCTTGCTGAAATATCAGGAAAATATCTTTCTAACTGCTGCGCACAGATGATGTATTTAAATCAAAACACTAAATCCCTCCCTTTTTAGCATTTGCTAAAAGTTAGACTGTTTACCAGCTTTTTTCAGTCCATTTTATACTCGTTGAACTAAATGAAACCTCAAAACTAAAATTATAGATTTAGAAAATAAATAAATAAAACAAAAACCGTCATAGCAGATTTAGTGTAACTGTAAATACATTTTCGTTGTGAATCGTGACATGTTCTTGAGCTATGATTCTTCTTTTTATATCTCAGAGAAAACTGTGACAGGTAGGATCCACTTCTTTCTGTTTCAGGACTGCAGGCCTGTCAAGGTTTGGATTGGGCCTCCAGTTATATCATACACATTATATCAAGAGTTTGGAGAGTTTTGTCTTTTTATTTAGCCTCTCCAAAACCCCAAAAAAACAAGAACTATGATGGTTTACAGGATGTGTTTATCTGCTTTAATGTAACTACAGATGTTACCATGCCTGGCTAACTCACTTACTACCATCAGCAGTAACCTGGTGTTACTTCCAAAGTGAAAGTAGCTAGCTACATTTCGTGGAGTTACAGCTTATGTTATAAATGCCCCATTCATGAGATCCCTGTATTTCTCCACTGTGTGGGACTCACCCTGGTCTTGTATCAGAGTTTACAGTACTGTTAGTGTTTCTGACCTACTCATTTTACACATACAACATACAACAACCCTGACCACACTGTTCAGTAGTGATCGATGATGGAGCCATGAAGTTCCCGCTCATAAACCCACTTGATCAGTAAAAAATAATTAGTGACTGCTGACTGAACAAAGTTAAAGTTACATCCTCCTCTTGATGTTCCTGCTCTGCTCACCGAAAAGACATCCACAGAGCAGCTGTGATTGGTTGGTGCTAATTATGATGTTTCACCCCCTTTTATATAATTGAAAAACTAATTTGAAACAATATATCATAAAAATTAAGCTGCCTAAAATGAAACCATCCTCTTGAAAACATTTTTTGATGTGTACTGCCCAATGTCACATCTGCTAACATGGAGGGGCTGGGATTTATTACCTGTACTGCAGCCAAC
This sequence comes from Scortum barcoo, assembly GCA_023238725.1. Classification (NCBI taxonomy): domain Eukaryota; kingdom Metazoa; phylum Chordata; class Actinopteri; order Centrarchiformes; family Terapontidae; genus Scortum; species Scortum barcoo. Next base: position 21,250,605 of record CM041552.1, read on the forward strand.
CACCAGGGGACAAGCTTCACTTTTGGGGAGCCGTTATCATCCATCTATCTAATTTACGGGTTATACTCATAAACTTGTAAGAGGATGTCTACGTCAGCAATGCTGTTTATTTATGTCCATCTTCCACATGGATCATCAACTGGTGAATATGAGTACTTGCCTGTTAACTTTAGCCTCAGTCTGTGAATAAGATAAGGCATGTGTCCATTGAGTGCATATTTAAGATTCATTTACAACTTCCGTTTTCAAACAAGCGAGCTGAAAACATTAAAAATTCAACCCGAGACAGTGTTTTCAACTAACTCATGGAGCTAACATTAGCTTAATTAGCCAGCTAATAAAATCTGCCAGCGACAGTCGCCATTTTTCAGTGTGCAGAACTCATAGTCACCAGCTAGAAACAGGAAGCCTGCTTTTGTCTTGTTCCGTCTGAAATTAAGAACCCACTGCATCAAAAATTACTGTGAGTTTCGAGGGGAGGAGTCGACCATTAGTGTCATTTTAAACTTTAAAGAGACGTGAGCTTTGCACACCATCAGATGTGACTGAAAATTGCATGCCGTGGAGAACCAACACTAGACTTTCATCACGTGACGGCAGACCGGATCTCTTTCTGGAGTCTAACAAAGGGGTCTGCCTGAAGCTGAGCCACGGACAAACGGAGTGCTGTGTGTATTTTCTAACCTTGGACTGATAATCCTCTCCCTGGGGTGCGCTATGACATTCCAATGTTTCACTGAAAGTGCATTTGAGTGAGTCAGCGCCGTTTGGTTCCTCTGCGCTCACTACCGCTCTCTATTACCATAATGATGACTCAGTCCTGTTCCCCACCACCTCATCCTGTCCAATCCTGTTTCAGTCCTCTCTGCTCTCATGCCCTCTCCTCTCCTCGCCTCCCCTCCTCTCTCGCCTCTCCTTCCACCGTCCTGTCCTTTATCACCTTGTCCTGTCGGCTCCTATTCTTAGACTGCTCTGTCATCCCTTGACCACTCCTCCCCTCTTTCCAGATCGCCCCTGTTCCTGCAGTTACTCACTTTCTCAGTTTGCTGACACAACCCCCCACAGCTGTCTGTTGTAGTTTTTCCATTGCAGTCAGGTAAAAGGATTTAAAACGTAATGTTGTGTTAAGGGACCACAATGTCATCCGTCCTCATTAACCGGCATGGCGATTAGTTAAACTGAGTCGATGGATGTCGGCCAAGTGTGTAACCAAGCTGTTCTACCTCCAGCCAGCTCCGTGCTTCCTCACCCCTCCCAGCAATCAGAGCTCATGTGCTGAGACTGAAAATAGAATCTGCTATCATATTCCCAGTACTCCCGGTAACATACCTATGGCTTAACATATCGCTGTGACTGCTGGTCTAGGTGAAACTGTCCTGGATTTGGCAGAGGTTTTTCCAGGAAGGACTGCAGCAGCTATGTATATAGATGGAAATTGTTACTTTCATCCCTGAAAACGTGCATTCTGGGCATTGTCAACAAATGCAGTGCTCACGGTAAAAGCCATTGCATCTCGGCTGAAACAGGTGCCGTTAACATCATCTTTGATGTTGGATCTCATAATGACCTTTATTTCTTCCACCTTCATTAGAGCCTTGCGAGATATAATATGCATGTTCAAGCACATTTCTAGAAATGTGATGTGATGTGGGGTCAAATAAAGGCAAATCAAAACTCTAAGGTACTGAATAAATGGCAAAAAAAATACTCCTGTTAACTACATTGGCTTTTGTAACACATAGCTTTTGATAGCAAACATAACTTAAACTGAAATGATTTGAATATAATCAGGCAGAAGAAATAAGGAATAAAAAGGCAGAAGGAAAATAGAAAAAGACTCAAGCAGTCTTTAAAATACTCCTCCAGTCAGTGTCAAAATACTGCCAGGATGGTTATTGTGAGTGAATAAATAAATCAAAAAGGCAATTTAATTTTTAGATGTTTCCTGGCAGGGCTAAAAACACTATTTGATGGCGGCATCTGATACTCTGAACCTGCCAGGGTGATGGGATAATGGGTGATAAGCAAGGGCACAAAGGCATCTAGGTCACATCCCTGACCACAGCAAGCAAACGCAAAGGCCATGCAACGTGTCTGACTTACAGAATACATGCTGGGTTGATCACCATTTGATGAATGAACCAACCACACTGCCCGACATTCAAATGACTCCAAAATAAAAAAAGAGAAAAAGAAAAAGAGAAGAGATTTTTAGAAAGCTGCATACCAAATTCAAGACTATTTTTGAGGCCTTGACAAACTGTTGGTCGATGGTGAGTAAGTGAAGCTTCAACAACTGCAAAATGTTTTATCAGCAAAAAAAAAAAAAAAAAACTAAAGGAAGGTTTCAGTGTTATTATTGAAATCTGCAACATCTGTTAACAGATGCTTAGCAGATTGTACTAACAAATCATTTATGACACACGAGTAAAACAAGAGTGCAGTGCAGGGCAACAATTTAACATTCATGAATAATTAAGTAAGAATTACTTTGTAATTATTAAGTCATGATTTATAAATGATGGGTGAAAACAGTGATAAGTTTTCGGGTTGATCAAACAGATTTTAACATTAATGTGTTGGCAGTGATCCACCACCAGTTGTCACAGTTATGACTCCAAAGTTTATTTTAAAATTACTTTATCATTCATCGTATTTCATTATATTCCACTTCAACCAACCATTTGTAATATGGGAACCAACAGTTTGTTCAGCTTCTTCTCACAGTCAGTGTTTTTAAAGCTATGCATACCGATGTCAGACTATTTAAGCTCAAGAATCACCACTTCAGTTTCTTGGCTAGACAAGCAAAGTGCCAGGAAGCCACAAATCAAATTTCTTGGCACTTCTTTGTGGGTTTGAATAACAAGCATTTCAAGACTTTTCAGTCTTTAAACTGCTGTAGATGGAGGTTGTTTGGACCCTTCAGACTCTTCAGGGTGTCTTGTCATGCTGTAAAAGTGCATCACACACTGAGGTGATGAAGATTGAGAGCTGTGCAGTCAGGGAAATATATACATACAGTTACCTCATTCTTATTTAATTAAATATTATTAAACAGATTGTCCAAAGATTGTGAATTAGTGTGAAGATTTATGTCTTATTACTTTCTGCTAAACTGTACAGAATTATGTATGTCATGTTTCTGTATCTACATGAACATATGGACAACCTCTGGTAATGACCAGTGAAAACCAGCCGCTGCTTTCAGTCAGGATATGGATCTCTGCTTTATTAAAGTTGAATGTGGTATTGACTCTCTGTTGTCAATTTTTCACACTTTCATTTATGTCCTCTTTTCTACAAGTCTTACCTCTTCTCGTCCGGTGATACTGTTGCAGTCCATTTCACTGTGAAATATCAGATGAAGCCAGGAGAGTTTATTTGAAACATCTTATTTTTTAGCTTCAAAACCACCCGTTAAGGGGAGAGAACATTTTAAAAAAGGCATACCTAATGAATTTGGAGTTCAGCAGAGGTTGTCATTCAGGTGTTTAACAGGCTTATCTGACTAAGGCCTCAATAATTATTTCCTGCAAACAGCAGACACATGCAAGATGTGACTAAATTCATAGTTTAACTCTAGTTTTAATCATCCCCACTATCATTTCCCTCATGGTTTAATGCGGACAGTTGCTGCCGTGTCCAGAAGTGACAGCCTGATGCTGTGAGCTGCGACTTAAAGTTCCGTTAAATGATACTTCAAATGACAAATCAAATGAGTCCCGTCAATGTTAAAGTCTTGTTATAATGGTGCTGATCTCACTGTGAATCAGCACCCGACAACCATCTTTCAGCTCATTATTTGTAGTTGATGCCAGAAAACCAATGGTTGCTTGTACTCCGATATTACTGTTCAGTCCATGTTGCAGTACCTGCTCTGCATGACACCACTTTAGATGTAAAGGTACCATGTGGAGTTTTTAACCTCTAGTAGTGCTGTGGAATGATGCTTTCATGAATGGATCCACGCTTTGTTTGTATGGGACGCTTGTGATACTCTGCGTCTCCTAGATATAAACTGAAAGTGGGCATTTGTTTAAAAACTTAATTAGTTGATATATTTATTATGGCTCATTGCTTTGATTTTGCTTAGGAGCCTTTCTGTCTGCTGATTAATCTTAATGTACACAAGTTTGAGTGAAATTGCTTAAAAACTAACATTCTTACATCATTGTTGCATGACGGTCCAGTGTTTCTGACATTAAAGTAACACGGTAGTTTAATTTAGGAGTGTGGCAGCAATTATGATGCTGTCTCTGCGTACTGATCTTTGATCTCACAGTCCAAAAGGATTACCACGATATCAAAGAGACTTACGATAGAGTCCTCAGCTAAATCCCAAACTCAAACTCAGCGACTAATGGTCTTGTTCAAAAGAAAACACACTTGATATTTGCCACGCAGCCCAGCCCAGAACCCCCCACTGTGAGGCCCTGGGTTTCATCTGATCACAGTCTGACCCACGCGATTCACTTATGATCAAAGCTTGGTACATGTTAACCTCCATTTGGGCTTCGTCCTCACCAGGAAAGTTAATTCTGTGGACTCTTGAGTTTAAATGTATGAGGGCAAAAGGGTCAGAGTGTTTGGCCTCAGTTTTGTGTGGACAATGTGTGTCTGTGAAACCTAATTTAGAGAGTGATGACTGTTATTGTTGGTCAGTCGTGAGATTTAAAGATATGCAGATGACACACAGTTCAACATGACTTTGCTCATTTCAAGTTTGCTTTTACAGTCAGGTTTAAAAACACTTAAATACTCCAGAATGCCCTTGTCCCACTCGGTCACATTAAACAGATTTTAATCCAAATCAAACAAACCTCTTCACTAAAGGTACTCTTGATGAGCCTTTGTTTTAATTGTCCAAATCCATTTGATCTGATGGACAATTACTGTCCCAGCTGAGAGCTGTGTGTGTGCATGCATACATTTGCTGTGATACAGATGCTGGCAGACGGTGTTCGTCACTCTCCGTGTCACCAGAGCATCTGCCGGCACACTCCTCCAGGCGCTGTAGTTCAATCAACAACAGCTGGTTATTACAGCAAAAGGAGGAGAGCCTGCTCGCCTCTTTAGGCTTCAGTGGGCTGAAGCCTCAGCAGTCCGAAGCCCCTGGCTTCACAGCCTGAGAGCAGGTTTCAGTTTTCTTTCTTTCATTAAAGATTTGTCCCGGAACAAAAACATCGGCATTTTGTGTGGCTGTTCATTTTTCTTAGAGCAAATGCAATATTCTGAGGATATGAGTCAAATAAATCTCAGTGTCAAAGGCGTTTGTAGCGTCAGGTCATGTAGTGCCTTATCAACAGCGAAACCACAGAAAAGAGTACTTTAGTAATATTCAATTATTTTAAAGCAAGCACCAGTTTTATTATGTTTGGCACAGTTCTGGAGGAAGATCCCTTGCCAGTTGCACATGAAGTTGCCTGCACTGTCAAGGTTTAACAGCATAACAATAAGCATTGCTTTGATACCTTAATGACCATAAAAGAGGCTCCACCCATCAACAAAACTGAGCTCTCAATAAGGCCCGCCGCCTTCCAGAAATTTGCCATTATGGGAGAATGATTAAAATGTGCTCAAGGTTACTCCCACCATCATTTATCACCTTGTGTTAAAAACAGTGGAGGGACATTTCTGGTTTTCTGAAATCCACAGTGATTCATTTCCATACAAACATGCTTACGGCAGGAAATGCATTTTTGCCACATTTCACCCGATGGACAGGCAAGTCATTTTTCTGACTTTTATTTTCAAAGTGATTAAATGAGCCGTGCACGCTTCCCCCTGCATGGTGTAATATAAAATTTCAATGTCGCGGACGGCCACATACTTCAAGCTGTCACTTTGTCATATATAACCTTCTGAGGAAATGTACATATTGGCCGGGAGAGATTACAAAACACTCCTGTGTGTCATCACTGGCTATTAGTTTAACACTTCGCCGTGTGATGGGTTTCATGTGTGACAGAAAAACAGCAGTGGGTCAACAATGGGATGGACTGAGACAAATCAATGTTTCCGCGCAGGCTACATGTGAAACAATGTACATGGGCTGGTGAATTTGGAATAGGTCACTGTCAAAGCTTTTAATTGCTGCTAAACAACAAAAGCTAGGCTGATAAGATGCTAAACAAAGATGACCCCTTTGCCTGGTCATGCTCTGTGTCAACAGCCCATTGATACAGACAATACAGCAGAGATCTGCACAAATGCAGATAAGGGGATTTCTGTCCCCAAGAGAAACCTTCCTGTTGTTAACACGGGGTGCTCACGAAAGGCGTGCATTTGTGTTTAGTTGCAGGACTTGACTGTGCTTAAATCACACGTGCTTGTTGACTAAACTGTTCCAGACTGAAGTGATCAAATGGCCCTCTTGTGTTTGAGCTGCAAGATTTGAGTCTAGTTTTGAATAGTTTCTTTTGGATCAATATGGCAGAGCCCTCCATCTCATACTACAATTGTTTATTCTCCACCTTTGTCTGAAATCTCTGGGTAAAGACACACTACAGACAAACTGCGGCTCGCAAAATAGACTTGCCTGACACTAGCCTGTCTGTGATGTTGTTTTAAGCTCTTGGAGAAAAAGGCTTTCTTGGAGATTTAGATGGCGCAGCGGGGAATGCAAATGCACCCAGATGATTCCTCCCTGTCAGACTTATGAGAAACTGGAGTTAATTTTATTTATCATACTTCTTATTCATGTGTCATAACATATAAATGTCTGACTTTGTAGATTTTGTGAAAAGCACTGCGGCCGAGGCGACTTTTCATAATTCTTAAGTTGAAGGTAATAAAATATTTCAAGGGCAATGTTTGGAACCCACAGAAATGAGACTGGAGAGGGCAAATAATTTCATTTTCATTTGGATCAAAGAAAGTAGGTAAAAAAATTGATGGAAATAAAACTAGAAACTGCATTTCACATGAATAAATGTTAGAATATCTGTTGTGTTTCCATGTTTTCTATCTCTGTTGTTTCTGTGTGTGCAAGTGGATCTTTCTTTGTTTCCACATTCTAAGTATTTGTAGCAGTGGCACTTCATTAATGATGTGTTAACGGTTTACATCTGAATCATTAGAAGACTACTGTCTGTAAACTATATATACACGACTTCAAATTTTACGCCTACATAACACCAATAAAGGAAATTAAAACTTTGTTTTTCTGACACCTCAGTAAATATAATTGTTTGCTTTATAAATATTATTACATAGTTGTACATTGATAGTTTTGCTGTCATTCACCTCTCCAAACATGTGAGTCAGAAATATCTTTAAAGTTTAACATAAATAGAGGTTGCAGTTATTATTTTTTATGTTCTGTTGATATACTAAAACACAGTACATACAGATTATAAATACACAAGGCAAATGAGAGTGAATTGGAACTTTCGGAACTTTCTTTATCTCTCTCTTTGTGTGTGTGTGTGTGTGTGTGCTGTGTAACTCAAGGTGAATCCAGATGGTTGGAAAAGGACCAAATGCTCTTCCTGTCTCCTCTATGTGCTTTGCTGTGATATCCAATCAGTGTGTGTTATTACTCCACTTGGTCATTAGAGAGATTCAGAAGCCTGACAGGTCTCTCAATTAAAACATCTACACATTACAATAGCCATTCTTTATTGCACTGTCACACCGTATTGTGTGATACTGTGTGTGGACTATTGTTTCTGTAGTTTGTACATATCTGTGAGTGTGCAGAACTGGGAATCATCTGAGAAAATACACATAAATATACTCTACATGACAGAACTATGGCAATCCTGCGTATCAAAGTCAATTGAAATCGGAGAGTACAGATTGATGGTGTGACTGACTGACTGTGCTTTTTAATTTACTCTGCGTTTGACCGACAGCTCAGCCAAGCGTGATCAGTAAATTTTAAGCAGGCAAACATCAGGTCAAGAGGAACTGTGGTCCTCGGTAACCACCCAAGCGAATCAATGTCAAGCACGTGTAACAAAAACAGGAGGTCACAAGCTGGCTGTGTAAATTAAACTCAAGTCAAAGGTGGTGTAAAATCCACGTTTTTTTCCTGTCACACTCAGTCTGGGGTGCCACTTAAATTCTCTGCCACTGACGACTGATTTTCCAACACTGTATTCCTTTCTTCATGTAGCGACAATTCATAGATACTCACAACCTGACAGGATTAATGAAGGATCATAGTAGACGTTCATTACGTTAACTGTCATTCCCAATGGATTATTTTGTTTTAGGTAATATGTCAGAACTGGACATTTGTTTACAACTAGTCTGGTCATCTCATTACTTGTGTTTCTTGGCCCACTGCATTCAGAGCGATGTGTTCACCTCCCCAAATCTCTCTCTCTCTCTCTCTCTCTCTCTCTCTCAGTAGGTTGATTAAGTAAAATGCTTTTTTAAAATCCATTAGTAACGGTGGCCACTTGAGCAGAAAAATAACACATAGTTATTAAAACCCTGAACAATTTGTCGAATACAGTGATGTAGACTCGCTGCAATTCAGGAGTGCTTGTGTAATGATTTGAGACCGACCTCCCTGGAAGAACGACGGCGGTGATCATTTAAGCAAGTGCCCCAAAAACAAAATGTGTTTGAATTCAAGTGGCAAAGCCCTCTTCTATGTAGTAATTATGAGGGGAGGAGTGAGGAAGGAATTCAGATGATGTTGCTACAGAGTCCATGTTGTCCATGCTAGGAAGAGGTCAACAGGGAGGAGGATGGATGGGTCAACATAACTTTGAACTGTTACACTGGAGACCAAATGGTTGTTATTCTAATCATGATGAAAAAGATCCCCTAAGCTTCACAAAGTACTAATGTTAACCCAGAGGATGATCCTTCTCTAAACCTTAGCGATTTGCAGATCATAAAACTTCTGTGTCGTTCTAGAGGGCAGGAACAAGCAACACATTTTGTCATTTAATTCGGAGGACTTGCTTTCCACTTTGATTTCCACTCCAGTGTGAGCGGACAAGACAAGAAAGTTCATCAAAACAACAACTGCGCACTAAACCCTTTACATACATAACATACGTGGCAGCGATCTCAGTTGGGTGGGACTGTGCTGAGGTGTGTTTTGATCGATGATCAAAGCGAGAAATGCCGTGCTGTTATTTGACTCTGTGAGAACACATCGAATGCATTAATGCATGTTTTAGAAAGTAGTAATAAGAAGATGTTTATGTGTGAAAGGCCAGCTGAGTGAAGAATGTCAGAAAAACTGTCCAGTACAGATCACCCACGGCCACAGTAATCGTCCCAATTGCCATTTTTTCCCCTCTGCCCTCTCCTAAATGTGCCCAAATGTGTGAATTGTTTTGGAACCTTTTGGTTAGTCCCTGCTTTTCATTATCAGCCTCGGCGCTTCACTCTACTAAGAGACACTGGCACATTATCTAAGCAAGTACCCACTCTCAGCGTCTCCCCCCACCTCTCCACTAATCTGCTTATCAGCCACTGATAGCATGAGTTTGAATGGGCTGTGCTAATGGCAGCTACTCAAATAATGGTCTTTTCTGAACAGTAACACTCTTTTAGCACAATATGTCGCACCAAATGGAGCATGAACATGCATCTGCCTTAAGGATTCAAATAAACATAATGCCCAAAAATGAACTGAATTCATTTCCTTTTTATGCTGGGCCTTACATTTTAATACGTGATAAAATGCAGCATAAAGCCAGAGCTGTCAGTACTGGGCCAGTGTAATAAACCTTACCCTTTTATTTTATTTGGTGCACAATGAATTTTATTTGATCAATGGGAGGCAAAAGCACAGAATGGCAAATATCAATATGTGGGTTGTCACTCTTCCTTGTGTTTGTGTGCCCCTTACTGATACTGAACCAGCAGCCAGGAATATTACTTGAACATCTCAGCCCAAAGCAGACCCCTCTCACCATTCTGATTATTATAATAATGAAGTAACACACTCCGATATGATGATCTCAGTTGCGTCAAATTAAAGGAAGTGTAAAATCCAAGATCTGATGAATCCTACTTACATACTACTTCTAAATCTAAGTATGATGTATCTGAGACTTTCTAACCTGAGATAAAACACTCTAGTGAGTCCTAAAGGGTGTTTCATGGTGGCAACACACTGCATGTCTGGCAGTAAATTGCCAGTGTCATGTCTATAATTCTAAGTGAGCAAACAATAAAATTGCCTCTGCCTCCATCACATCACCGCACAGTGGAGCATATGGCAAGCATGACGGCCAAGCAGCCAACCACAAGCCAACAGCGAAGTAAACCAGCCAGAAAGACAAAGATTTATAGTGTCCTGAAACATAAAAGCAACAGAGGCAGCATCATCTGTTGACCAGTGGAGGTGCAGTCAACTGCATGTGGAGTGATCCTCGATAAATTTCACAAAAAACAAAAAACAAAACCCACAATGAATTGAGCGCACCAACCACTATTTTCTGTATCCAAGGCATGATATATTATTCTTTGCCGCATAGAGCCGAGGAAACACGAATGAGCCACACTGTTACTGGGTGGTACTGGGTGTTTCTACATGATGATGAACAAGGGCACTGTAGTTTATGTTGAGTCAGTCCGACATACGTATTAGTCCGCTGCTAAAATAATCCCCAATAAACACATACTGTTCACCGCTGTTTGAGTGAAGCTCGCTTTAACCTGCAGTGTCCAGTTGTTTTGGGGAGTCACTGAACCTATTGATTTGATTTAGGTTTTCATGATATCTGTTGATGAAGACAAATTATAAAATAAAGGTTAAGGTGAATAAGCACCCAAAATAAAATAATATATAGCAGTGGGTGAATGTTAGCCATCTGAGGAAGACTGCATATAGAATCTCTACGTATAACAGCAATGCTGAGGATGAGCTTTGAGATATTGTTGCCAACCTGCACATCTGTCATTGGTCAAGTCAACCATTTACTGGTTAAAAGCCTCTTAGTGGAAAAAGTATTTCAAATTCTCAGGCACGATTGTAGAATGCATTATAAACTATATGCAATAGTTAAAATGTCATCACATTGCATTTAAGGGATGTACAGAAAGCTATGACAAATACAAAGCTACTCTTACCTTGCAGGTATAAAGGAAGTGCTATACATTTCTGTGGTATCACAGTTTGGCTCCTGGGTTGGACAGGACTCATTGGACGGGGATCAACCAGCTACTCCCCCTTCATTTGATTTACGATGGCCTATTGCTGTTTGTGAAATTTGCCTACGCGATAGTGCTGTCAGATATAACCAAGATAAAATGTTGGTGATGTGTTTTGGGCAAATCCACAGGGATTCTCTTCTGTGTGATTATGGGGCAATCGTGTTTCCTTATATACCCAGCTGCAGGTTTTATCCCCCTGCATCTCCTTGCTCTGGGAACATAACAGAATTTGGATTGGATAAGGAACTAATGAGAGATATGAGAAAAGCTAAAACACATGAATCATTTATTCAAGTCTATGGTGACTTTGATTCCTCTGTGATTGCTTTGACTATTTTTCATTGTTTGGCTATTATGAGACATATATGAGTATGGTATAATGGCTAAATATCCCAAGCATTGTATTTCTTTTCAGTTAGGAAGCAATATAAACATAAAGTAACCAGAATGAACAAGTCCTTTTTAGATTAAATGATAAAATATGTTTGTTATTGAGGGGTATTTTCTGAACACCAACACGTGACCTCAGGGATGATAACTGAAGGAATCTTAGGCTGTTGATTCAATAAATGTAAACTCCACAGGTTGTCCGGTTAGAACAGATGAATAATCCAATGAATCACACACACTCTCTCTTGACATGCCAATAATTTATTCTTCATTCTGTCTGTGTATGGGTATGCATGTTTGTGGTTGCTACAAAGGAATAAGAAAAACAAGTCAGGCATTAGTAAATATAATAATAAATATAAGCAAGATAACATGAATACAAATGTAGGAGTAACTGAACACACTGATAAAAGCGAATGATAAAACTAGTGGACTAGTGGGGACTGTAAACAAAAGACACACTCTGAGACGGGCTCGCCTCTGTTTGTATTGCTGTGGTGCGTTCAGAGGGCGAGGTAAAGAATTACGTGATGGTCCCAACGTCGCCGTTGTAAACAAACATGACCAAATAATGCTGGCGACACAGCGTTACACACCTGATAACATGCATGGCACCACCGGAGTCCATAAGCATCACAGAGAATAGCAGTAAGAGAATAATGGCGAGTAAAATACATTTGCAGACTAATATAAAGTATTGGAAACTATTTATGACTTTGCATGACAGAGTCTACGTTATACATGAGAAGGTATGATATTATATTGATGCAGACTACCGCAGCAGAATAACACCACATACTCACATTCTCATGGACGCACAGGAATGAATAAATTGTGATGTTAAAGAAGTCTGCATAAAGTCGAAAAAATGCCAAAGAGTGTGAAGTCTCTCCCCTGGCTTGAATAAAGTCCAACACCCGAAGATTGTGAAGCCTCTTCTCTGACCCGATGATTCACCTATATAGCTGCAGAGGTGATGGACAGGTGACTAGAGATTTTTCATTGAGTGTGGATGGGATGCTGTTTACATGAAGGCCTAGCACAGTCTTTGGGGCTGTGCATGTGAGCTGTGGATGGGCTGAAAGAGGGGTGCCTACAAACTGTTGAGGAGTGGGTGACCTTTTGAACAATGTTGTTTGTCCCTGTAGAAGCTCTTTCTCAGAATGACATCATCTGTCTGTGGCTTCCAAAGACACAAATCACTGTCAAAATTTATAATGTGACAACACAATTTTTAAGGTTTGTTACAGGCACAAAACAACTGTGTTAATTTAAGGATCCTTGTTAAAATAAGTACTTTTTTAAGATTTCAAATTTTCTGCCCTACCCTCTGTTCACCTCTTCCCTGCAGGGACCTTCTCCTTGGGAGGACACTACAAATCTGCAGTCCAAGGTCATTCTCAGTTCTTTCAAATTCCCACTTCACGGGGAGGAGTGTACTCCTAAGTGCTACTTGAAAGGTGGAATTGAAATAAAGAATTCAGAGTCATAGATTTGAAAACTGCAATTTTGATGTGCCGTGATGTGCATGCAGCCTCTTGTACATGTGAAAGCGCTTTGCTCTTCAGTACACGAGTGTCTTTTTAATAGACAGCATGTACTGAAGATGAAGAAACCTGCAAACCCAAATTTATGATGAAATCACAGGGCATACAACAACAGATGGACTATTGTCTAACTGCTGTCAGCAGTAGATATCAATGTTTTTGAGTTTGGTGTTTGGCTACTTTGTAACATATTTACTCCCTGTCTGTGTGTCTGGATGTCTGCAGAGTTTTCCGTCTTTTAAAGTTCTCAGTTTTAGTGGATTATTCCTACAACATCCATGTGCAGCTATGACGGTAGAGTTAAGGTATTTTCAAGATTATGCAACCATAACTATTCCATATAGAGGAAAAAATGACATGCCAATATGATATGTCAGATATAATGAATGATGGGCTAAAATGTTAGTACAATATATACAATATATATATATATATATATGTGTGTGTATATATATATATATACACACAATTCTTTTTCTTTTGCTTTTTATTTTCATTATTTATACTGTACAACATTCAAGATGTTATTAGCATATGATTGAAAGCTAGTCAAGATTGCTGTCGTCTTTAAATATTTAAAAACAAGACAAGTCTTGGCATGAGATGGTACACAAATATGTGCAGCATATCAACATCACAGCATTTCCTGCACTGACACTGCACTGATGTTATGTTATGCATTTTGATGATTTTTTCATGACTTTTACTAACTAGTTATGTGTGTATATATATATATATATATATATATATATATATATATATATATATATATATATATATATATATATTTAAAAAATAAAATATAGATTTTTTTTATTTAATTTTTTTTTCTTATCAGTTTTTATCTTGAGAAACATTTGTCATTTTATTCAGATTTAACTGAATTGTTTCAACTGGAAAAAGAGGCCAGTCCTGAAGAAGACTAAAGCACTGACAGAAGCGATGGGGCTTAGTGTTTACTGGCAGCAGGCTGTATTAACAGCAAGACTGACACTTTCATTAGAGTAACAGGAGGTTGTCTTAAATGGAGTGACACATCGGTATTTTGGATTCTGATGTGTGTGTGTGTGTGTGTGATTCTGCCGTAAACAACAAATGATTTACTTCTTTCACTCAACTTTCATGATTGCCTTGTTTCTGTAGATGAGAGCCTGTTACTGTGGCAAATTGTAACGTATGACTTCTCATATGTTGTAAGTTCAGTGGTGGAGTATTAAGTCACTAATTTACTTACATACAGTGCTTGAATAAATGTACTTACCTTCCTTTAATCTATTACTCCACTACAGTTCAGAGAGTAACATTGTACTTTTTACCCCACTATACTTATTGGATCACTTGAGTCTTATTTTCCAGATAAACAAATACATTATTGACACTATTACAGTGTAGCAATACGACGTAGAAATAAATTAAAACTGACCCACATTTACCAGCTGTAATATTAAACTGATGTCCACATCAATGCATCAAGATACATTATTATGAAATGGGTCCTTTTGCAAAGTGAATATGTTTTGTACTTGTAGCATATTGTGATTTAAATACATTCTACACTGTAAGCAAAGGATCTACTGAGACTACTTTAATATAAACTTTATACTCTACAAGGTTGAGCACTAAAAAGATTTTCTTCCATCTCAGTTCATTGCTTTGACTCTGAATCCTTTTCAGAATTGCAGGTGCATCCATGAAAGTGTGGAGCCAATCAGCTCGTCATTAGCTGCTCCTTTGTTTCAGCGGAGTTCAGAGGCTAAATTGACTGATTGAAAGCTCAGGTTCATATCCCCCCTTTTTTGTGTTGTATGAGGCAGGCATAACGGAAAACAGGAGTGCAGGTGTGCATGCATGCCAAAAAAAAAAGTTTTAAAATATTTCTATGCTGCCATTTATGCTCTCTTAATTCACGCGAGGCATTTGAATGTTGAACACCAGTAATTGATGTGTCTCTGCAGGTGCACAGCACGGTTTCAGGATACCAAACTCAATTAAACCAGAAGCAGAAACCATTTCTGTCGCCCTGTGTCATGCTGAGGCCGCATAGAGGGAAAGACATGCAAATGTCACATGTCCTTC
Source organism: Scortum barcoo (assembly GCA_023238725.1). Lineage (NCBI taxonomy): Eukaryota > Metazoa > Chordata > Actinopteri > Centrarchiformes > Terapontidae > Scortum > Scortum barcoo. The sequence continues at coordinate 21,265,751 of CM041552.1, forward strand.
AAATGTAGCAAGTGGTGCATCAGAAGGTTTACCTGCCTTGTTAAAACGAGCAATCATGTTGCGAATACCGCTAGGAATCTCAATCTGATTGCTGTTTCTTTTAAATAATTATCACCCACAAAAGGATGTTAAGATGGAGGTTCTGCTCACAAATGAGCATGGGATTGGAAAAAAAAGGTTTCCTGTTTGGTTTAAGACTTGTGGTATTTAAGCTGCTCTACAGGAGGTCTAAATACACACTGATAAATGAATTGCCACAAGCTGCACGTTCCATCAGCCAAATAGATAATTAGCCCACATGTAAACAGCCATGGCGGTCATCTATCCATAAACCTCGTGTTTCATTTATCATCCCCACTCTGACAATTTCATTTAAAAATGAAAAAACTTAAATGTTGTAGTGTGCTGGAAGACGACTAAAATGAAGCGAAACACATTACAGTATGGTAGCAGTAGGATGCCTTTTCACAGGAGATGCAGTTCAAAGTCAGCCTCTCAGATAAAGCTAATAACACCCCTGCTTCTTCTACTGCTCTGCAACACACACCCATCTCATCTCATCAGAAATGGGTACGCGGTGAGAAATTTGTGCGTGCGTAGTGACTCTTTCACTTTGTAAATTAAAGGAGACAAGCTTTCACTATGCTGCCTTAAAAATGTGCATCTCTCCGTGTCGCACAGTATTAAATTTGGATGACTTTGGAAAGTGTTTATTCCTGGACGTACTTTTGCACTTTGTCATGCCAATCGCATGCAAGTTTGACCAGATTTTAAGAGGTGCACTTTGTTCATAGGAGAACTACATGTTTGCAGACTTCATACATCTCAGGTTGGCGTCTGTGGAAGACAGTCAGGGTATGTTTTCTCCTTTCACACCGTTAACGCCTCACTCACGTTTTGATTGAATATGAAGGAAATTCTTCCAGCAGCCTCTTGAGCACTCAACCGAGAGGGAACTGCAAAGGGGCCAAGAGTATTTATGACCCCGACTCTTAATAGCGGGAGTTTAGGGCCAAGGTAAAATTGGAAATAGTCAGCTAATTTCATCCAGTGCATGACCTCTGCCCTCCAAGACTTTACTGTCCTTAATTCATCAAGGGCTTGAGTTGGAGGCAATTATTCCTGCTGAGCTCAGTCCTTTGCTTGGCTACAGCAGCGTGTTGGGAATTGTAGCATAAATATTTAATATTTAATATTTTAATTGTAAACTGCAAACTAACAGGTCAGTAATCCCGTATAGACAACCGATTGCTGCTGATAAGCCACAGCAGCTTTCCCGCCTCACCTGGGCTGTACGGGGAGAGAAATGACAATTTGCGAAATAGATTTTGTAATTGTCATTCCGTCTTGAGCCGGCCGTGACTCTGACGTGTGCAGGTGTGCTGAAACCGATTCTGTCGCCTTTAATATTCATGGAAATGCAGAGTAAAGTAACCGTCGAGACCGCGGCCATGATTTTGTAATGAATATGGAGTTAATTACAAGGCAATCTCATAAACCTGCATATGTAAATGACTCCATTATTTGATGGTGTGTCGCATCATCATAAGGAATGAAAAGCGTGTTTACATGGAAAGTTTACTATGAATACAGGTTTAAATCCAGGTAATAATCAGAGTCACATTGTTGTTGCAAAAATTACATTAAAAGCAACTTTTATCTGTCACCACTGTAGACATCCTCCTTATATATGACATTATATCATGAAATTGAATGTCTTGATCACTGTGAAAGTTATTAGACACCACACTGCCTCATTTAAATTATATTTTTATTAATAAATGTATTTATATGAGAGAGCAAGCCAATAAAAGATAAAAAGGTTCTGTGTTTATTGTACGGCGCATCAATATCTCAGCTCCTGCTGCTATATCCAACAATTATATTAAAGCGATCTCACACTGTTAGGCCGAGGGAGCTCATTCTTTAAAAGCTATTAAAAGCAGGCTTTGCAATGACCAGCTCTTAAACAAAACACTCGAGCACAATACTGTAGTGTCATTTGTCCATATCATGAAAGAGAAAAATCCCTCCATGTTGGTCTTATCTTTGAAACCTGGCTGTTTTAATCCAGATGACTGAAGCTGTCCTCTCTGAAAGGCTTAAGATAAACTAAAAGGCAAACACATCACAGCTCCTCCACCTAATTTCATTTCCCGCCCTGTGAAAACGTACACAAGGCCATGCCTGTTTCACTGACATGAGAGTGCCACCTGCTGATCTGAAGCGCGTCCAGCATCTATCTGACATCTCCACCATAACGGCTGCATGTGTCAAAATGAAAATGCAGCCGACCTTTTCTGGGTAAACAGCAGCGTCAGCTAGTTTTATAACAATTTATTATGCTAATGCTCGCTGTTTATTTTAAAGCTCTTTTATCATGGCGGGAGGCGGTGAAATTGTGATTATATAGATGGAAGGCACTAAATTCACCAAGTGTGTAATTGCCGGTGACTTTTATGCAGCCTGTTAATGATGAAGGAGCTGAGGCACCTCCTCAGCTCCTTCATCATTAACAGGCTGCATTTTACGCAGAAAAAGTGGGTACAAATGATGTGAATGTAGGGCTAGCAGCAGCCATGAATAGACTCAGGAAAACATACCTGGAAGAGGCAAACCCTGGAAGAAAATGGCCCTTGTTTCACATGCTTACGTACTTGAAATGTTGTCTTTCAAGTAGAGAAAAAGGATTTTTGCCGGTGGTAGAGGCACATTTAGAAACCCAATTGTTGTTTCTTTTCAATGTGCATGTGGAGATACTGGACATATTTCACGCCGCAGGCAGGCCAAATGAAAAAAAAAAGAAAAAACGCAGGATGTTTTGATAATCTTGTGATCACTTGTAAAGTAATACATTTTCATAATGTCTATATTCTCCTCAGAAAGCACACCCAGACACACACACACACACACTTTTATGTGCATTTTAACGATGTACCTCTTTAAATGTATCACTCAGTAACACATAGCATGCAACAGCAGGTGTTTAAGATACAATAATGATTTACAGTAAATGTCAATAGGCAGCTAATTGCATGCGGCATGATTAAATAATTGTACTTGTGTGTCCCTGTAAATGCTATTGTCTAATCCTGCCAGCAATATAAAAGAGCTATGGTCTTTTGTTTTCATAGAGAGAGAGGAGGTGCCGGTTGCTTGGCAACACAGCATGCCTAGAAAGTTAACAAACAAAACTAACCAATAATAACAATATTAGTATCAGTAAACCATTTAATCATTCTATCAGTCAAATTCAGTGTATTGTAATGCATCTTTTTATGCCCCATAGGATTGTGATTGGAGACATACATCGGGTGAATACAGTCACTGGAAAATTTGCATGCAAGGATTGTGATTTTCAGTGAGAATGTCACTTGGTATGACAGAAATAAATATGAAAATGCAATCAAATTGCAACTCTCACAGCTTCTTAAAAAATTAGCATGGTATATTGGCGAGTGTTATTTTTCCAAAGCAAAAATCACAATAGGTTATGAGCCAGATGCTCCCATCTATTAATGTGACACTCGGCCAGGATTGTTCCTCCCAGGCTCGTATCAATGTGAGCTTTGGTTTATGATCTAACGGCATGCCAGTGAAATAGAAAAGGTCATTAATAATGTCACAGTATTAGCATTTTGCTTGGCTGTCATTTTCATATCGCCCCCCTGGTTATTCGCTCTGTTTATGACACTACATAGAGTCCACTTCTGTGTGCGGATATATTCCTGTTTGCAGCATTAGAGGTGTTGCTGTTGTGTTTAGATTTTGTACACAGCGTGCTTCATCAGTGAGAGAATCAGCTTAATTACATCACTTCATTTCATTGTCTACCTTCACCACATTCACAAAAGTTGTATTGGGTGTAATACAGCAGCTCAGGCAGTGGACCTTCACTTTGTGTTAAATGGCTCATGCCACAAATAGTGTCAAACATACCTGTCCATTTACTACCTAACAAGCTGAGTAGCGATATTTCCTCTAGCAACAGCATTATTAAGTAGTGCTACAACACCTTAGCCCATCATGGAGCCGGGAACCAATTTAGATTTGTGTAGGAGGCTGAGAGCTGGAGCGCTATGTGAGGCAGGATGTGACTGGGGATATTTGTTTTGTTACTTTCCAGTTTCACATACAGCTCGTGTGGCAATAATCAACCTCTGTGAGGTTTGGTTTTCTAAATACAGTTCAGAGCTGGAACATCTGGTACTAAGATGAACTTTTAGGTACTTTAAAAAATAACAAAAACAAAACCTTTGTGTTGGTAAAAAAAAAAAAAAAAAAAAAAGGTTGCCTGGTGACGTAGTGATGCCTTGAAGGGCTCATTAGTGAACAATGGCTCCCAGAGCTTCTCTCTATTTTTTTCCTCTATTGTACTGTTTTCTCCCCGCTTCGCATTTCTTACACCATTTTGTTCAATAAAAAGCTGTTGAGGAGAGATGATGACACTCTCCAAGTTAACAAGCTTGCTAACGGTTTCAGCTCAGTAGCTTAGCTTAGTCGTTACTTCAAACAATTCTGTACTTCAAAAAGATAAATTTATACCGTCGACTCCTGACTCATTAATTCACACTCTTGCTCCCCGGGAGATTTGAACAAATTGATTTTGATGAAAATAAAGTGTTTTTCAAATATATTATAGCCTATTTCTTGAATCGACTGTACTGAAAGTGAATTTACAGTAGCCTGAGCATCTATTCCTCAGCAGGTTGTCGTGGCATAAATGGGGCAAAGCAGTCCCCTGTGTAAACAGATTTAGGTGGCAGAGAGTGTGAAAGTGTAAAAGCCTGATGCAATGTAGGCTACAGGAGATACAGCTCAGGCTCCTCTCATGCACCTAATAGCTGTTGAGTGACTTAAAGGGAGGTGCTAATACGAGGGATTTATCACATGATGGATGGGAGCTGATGTGTTAAGAGACCTACGAGGGGCCCCAGACAGCAGTCATAAATCTTGGTTCATGCATGAAACCACAAACATATTTGCATCTCTCATCTCACCGCACGAAATTAGCTGTAAAATGTGATGGAACAGACCAGGCCCCGCTGCACGGATCACTAGAGGAGGGACGGCCATTTTCAACCCAATTTCTGTAATCTAATTCGTGCCCCGGCTCGGACTCTGAAGTGGAGTGGCAATATTGAAGCATTACTCACACGGAAATGCACTGTCACATCAGTTTGATGCTGTCTTGGCCTGCATGTACAGAAACATGATGAGTAAATTACAGATCTGGTGCCGATGATGATGACAAATATTCAATTTCTTTTTTGTTTCAGAGAAACTCAGAAATGTGCATCTCTATTGATCTCTGTTGTGTTATGTGTGTGTGTATGTGTGCTGTTCTGCTCATCGATAGCCTGGGAAAAATGTGCCGGCTGCTGTAATTGGTTGGACGCTTGGCAAGCTATTGTTCTCTGTAGCTACCCAAAATAAATAAAAAACACTGTTCTCTATTCTTCAATGCCATTTGTCTTCTTGATGTGTCATATTTCTTACCAACCAAGTGCAGGTATTGTTTTTTTCACGTCAGTGATAATATAGCTACTGCAAGTTATTTGCTTTATTATTGCTTTTTGATGTATTTGACATTTTCTGTGAAATTAACTATAGAATTATGACATTAATGATTCTGTGCACAAGGAGCATATAAAGTATAGGCTGTATGCTCGACTGTATACTCAACTGTGTACACACTGAGATGAACATGAAATACTTGTATCTGAAGACACATCAGCAATGGTTTGCAGAAAGCCACAAGAGGACGCTCTGTCACTCAGAACTCACCACCACCATCTGGTCTTTACGTGACCATGATGGAAGAAAAACAAAAGCGAAGAGTTGTCAAAGCACAGAGAAAAAACATTGAGGCCCAGCATAACACAGAGCTGGATAGCCTTTGTGGGGACTTGGCATCACCAGGGCAGGTCCAATTATAAAGCCAAGGGGGAAAGAGGCAGATATGATCTTATGGAGGAGAAAGCTGCTCCCCAGTACCAGCAGCACCTGTTTCACTGCAAATGGGCAGCTGCAGAGTGAAAGGGTAGGAATTTATAGACCCAGTAGGAGGAAGTCTGCTTTAAGTACAACCACTCCACTGCAGAGGCTGAGCAAACGTCAAAGTGCTCAGAGAACAGCTGGAAAAGGCTCTCAGCAGTGAGACCAAGTCTTAGGAGGAGAAGATCCAGAAAGTTTGAGCTGAGCGGGGCTCAGAGCTGTTAAAAGGCTGATTCTTGCTGATAAGATCATGGCGGGCCTGAATCTCAAATGGCTTGAGGCCAACAAGAAGCTACAGCAGCAAAACAGAAACCCCTCTGCAGAGCAGTGTGAGGCTCCTCAACAAACCTGGAAGACCTGGCAACAAGAGACTGCTTCAAAGAAGACCAGTGCTGAAGGAAGAAACAGGAGCATATCTGAGCAGAGGAGCTTCACCAGACTCCTAAAGACATAATCATTTCAAATATTTTATTCAACATAACATTTTGAATTATTTATCATGTGCATTTTCTCATTGTTCTGTCTAAGCACTCATTTTGTCTTACAGTTTTGGTTGTTGCTAGAGGTGTAGGAACACATTACATTTAGTTCAGCACTGAATATATGTACACATTTAAGTTAAACTATTTGTATTTTACCAAGTGTTGGGTGCCCAAACCTGTCAATAGGGAACCAGTTTTCCACAATACAACAACACAGATTTCCATGCCTTTTTAGAGTCCCAGAGCTGTCGAATGAAACATTTACCCTGGTGCCCCAACATGGATGTTACAGGCGACGGCTAGCCTACCTTTAGCCAGAAGCTTCCTTAAACACAGTTAAAATGCCTGAAGCTAAACAGTCTAAATAGGGAGTGTATTTCATCTAACAGGAGTCCAACACTGGGACATGCAAAAGATGCAAAGAGGGGAACACATTACATTTAATGAAGCATCTGGCAACACTCAGGATACAAAGCACAGGACTGCACCGTGTTTGAATACCTGCATGCCACCACATCAGCTGAGAAGCATCGCCCTGTGAGCTGAAGGACCTGTGCATCTAGAACCAGCAGTTCCAAACCCATTGTTTTAGACATATGCATGCACAAGAGATAGATTTTTTTTCTCAATTAAATGTAATTAACGTAGAAGCATAATAGATAATAATGATTGTTATTCTTCATAATGTAGGTGTAATGCTCATTTGGCAACACCTGAGTACTACTCTGATGTAGATTCATCTCACTGATAAACATAACTTCATATCTCTCACTCTAATCTGTATCAGTATTGTTCATTATGGCGAAAAAGCATTCATCCAGGGCATTAGTGACAATAAGCACTTGGCAGACTGGCAGTATTATGGTTGGGCATACTTACCCAAGTATGTGGGCATCCCTGGTCCTTTAGCTTGGTGGAGGACAGCCTCCCCATATAGTCTGCACTTTACACTGAGAGAGTCCTCTCCTGTGCAGGATGTACAGTTAATCAGGTGATGTGTTGTAGTTTGGTGGAGAAAGCCAATATGATAACATACAGAATATCTGCTTGAGTTTATTAAGTTATTGGTACTGCTACTGTTATTTAGTGTTGTTGTTGGTTAAAGTTCTATCTATCATGTAAATTTGTTTTGTATGTATGTGAATGTTTGGTATTTATTTATGCTTATATAAGTTATAAATTTACAGTTACACATATTTAATTTCAAGTTCTAATTAGCCTTAGCTATAAAAAAAAAAAAGCTGTCACCAACCGTCGTTTTGTGCTTTTTATTTAGTTTTTATTAAGTATTGGTTAAGGTACCATTTAGGCACTGGTATCAGAAAAACCACAAGTAAGTATTAGTATTAGTATTAGTATTTCTTTTTAAGACTTTAAGATTATCAGTGAAAAAGAGACTGCCATCTCTTTGTGTGAGTGTCTAAACTTTATTTTTCCTTTGAACCATAAAAAATAACAAAATTCTTATTGGAGTTAGTTTAAGCTTTAGGTCTTAGGTGAACAAAAAAAACAAACAAACAGTAATTTGGATGAAACCACAAACGGAGAGTTTGGCAGGTCCTGCTGGCCTGCTAATGTGCTAATGGTACTTAGATTAACAACTTTTACAAACAGCATTAAAAAGGTGCAGTAGATTGCAGCCAATGATATTACTCTCCATTAACCCAAGTTACACACATTAATTATCTACCAACATTGACTGTTAACTTAGTTAGCTAGGCCTGCTTTACCTCCAACTGGCCTGCAGCTCACTCTCTACAGCTTGGATTAAACCTCTAAGAAGAGTCTTGTGTACAGCATAAAAACTGAACCTACCGAAGAAACTGCAGGGCAGATTTTATAAAAACACAATTCAATCTTCGATAAAGATTATTCTTATTAATCAGGTGTGACTTAAAGAGCAACTTGCAGGTGAAATGTTTTACTAAATTTATACTAAACCTTTCCTGAATATTGCTATTTGTAGATGTAATTCAGGATTTTACATTATATAAAAAAAGACAGCATATGAGAAGTGTATATATACTAAAATGAAATTGCTAATTGAATAAAAGGATTACACTGATTCCTATTTTACATCCTAGAGTGTGTATTTCAGACATATCTCTCTCCCTGTCAGTTCAGAGAGAAAACTCCCGTTCTGTTTTATTTCCGTCATGTCTTACATGGCATATGGTCAGCTGCATATGTGTTAGAAGTTGTTTCGCAGATGCTCTAATAAGACTGCAAAGATTTGACGGCTGTGTCAATTAGCAGTGGAGCTGATGAGGGATGGGAAATAAAAAACTACAGTGTGTGTCATTTCACATCCAGTGTGTGAGTACTGAGTAACAGCTGAATGTACAGTAAACACACTGAGCCTGGGCTTCACAGTAAAATAAATGTGCCATTTCAAATATTATCACTCTTGCCTCTGAGAGGTATGTTATTGACACAGTTGGTGCACACTCACAGCTACAGGGTCAAATGATCCTTTTTGGCATTAATGCAAAGGAGGAATGATTCCATGTAGCTCTTTTAATGTACTTTAGCATGTGGTTATCCTACTGTACATCTCACTATAAATACACTCCATGAGTGCACATCTATTCCTCACTTTGCAGTTCTCTCATTACTTTATGCACCAACAACTTTCCAATTCTCCCGGCTATATCCATCACTTATCTCTGTGTAAGAGTTGAAGTTTTGTGTTAAATAGCATGCCAGCAGAACACCCTGTGTTCATTTGTCTTTACTACAGGCAAGCCCGTAAAATGCTCTAGTAAATAAACACCTGGCCGGAAAACTGTAGGATAATTAATGTTACACCTGCTTTCATTTTTCATGCAGTTGTTTTACTCTGTAGATGTTAATTACTTGGCCTTCATAAAGGATTCATCTCACAATAAGTATTCTGCTGCTTTGGGCATCTGAGGGGCAGATTTGAGAAACTATGCAATTATGTTAGTGTGGCAAGGAGTGGAATTTTTAAATTTAAATAATCAGAAGGAGGAGATAACTAAAGTAATGGAAGTAACTAAGGAGCCAATGCCACCTGGGGGCACCCCAGTAAATAAAGGAAATTTGAAAGAAACAGTTCAATGAAAAAAACAATAAGGCTCAACACAGGCTCATGACTGAGGAGGCGGAGAGAGGATATAAAGTAAATCATTCGAGAAATTAAAAAGAAACCCAGGACTGGACCTGAAAAGAGGACAAAATCTGGAACTGCTGGACACAAGTTGACGATTGGTAAGGTGAGTATACAAAATATTAATTTATTGATGAAATATAGAAACACTATCTAAATTGAGACAAGCTATGAAAAGAAAATGCTCAAACTCTAGGCACAGGTATATTAAAAAAAAAAAAAAAAAAACTGTTGACAACTAAATAAAAAAGTGTGCAAAAGATGGCTAAACAGCTAAAAGGTGAGTAAAAATGGGACTCTAGTCCTCAACAGGTCACGAAAAACGCAGAGAAAATGTTGTTACAGTACAAATGACTTTGTGTGTCTGTCAGCTTGTAGTTCAATCAATAATCAACACAGCTTTAAAGAACAGGTAGGATGTTTTCCCCCCACATAATTTGTCCACCAAGACAGACGTGACCAGACCCATAAGTAACAGCCCTGTCAAAGTTATGGTCTGTTTAGTACAAGATTTCCCTTAACTGTGCTTCCTTGGTGACTTGCAGCAGAGAAATAGTGAAACAAAGTGACTGTAACTACACTCACTTGATTAATGTTTTGATTGCTTTTTTTTTCTTTTCTCGTGAGCATTGAGCATGAGTTTACATTTTAGAGCATGCAGTGAGTTAATGAAGGGATCATTTATCTTATCATCTTTTATTGGTTGATGATACTGTCAGGTGTTTTCAGTGAAGTGAATATATATACACCTCTGCCGTTGTTCTCGTTAGACGACCCTGAAGTTAGCTTCATGTTCACTGTTTCCAGTGCGGCAGTTTAGGGGAAAGTTATAATTAAATTTGTCCATTGATTATCTGTTTTTTGTACCTTTTTGATGTGAAATCATTTTGGGCATTTTAGGTCAAACATTAACTTTATCTGAGACCCACTATTAGTTTTGTATAGCTTAATGGTCTTTTGCCAGATCTCGAAACTGAAACAAGCCCACCTGAAATTTTACGTACAGTTTTTTTTTTCACTTTTTTTTTTTTTTGTCCCTTTAGGGGCTCCGTACCAATCTGTTCAGCTGCAACCATTGTAACCAGTTTCGGCTAGTATGGACAGAAGAAAAGTTACAGCATCTAATAAATGTGAAATGTGCATATGTGCATGGGAGTGTTGTTTTAAATATAAATTTCTATATATTTTTTATTTTATATTAGATCAAATAAATCAGATAAAAAAAAGGCCATCATCTGATTCGATTTTTTTTTTAAAGACACAATTTCTGCTGTTTAGACAGGCTTGAGATTTCATGCTTTTATTTTGAAGGTCCGAGGGCTGGCTCCGCCTGTGGGTGACGTCAGAGTGGTCAAGTTGTTAAAGTTCGTGTGTGTTTGTGTGTTTTGTCTATGGCTCTGCCTGTCAGCAGACCCTGGGCTCCATGACTGTGTCTGACACGGCCCCTCATCTCTCTGTGAAGGTGGGCTGCCTTCCTGTCATGGCTCTAACACTTTTTGCTGCTCTCATACTTCTGGCTTCTTGCCACAGCTGTGGTGAGTACAGTCTGCAATGAAGTGTCTCAGCATTAAACTGAAGTGTAACAGGCAGTGGGAGCTATTTTGTTGGTAATTTCTCAAGCTGATTACCAAAGCACAACAAGTCTGTACCAGCTTCCTCTTTCCATGTTTTATGCTTCACTGGTGTTTTCGTTGTTATTATTGTTTGTGCTGTCTGTGTGCTGTGTGTGTGCAGGTGGGAGCCTGCGCTTTGCCTCGTATTATGGAGATCACATGGTGCTGCAGAAGTCTCCTGAGAGAGCTGTGGTGTGGGGCTACGGTCCTGAGGGGGCACAGGTCTATGTGTTCCTGCTGGGAGTGACCAATCAGAAGGCCTCACCCGTCACGGTGACCGAAGGTCAGGGTGCTGTCAGGTTGGATTCTTAATGCCGACAGGTGCAGGGGGCCGAGAGAATGAGCAAACCTGTTTGGCACTTCTGTTTTTTGTGTCAGCTGTTTGAGGGTGTGGCCTGGAGAAAAGAAGAACTGGTTCCAAAGTTTCACAATCAGTTCCTGGTGTTTTATTTTATAGCTATAACAGAGTTCCTGCTGCGCTTCCCTGTCACATGTCTCTGTGGCAGCGTGTTACCACTGTGTTTAACATACCAGGATCGCTCTCTTTATGCATCAAGCTTCTTCAAATCTCAGGTGTCTAAAAGACAGAAATGTTTCCTCAATCTGTTTCTAAATTAAAATGAATATGAGCTGAATGTCACATCAGATCAGTTTTATTTAAATGTCCCACATCACAAATCTGTCTGAGGTCACATTCATTCTGTCACTCTGCCCTGTTTAATGTCTGCGTACCGACGACTGCTCCAGGTGTCTGGCGTGTCAGCTTTGACCCCGTCGAAGCCGGCGGCCCCTACAATGTGACAGCGGTTGTTGAGAACAGCACAGTCACTCTGACAGACGTGCTGTTTGGAGACGTTTGGCTGTGCGGAGGGCAGAGCAACATGTACTTCACAACAGCTCAGGTAGGCCGAGCCAGGTGAATGCCCGCCTATCTCACAGATGATCTCATTTAGGAGCTTATGAATGTGCCCTTTCACTTCTATCAAGCAGAAAACAAAGGAAGTTTGTATCAACAACAACAACAAAAAAAATCACAGTATACACCGTTAAGATGACCAAATTACAGATATGTGTGGATTGTAAAAACATAAGTGAAGAGAGGCAAGTTCACTGAGAGAAGAGAGACTCAGAGAGAAGAGGAGATGGTCCAGTTCAACATGGATGAGGCACCGACAGCCTGGCTGATGGTCCAGCACAGAGAAGTCTGAGTGAAAGAGAAGAGAAGGAGGAGAAAACTAGAGGATCAGAGAAATGCAAAGGTTATCAGAAAGTTACCAGTTTGTTATGATAATTTCTCATCAGCAGGAAAAAAAACACGGACTATAAGATTATATACTGTAGATAAACTGTAGATTGTCAGATGGCAGTAGGGAGATTATTCCAGTGAACAGGGGCACAGCAGGAAACGGCCGCGCAGCCTGCTGACTTCTTTTGAACTCCTCTCTCTTCACACAGAGCAAAACCTAAAAAGTCCTACTTTAACTGTAATGCTTAGCTAAGGTTGCATAAATGCATTAGTGCCATGAAGCTTCTCTTTGATATGTGTGCATGTATTTATGCATATTTTCTTGTTTTAATGGACTCTTGGTCTTTTACTGTGTATCCGGAAAGTATTCACAACGCTTCAATTTTTCCACATTTTGTTATGTTACAGCCTTATTCCAAAATGGATTAAATTCATTTTCTTCCTCAAAATTCTACACACAACACCACAATGTGAAACGTGAATTTTTGTTTTTTTTAAGATGTTTGCAAATTTATTAAAAATAAAAAACTAAGAAATCACATGTACATAAGTATTCATAGGCTTCACAGCTCAGTACTTTCTTGATGCACCTTTGGCAGCAATTACAGCCTCAAGTCTTTTTGAATATGATGCCACAAAGCTTGGCACACCTATCTTTGGGCAGTTTCGCCCATTCCTTATTGCAGCACCTCTCAAGCTCCATCAAGTTGGATGGGAAGCAACAGCCATTTTCAGATCTCTCCAGAGATGTTCAATCAGATTCAAGTCTGGGCTCTGGCTGGGCCACTCAAGGAACATTCACAGAGTTGTCCTGAAGCCACTCCTTTGTTATCTTGGCTGTGTGCTTAGGGTCGCTTGTCCTGCTGAAAGATGAACCGTCACCCCAGTCTGAGGTCAAGAGCACTCTGGAGCAGGTTTTCATCCAGGATGTCTCTGTACATTGCTGCATTCATCTTTCCCTCTATCCTGACTAGTCTCCCAGTTCCTGCCGCTGAAAAACATCCCCACAGCATGATGCTGCCACCATCATGCTTCACTGTAGGGATGGTATTGGCCTGGTGATGAGCGGTGCCTGGTTTCCTCCAAACATGACGCCTGGCATTAACGCCAAAGAGTTCAATCTTTGTCTCATCAGACCAGAGAATTTTGTTTCTGATGGTCTGAGAATCCTTCAGGTGCATTTTGGCAAACTCCAGGACGGGCTGCCATGTGCCTTTTACTCAGGAGTGGCTTCCGTCTGGCCACTCTACCATACAGGCCTGATTGGTGGATTGCTGCAGAGATGGTTGTCCTTCTGGAAGGTTCTCCTCTCTCTACAGAGAGGTACGCTGGAGCTCTGACAGAGTGACCATCGGGTTCTTGGTCACCTCCCTGACTAAGGCCCTTTTCCCCCGATCGCTCAGTTTAGACGGCCGGCCAGCTCTAGGAAGAGTCCTGGTGTGGTTCCTGAACTTCTTCCATTTAATGGATGATGGAGGCCACTGTGCTCATTGGGACCTTCAAAGCAGCAGAAATTTTTCTGTACCCTTCCCTCAGATTTGTGCCTCGAGACAATCCTGTCTCTGAGGTCTACCAACAATTCCTTTGACTTCATGCTTGGTTTGTGCTCTGACATGCACTGTCAACTGTGGGACCTTATATAGACAGGTGTGTGCCTTTCCAAATCAAGTCCAATCAACTGAATTTACGACAGGTGGACTCCAATTAAGCTGTAGAAACATCTCAATCTGTTCTCAATCATCTCAAGGGATGCACTTGAGCTCAATTTTGAGCCTCATGGCAAAGGCTGTGAATACTTATGTACATGTGATTTCTTAGTTTTTTATTTTTAATAAATTTGCAAAAATCTCATCTCAAAAAACTTTTTTCACATGTTGTCATTATGTGGTGTTGTGTGTAGAATTTTGAGGAAGAAAATGAATTTTAATCCTATTTTGGAATAAGGCTGTAACATAACAAAATGTGGAAAAAGTGAAGCGTTGTGAATACTTTCGGGATGCACTGTATGTATGAATTCATTCACTGTCCAATAGATTTTCAACGCATCAGATGAGCTGGCCCACGCTGGCAAGTATCCTCATGTGAGGACTTTTATGGCAGCCTTGGAAATGAGTGAAACCGAGCTCATAGATTTGATTAAAGTGGAACTACCCTGGTCTGTGCCACCAACAAGTGAGTCAAGGATTTATTTATTTATTCATGGACTAGTTCAAAGGCTTGTTTGCAGCTGAAGGTTTTGGTTTGGAGTGTTGAACTGCTACTGAGCCAGTTACTGCTGTGTAATAAAAACAGTTATAAATGTTACAGAGGTAGTGTAGTACTGTATAAAATATTGGCATTTGGTAAAAGAAACAGAAAAGAAACCTCCTGCTTGCATTGGACCAATTAACAGGCAGTTGTATTTCCAGATGTGGGGAACTTCTCTGCGGTGTGTTGGCTCTTTGGACGGTACATGTATAAGACCCTGCAGTACCCCATAGGGCTGGTGGAGTCCTGCTGGGGGGGCACACCTGTCGAAGTCTGGTCCTCTTCAAGGGCACTGCAGCAGTGTGGACTGGAGTCGGCCAAAGATGGGTAAAGAAATGTGGAAAAACAAAATTCAGCTGGCCGGACATGTATAGTGATAGATTCAGGACGCTCGCTGCTCAACAGATGTGTGCTAATACAGAGAAAACTTGGCTTGCACTGACCACACTGTTGCTACTTTCTGCAGGTTAAACGTTCTCGGTCCTAAAAACAATTCCATCTTGTGGAACTCAATGATCCACCCACTGCTCAACATGACCATCAAAGGAGCCCTCTGGTACCAAGGTCAGACTGCCTGCACAGGCACCAGATGTTAACCATAGCCAGATGAATGTCATTCATCATCTATAAAGCCTTTCTCACTTTCAGGTGAGGCCAACACGTACTATCAAACAGAGACGTACAACTGCTCCTTCCCTGCAATGATTGATGACTGGAGGATGGCGTTTCACCATGGCTCAGGGGGACAGACAGCTCTCGACTTCCCTTTTGGATTTGTCCAGGTTTGTTGGTATTTTTAGCTTTAATTTGCGCCCCTGAAAACAATGTGCTTCAGCTTTGTCACTATGTAGGTAGATTCAACCAAAAGAAGGCTGTTTCAAATATGTTTTGCAGTACCGTGTGCCTAAATGAGGATTTCTCTGTGCTTGTAGCTGTCCACCTCTGAAAAGACAGCAGCAGACGATAACTTTCCGGAAATTCGCTGGCACCAAACAGCAGACATCGGCTTTGTCCCGAACCCCCGGATGAAGAAAACCTTCATGGCTGTGGCTCTGGATTTACCAGATGCAACCTCACCGTACGGCACGTAAGGACTGGGTTTAGGTGTATTCGCAGCACATGAAACCTTTAAGGAGGCAGGGATTACTTCTGTGTCGACTGTAAGGAAAGTCTGCATCACTTGATGCATCACAGAAACGCTGTCCATCCGGGTTTATGTAATGTGTATACTCATCCACACTGGTAAAAAAAAACCTGCAAGTATTGTTTTTGTGTTTTCAGGCCTGTATTACAGAGCTCATCTCATTCTGTAGCACATCCTGGCAGATTGTGGGGGGTAAAAATCAGAACATAGATAGAGTGTTAAATTAACAGTCAATCCCTGCTGCGCAACTCTGTCGTGGAGATTTCATCAACAATACTTAGATTTGTCAGAGGGGAAAACTGGTGTGGTGCAGAACGTTAACCACTGTGCTGACAGCAGATTATTTCACTTCCGTGTGTGTCAAGAAAAAAAAATGCTGCTGCGAGGGTTTTAATTGGAGCAAAGAGCTCAAATCACACCTGTGCAAATGTTTCTGCTCTAGCTTCCAGTTGGTCTTTGGATAGATTTTAAAATCCTTCTAAACATCTGTAAAACTTTTTATGGGCCTGCCCCTGATGTGCTGCCAAGACACAGCAAAAACCCTGGCATAATCTTCACATCAACAGACTTCCATAATGTGCTGGAGACTGAAAGGAGACATGGAAACTGCTCTCTGCTGTCTTTGTTTAAAGTTTGCAAATGTGACGATGTGACCTGCTTTTGTTTTGAAATGATGAGCATTTTTTCTTCCTCCTAGCCTGGTCTTCTTACCATCTCAGCTCATCCCTGATGTGTCTTAAAATTATTTGAATTGATTAGATTTTTTTCTGTTTTGTTTCAGTATCCATCCACGAGACAAGCAGGATGTAGCCTACAGACTGACATTGGGAGCAAGGGCGGTGGCATACAGAGAGAAGGACGTGCCTTTCCAGGGGCCTTTCCCCAGCAAAATCCTGTGTGCTCCAACGCATGTCAGCATTACCTACGACCAGAAAGTCTCTGTCACGCAGTCTAAAAGCATCTTTGAGGTAAGGCTGGCAGCAGTGGTCGGTGTGAGCAAAAATAAATAAGCAGTTATTTTCCCTCTTTGCATCTGTCTTTTCCCCCTCTTTCCTAAGATCTGTTGCTCCGGGAATCAGGCTCCATGTGGGCCAAAGTCCTCCTGGGTTCCAGCTCCCATCATGCAGTGGAATTCGACCACTGTTCAAGTTATCCACCAGTTTTTGTCCGTCTGCTGATGGGGTAGTTGCTCTCCGATACGCCTGGAGAGACTGGCCCTGTAACTTTAAAGCCTGTCCAATCTACAGCTCCAGCAGGATTTTACCTGCACCTCCCTTTATTTCCAAATGCCATTAAACAAAAGGAAACACCTAGAAAAGCTACTGAACCAGAAACTGTGAGAAGAGAATATGACCTGTGCCTTTTTGTCTCTGTAGGTCAAAATGAGGTCGTTGGTCAGACATTTAGTCAATAGTAAATTCAAAACAAAACAAACAAAAACAACAAAATGACACTGGCAGTTGATCGTAGCCACTCTAAGGGAAAGCTAGATTTAGCTATTTTGTCTGTTTTTCAGATTTTCACATTTTTGTTTATATTGATTTAAACTCCAACTAATTCAGTGAAATAAGAACTACATCCTCCCAGTCAGTCTGGCAGGATGCTTTTTATAGATCTTTTCAAAAGATCAGCCTGTCTTGTAAAACACTGGAGGTGCATATTGAAGCTGATTAAACCTCATGGGTGATGGGTATATATAATTTTTGTCACACTGTTTATCTTTTAAACAATCTATGAATGCTGGTACAATCAGGACCAATGTGTATTTTTATTGAAATCACACTGGTATTTGAAGTTACAACACAAATGAGCCTTTATGACATTATTTTGCACAAATAAATGACATATCAGCAACTAAAGTGTGTGTGTGTGTGTGGCTGCATTACATTCAAAGCCAGTGCAGTTACTTCAAAGTAAGTACAAATGGAAATGCAGTGAAATGATTCAGAATCAAACATGATCTACCGCTTGAACTGGAAAAAAAATGTAATGTGTTATGAGCACAACTTTAAAAAGCATACCCACAGTTAAATACCAACAACAGTGTGCCATGCACCAAAACTCTTTTTTTTTTCTTTTTTCTGTCTAGTCCCTAATTAGTAAAAAATGGTTGCACTACTTAAAGTTTTATAATATCCACTGGGACTGAAGTTCTAAAATCCAGCACAGATGTTGGTGTTGGGTTTCTGCTGCTACTGGCACATGAAGCACAAAGCTAATTCACCAGCTACATCCAGTATATTGGCATCAACCACGCTAGTACACGTCCCAGTGATGCTGTCTGAGACTTGAGAAGATGACAAAAAATAAATAACATAGTTTTGGCTTTCTTCGTTGCTATCTGCCTCCGTTGCCTGATTCCTGAACCGGGAAGCAAAAAGGAAAACAAAAACATTGTAGGGCTTACAAACAGAAACGAAAGATCATGTCTGACGATGACTTGAGCGGCGCTTTCAGAATCAGGAGCTGAAATACGATGTAGAGGGCTTCATGGCGGGGGAGGTCAGGTGGTGCTGATGAGAGGAGCTGGGAGACTGCGGCGTCTGTCCTGAGGAAAAGCAGACAGAGAGAAGGTGTAATAAGAACAGTCACTGTCCATACTGAGTGATCATCACCAAGAGATAACAAAAACAGACAGAATGTGTAATATTTGTCATTTTGGCCATACTTTTACTTTGAAATCCCAATACATACATCCATACTGTGACTCCTGTACGAGAGTGCACTTTTCAGCCAACCTAACCACTTACATTTATATGTTATTTATAGCTGAGGCCTTGAGGAGCTGTTGACGGTAAGTGGGGTTATTTACACACACTCCAGCAGAGCAAAGTAGAAGTGAGCGGCTGCACTGCTTGGCTCTGACATTTTGACAGCAGCGGTTTTTGTAAGTATTCCCGCTGAAGGGAACCCATGACCTCCCAGCCACAGGCCCACAGGCCCAGCTGTTCAAGCTAGCCTGCTCGCTACATGTTCGATGGACTCGATTCGATGCACCTCTGCGTTACATGTGAAATGTTTTGCTTGTGCGGTACATGCGATAATCAACGTCCTGTGAATGTTAAAAGGCACCACAGAGGTGACCTAAAAGAATATCTCCAATTGGGAAAAGTTTTATCCAAGGAACCTGTTATGTGCTCTGTCTTGATGTTGTCTTCGAAGCCCCGGTGTCTCTGGTAGGCCTCAAAGTTGACTGAGGCATCGTCCTCCGATAGGCTGTGAGGAGCCTGGCCGTCACCAGGGCGACACACCTCAAAACGTATCCATCGGTAGCTAAATAAACAAAGTAAACAACAATGTAATGTAAGCTATCTGAACCCCCATATGTACAATACATAACTATGGCCCATAATTAAGAGTCCAGTTTACATATTTGCATATCTCTGAAAGGAAACAAATATTGTAATATTACATTTTCTTGGGTCTTTCAGCTTCGGTTTGAGTTTACTGCATAAAACTAGTAAAATATATACTAAACAGATTGGGTCCCAATAAAATACAAATTCATGCACAGCTAAGCCAGCAAGTTTCAATGACCTAAAAATGTTATCTATCACTTGTTTGCATCAAAGTAAAGTTTTAAATGATTTAATACTGTGGGTTGCACATGAACTAAATAATCATCTGCATCTAAAAAAAAGGTTGGAAAATATGTTTTAGTCTATAATTAATTATTATAATGAAATAATCCATCTGTAAAATTCTCTTATACTCCCGGTCCACTTTTCAAGTTTTTCCCAAAGTTACCACTCTACGTACAGTCCAGCCATTACTAAGCACAACACATCTTCTGCTTTTTCAACTAAACATCCATCTATATTGTTGCAAAAACATAAAAACAAATCTCATTTTTATTATTAAATGATAATCTGCAAGTCAGAACAGATGCAAATGATGCAGAAGTGCATGTCGTGAGTTGTATCTTAATATCCATGCGCAGAGAGAAGCGTGAACTCACTTGCTACATTTGCGAGCCCCAGGACAACTCTGGATGAGATTCTGGATGGTGGGGTGTGAGAAGCCAAAGAAGTCAGCTCCTGATGGCACGATGGGGGCCACAGACTTGGAGCTAAGAGACGGAAACGTTGAGAGTTCATAATTACATTAAAATAAAGTTCAAATATTCAAATAAAGTTGACTTAGCTTCGTGAAAATATTTCTACAACCAACTAGCCACAACCCCTCCAAGCCTTTGTGGTGAACTTTGGTACCTGACAGATGCGATGGCCTTCAGCAGGTTGGAGTGGCACGTCAGGGCAGAGGAGGCCACAATGGCGTTCTGAGGATCTTCTTCAGGCACAATCTCAAACTAGGGAGGGGGGCAATATTGAACTCCAAGTGTCAGTAAAACTGTTTAATTTCATTCACAGCACTTCAATCAAGATGGTAGTACACTGGAGTTTTGTTGTGCTCCTTTGGATGTAAACAGACAAAAACGCTTGGTCTTTTCTCAACTACAGAACAATGATGGACATTTGTCTAACGTGACTTCAGTACCAACTGTGAGGTGTGTACCTGTGGACCTGTTCCCCCATCCTTGATTTGGCAGGTGTAGAGGCACTGCTGGTCGGGGTTTTTCATGCTTGCAAAGACTCGAGTGCTGCAGAAGCCCACTGGATAGATGGCACACTCATCATGGAACAGCATCCTGTCTGTGATGATCTGGACAGCAGTCAGACAGAGAGAAGAGAGAGGCTTTTCACTTCACGGCTGTGTGTAACATTCAGAAAACACTTGTTAATAATGACACCTGTGGCCGTTAAGTCACCTGCTCTCAGCAGTGTTACACACTTTTAGTGCTGAAAAGAAGGAAAAGGCACACTTTGATATTTATTTACTGAGCCACCAACTGATGGACAGTTAGACTTGTCTCAGCAAGCAGATAGCATGTGTAATTAATAACAGACATGACCATTGTGATAAGAATAAAGCTGTGACATGCGAGTCAAGCCAGACACTAACCTCTCCCAGACTGTAGACCGTTAAACCTCCCAGTACGATGGGAAAGACGGGGCGACCGGATGAGTCCAGTGGGATGGGCTGCACCATCCTCCGAGACCCGTCTGCCAGCTTTCTCTTCTTAGACATCTTCTTTGGAACTGAAGAAACGTGAGGAGAAGACATGAGCCACTGTCTTGAAAGCTGAATGTTAAACATTCAAACTCCATCTGAATTCACCCATGACCACTCAACTCACGTTCCTCCCTTCCATTTTCTCTGCCTCGCTCTTTCCTCTCCTTTTTGGGTTTTTTAAGGGGTCCCTCATCCCCTGTCGACACCACTGACGCCAGGCTGTGCCCCCCAGGCAGGCCTGAAGACCCCACAGGACCTGGGGTTAATGCCACGGGTGGCACAGGTGGGTGAGAGCTTGAACTAGGCGTTGACAGGATTTCCCCCTCCGACAAAGACTGGTACTGCAACAACGACTTCAGTAAGAACCTGGAGATTAAAATCATTGTGAATTTTATTGAATGATTAGTTTTTTTTTTATGTTTAAAGAAGTAAAAACAAGGTCCTGCTGAACACGTCAGATAGCCACAGTTGAAGCACACTTACCTCCGCTCCTCCTTTGCTCTCAGAAACTTCTCCTCCAAGTGGGCAATTTCATCACAGAGAGCTGCATTTTCCTGAGAGCAAAACAATAACTAAACACTCACAATCACTCTTTAGAATATTGTTCCATACATGCAGAATGTGAAAAAAAAAACCCAGAGCTTTTCAAGAATTAATAATTTACTCACAAATATCATGGCACGGGCAGCTTTGCGCAGTCGGAGGTATTTGAGTCGATACTTTTCATTCTGGTTCTTTCGCGGACCTCTTTTGATCTTGGTCTTGTGCTCTGAAGAACTGGTGGGGGATGGGAAGGCGTGTGCCGAGGCCCCTGAGCCAGAGCTGGAGGCTGTGTTCTGCTGCGGAGAGCCGAGGAAAGACTGGGCGGTGAAGGCCTGCAGGGCCTGCTGCCGCTCCTCATCAGTCTGTGAGGAAAAACAGAGGAGGAGAGAGAAAGAGAGGTCTGTTCATATGCAGCAGGAGTTCCTGAGGCTAATGTTCGTGTTGCCTTCAGGGTGATGGATGAAAACACAGAATAATATGTGGACGATAAAATAACACTGATGGAGTTTACACATAAACTGCTGTATGACAAACAATAAAAAGGTACTTAAATCAAAATGCGCTCGAAATTATAGGAATTATTTGTACTCTGAATTTATCTCAGGAGGATTTCCCTCTCGTATCTCTTTTCACACTGAAATCCAGGTCCAGCATAAAGTCGTGTGTGCATTAGTGGAAATTAATTGTCCAACATGGCTCAGAGATGCAGCTGCTGAACAGCATTTACAAAGGCCTCACACTGCTCAACTTTTATTGTGAAATCATGGGAACTGTAGCAGTTAAAGAATTATTAAGGGCCTATTAGAGCGGTGGACTCCTGAAACTATGATTAGATATTGGATATGTTTAGCCATCTCTGCTATAAAATGCTGTTGTTCATGATGTTGCACCAGCTTGATAAATAAACATCAATTGTGGTATGACATTACACCAGATTATCAGATAGCAATGAATCTCCACTGGTGCTGAAATGTCATTTTGGACATAAATAAACCCAGATCTAGTGTGGACAGCAGCGTCTCAGTATTTATCCATGACCAATAGACTGCATTTTTGGTCAATTGCATTTGACCTTTTTGGTCAAATGCAATTTTCAGTATCCCACAGCATAGTGGGATTTAGTGTGAAATTGGAATTAGTGTCCCATAAAACTCACCAGCAGTGCAAAGACTCCGTTTCTGTTCTCAATCCTCTTGAATCTCCTGCTGCCTTTTTGTGTCTGAAACATAACGTGAGACTGAGGCCTGATGCATGTGAGCTGGAAAAGCCAAATTTGATTCCCAGAAGCAAAGGGGGGTGGGTGGGTTAGGAGGAGCGGGCTGGGGTGGGTGTCAATTTCGGTCAAATCCACAATTATTAGAAACTGCAGGTTCAAGGTATCTGCACGTGAGCAGAGCATCCTTTGTTCTGATTACAGCGCAGAAATGTCTGCCTCGTTTTAAAAATCAGAAAAATAAGGTCAAAGAAGCAGGATGGAAAAAAAATGAAGAATAAAAGAAAAACAGCAACAAAGATACAGATGATGCATGTACTGGATCAGCTGAACTCACACAGATACTAAATGGAGGTGCACGTTTTTCTACTCAACAGCAGAGGATGCTGTCAGACTGAGTCTCACACATCCTCCTTACCTCACGGTACATGACGGCCTCCAGGCTTGACTTTGCACTGCCGAGGAGACAACAACAAACATTAGGCTTAAACATTCAGTGAAAATTAAAAATTGTTCCATGATTTGGCTTAACATGTGGGCAGGTGGGCAACATGGTGTGTAGTAAACTGAGAGGTTTGCTGTACTTGGATTGAACAAGTCCCCTGTCGATGATTCTCTGTTTGATCTCCTTTATGTGCATGGGACGCCCGGCTTCTTCCAACACAATCTGCATAAGAAAACGCAGAAATAAAAAAAAAATATTGAACAAAAACACTAAATACTATCATCAAACACCAAACTGAAATATGATGAGTGAAGGGCAAATACCTGCGCAGCATCAAGCCACGTGAGGTTCGGCTTCTCTGCAATTTCACTTGGTGGTTCACTGCAAACGGAAAAACGTTTAGTCCCATCTGGTGTAACATCTATCATTTGATTTATTGCCATTTTGAAGGAGCAGTACTTTACAAAATAAGGGGTAAACAGTTTCCCAGCAGATTTTCATCCACATTTTAGTAAACCCGCACCCCGAGACTGAACTGAATCATGTTGGCACCTGCAGATGTGCCATGGGATAATACCTCGGAGACATATGTGTGATTGCTTGGTACCAAATGATGTGACTCAACGAAAAGGAAAAAAAACAACAATGGTGCACAGGATGTCATGACTTTATCAACAACCTCTCCAGGGTTTCAGCTGTGCCGGACAGACTTGCAATGTTGTCCAGAGCCGGAAACAGAGAGTAGCTCCCCTGTCCATCAGCCTCCATTTCAGACTCAAAGGTGTTGAGTGACTCCATAGGAGACAGAGGGCCTGCAGACAGGACACACATCAACAACACATGCAGTTATCTCTGTCTGTCAGCTGGAACAACACTCAGACTGTAAACAAGGGGACGCACAGACCTGCGAGCTGCTCACAGCTGCTGACAACGAACATAAATATCAGTCACTGCTACAAACACACCTCAGTTCATCTGCAGCAAACCAGCAGAGCCACTTCTCTCAGCTCGTCCTCCGCTGTGTTTGTCTCCGTGTCTCAACCGGAAACTTCCGCCGTCTTCATGTTCAGAGTGACGTCAGGCACCGAGCAGCCGATCCCGTCGCGACAAAAAGACACCGTGGAGCTTCACAGAGACAAATATTACACATATATTTCAGTAATGTGCTTCAAAGTGTGAGTAACGAAGGGTTGGGGAATATATGGAGGCAAAAGAGAGCGAAAGAGGAACTATAATCCGTGGCTTACGTCGGACATTATTATTGAGAGCACCGCCACAGGATATCCGGTGCAGTTTGTTTTAAAGCGTTTGTGTCAAAATAAAGTTACAGTTTGGTGAATGGATCGGCAGCAAGCACATCTTCTGAAAGGATAGATAACATTCATACCAGGCTTTGGGATTATGTAAGGGTGCATTTAAAACAACTGCACCAGCAGCATCATGCACATAATCATATGTACATACTGTTTTTATCATATGTTTTATTCACTGCAATTTTTGCACAGCTGTACTTACTTTTATTTAATTTTTATTTTATTTTAATATTATATTCAGGGATTTGATCTGAAGATCTGCAATTCAGCTCTTTATTTTTATATTTACATTTTTATTGTTTTTTATTGATATTCTGCAGATCTAATTTATTATCCTCATTGTACTGGTGATTGTCCTCACAGGATCAGTTAAGTCCGTCCATCCATCCATCCATCCATCTATTACAGGTGGAAATGGGAGAAATGCCACTAGATATAAGAAGGACACAGTTGTTGGGAAGAAGAGAGGAGGGAAAAAAGCTTTGGGTGGACAGTGACACTGACAGCAGTAGAACTTAAAGTTGCACAGTTACACATTAGTCCAACAGCACCATTGCCAACAACACTACTTTAGATACTTCTGGACGTGTCAATACATACAAATAATTTAACCCTAACCCTAACTCACATGCCATACAGGCATATATTGATAGTTACCACGGTTATGTCCAGGTCTACACTTATGCATCCAAGAATTCAGTTAATAATAAAGTAGGAGTAGCATTTTTTGTGCCAGAGTTTCACATTTAAGTAAGGAAGTGATTCGTAAGGAATCATCTGTGTACACAGGAGAATATGGGAATATTGTTAGCAGTGCAGTGGATAGAGGAGACAAGGCCATTGGTACATGTTCAGAGTGAAGCTCATCACTGGACGTATTGATGGAAATACAACAAACATTGTACAGAATTCAAATGATGGGTCTTGGGGTTATATTTTTATGGGTACCAGCACATATCGGCATCAAAGCAAATGAAATGGCAGATAAGGTTGCAAAGGAGGCCACAAATAAATAAATTAATAATGACATTAATTTGGCAGTGAGTATCAGCAAGACAGAAATCAAGAGCATTATTAAACAGACACTGAAAAAAAGGTGGCAAAAGCAATGGGAGGAAAAGAGGAAAGGATGGTGATTTTCCAGAACACAAAGGAAAGTGGGGGAAATTAGGTGCGCAGGAGGGAACAAGAAAGATGAAACAATATCAAGGCAAATTTGGACACACTGGACTGAACAGCACACTAATATAAAATAAGTAAACATAATACAGGCAGAGGGCAGCACAGTGGTGTGGTGGTTAGCACTGTTGCCTCACAGCAAGAGGGTTCTGGGTTCAATCCCTCGGTTGAGGCAGGCCCTTCTGTGTGGAGTTTGCATGTTCTCCCTGTGCCTGCTGTGTGGGTTCTCTCTGGGTACTCCAGCTTCCTCCCACACAGTCCAAAGACATGCAGGTTAGGTTAATTGTTAATTGATAAGTCTAAATTGCCCCTAGGTGTGTATGTGAGTGTGAATGGTTGTCTGTCATCTGTGTTAGCCCTGCGATTGACTGGCGTCCAATCCAGGGTGTACCCTGCCTCGTCGCCCAAAGATAGCTGGGACAGGCTCCAGCACCCCGTGACCCTGTGTTCTCAGGATAAAATGCGGGTTAGGAAAATGGATGGATGGAATACAGGCAGATGTGACAACTGTGAGCATGGATGGTAAGGTAAAGGCAAGGTAAACTTGGATCTTATAGATATTCTGCAAAAGAGCTCAAGAAGTAAGTGTTACTCAGTCATGTTCCAGTATCTTAGATTCATTGATTTGATAGAGAAAATCTGAGTTTTTGATTAGAGGTAGGGGTAGTTTTTGTAATCAACAGTGCAAAAAGTAGAAATCCTGATCCACATTTTATTCCAGTTGGTGGCAGTAATGCACCAAATCGTTGTTTGCCAACAACCATCAAAGAAGAAACTTACAGTTAAATTAGAGAAGTGATAAAATGTGAATTTTACATGTCAAATTACAGACACAAAGGGAAGATTTAGATGTATATATCGTGTAGTAATTGTAAATAAAACTTTTGGTGAGTAAATGTAATGTAAAGGTAAATATGATTTTGAGCTTGTGAAATCATGTTGAAGATGGAATTATTTTAAACCCTATAGTTTTATACCCATAAAAAAAAATCTAATTTTTAGACATGTGTGCGCAATATTTCATAAACTAATTTTATTTATTATTTTAGCCCCTACATGATGAAATAACTCTTTTGAGGAATCTAAGAGTTTAAATTAGAAACATTTAAATATAACCAACCAAAAGTCTCTAAACTCGTATGTGTCCTCATGACTTCACATGGCAATGCGATCAGTGCAGTATTTGCCTATATAAATTGCAACGAATTGCTCTGAGAAGCCTAAGTTGGATGATTTTTTTCTCTTTAATTACTCTTCAAGTGCTCTTATTAAAGAAAAAGGTAACCAAACCCAGTCACTGTTAACTTTGCAGTAATTTTCCCTCATCTTCAGATACCTGACATCAGAGTACTGCGTCTCTGAGCTCCCTGTAATCCAGTTGATATGATATCCAGACGTACTAAAGGATGTTTCATGTTTCTCCAGCCACTGCATGTAGATGGTCTAACCATGTCTGACCTCTGTATACTTTAATACCAAAAGGACACTGTGCTCTCGCTCTAGCAGCTGCTAATTGAAACCACATTATGTGAAACACTCTCTTTTTGCTAAGATAACTCCCAAAAATGTGTTCTCTTTAATTAGATATTCTTTTTTTTTTTTATTTCTGGCACCTGCAGTATCTCCAAATAATTCCATCATCATCATTCATCATTGCAAAATGTTTGTGTGGTTGTTTTATGAGCAGAGAACAACACAGAGATTACATGGACAGCTTGCGGAGCATAAATATGCCACACCTACAGCCAAGAAGGACTGTCACACAGTGGAACAAATTCATGGGTGTCTGTCATAAGTGAGGTCAAACTGAGCTCATTTTCTGTGTGCTGGGAAATCAACATCTCCAAAGTAAATTACACTGGAATTATTGCCTATTTTCATTCATCTTGTCATAGAAGCAGGCAATTATAGGATTAGCTTTCACTTCAGTTCAAGCAGTCTCTTCTTATCAGTCTTTTGACCACCAAAAACTACTTATTAAAGGGTTGATTCACCTAAATTACAAAAAAGTATTTTCTCACTTACCCTTTGTGCTCAATATGCAGATACTGTTGGTTTTATCTGCTGAGTTTTTGAGATAGCCTTCTCTACAATAAAGTGGAGGTGAATGGATTTTACTCTGCTCGCAGAATTGTACATTTATTTATTCTTTTTTTTCTGCAGTATGGGGACACATAGTTTCTGGATACAGATTTTGCTGTTGTGTAATGCTCTTAATATGACAATAAAATTACCTTCACCTCCAGTGTATTGGGTGGATGGAGAAAGTTTAGTAATATATAGTATCTCAAAAACAAATACAATCAAATTCATGACTGGATACCGTTAGAGGTAATGGAGAAAATATAGGTAGCTGTATTTTTTTTTTTTTGTGCCTCGAACAGGACTGTACTGCACACACACATGCAACACTAAACTATAAAATCCTCAGTTTATCCATGTTTATGAAAACAGTAGTGACTCAGCTCTCTTTCTTTATTGAAACTCCTCTCATGTGGCTAAAGTTGAGCTAAAAAAACCTTGCAATCCTAATTCAAAAATTGCAGCATCCAGGCAAAAGTATTTCAAAACAGAACAGTTGCGACATGATCAAGAATAACTAATGACTTAAATTGTTTGCTGTTTTTTTGCAGGGGAGCTCTTGCATTACTCCACTGCAACCTTCATTTGCAACCCTGTTCAGTGGACGACCTTTAAACATTTCGAAGCAGGTCAAATATTATTTACAGAATAGATCGATTCTTAACCTCAGTTTAACTGGTATTTGCTAAACAAAACTGAGAACTGTTCCCCACGAGATTAAAAATACATATGATTTCTCTTGTGATACAGATGTTGTTTTGCCCGTGAGCTCTCAGTAACAGTTGAGCCAGCCGTAGTTGAGCAGTATGCGCATCACTCTCCTGTACGGCAGGTAGTACTCGCTCTGTCTGGGGCCAGATGAGAAGTATAAATATCCCGTTGGAAGGGAAAAATCACTTTATATGCAAGTATGCAGCCGAACATACTTACCTGTGCATGTATTAGCTGACTCTTTGGCCTCTTGTGGACAGCGAATCAAGCTGTAATCACAACACTGACATATTAAATTACAAAATAATATATTAATATTATTATATTATTATATATATATTATTAATATATTAAAAATATTATATTACAGTGCATTAAAAAAGCAAACAGTTTTATTTACACATTTATGCATCATAAGCATAAATTTGGAGTTATGAATCTGGTTGCTTGATTAATTTTAAATTCACTCTCCTTTTAGCTCAGTTTTGGTCTCTCTACCAACTCCTGTTAGAAAAATAGCTGCTTCTTTAGTTGTCAAATTATCTACTATGTTCACCAGCTAGTTGCTAACTTTGTGCAAAAATACACTAAAAAATGCTTCATAATGAGGAAATAGTCCTTTTGCATTACATACTGTTGATCAATTGTAAAAGGAACAGCTGGATGCCTGGCCAAGAAACCGTCCACCACATAAATCCTGTTATAACTTGGACACAACCAGGCTCACTGTTTCCCTTTGCTTTAAGTCTCTGAGCAAACCTTCTCCTTCCTGTAGCTTTATATGTAATGGACAGACAAATCTCAGCAAGTAAGCAAATAAGTGAAACTGAAATTCTTTTAATGTGAAAACACTGATTGTGATGATTACCATTCTTACCAAAGATGACTCTTGACTTGTATGAAATGGGTTAAATGAGTAAAGTCAATGTCATTACTCACCGTAATTCTCAAAGGCTGCATCCACTCTGGAACCTATGCCAGGGAAATTCTGACGGATGCATCGTGGGTATCCATAATCCATTTGGTTTCTGCCCTCATCATAGCTGCAAAAGAGAAAAGAAGAATGATTACAAATTCTTTGTAGGCATGTAGCCAGACCCAATTCATTTCTCAGTGATCCGTGTTTATATTCATTTCTAAAGACTAACATGCACATGTCAATAAAAAAATAAAGACTTGACCATGACAAATACTCCATTGCTGCTTATTCACAAAAATGAGAGTTTTTCTAGTCTTGACACATAGACGGCTGCATCTACCTTATTGACTAAAGAGGGGAGGCCAAGGTTGGTGATGGAGTTTGGATAACCTGGCATCATTGTCTTTGCATAAGCCCTTATGCCCCAGTATTGACGACCTGTAGAGAAACAGTATGGGGTTATTTTATCATGTAACCTGTAGAGCTTCACAGTACTCACTGAATATACAACATTTAAACCAGACAAAACCCTATGGCCATTACCTTCAAAAAGATAAAACGCATCCTTAAATGGGACTTCAAAAGCAGCATCAACAGTGTTGATTTGTGACCATTTACTGCTCACTTTAGTTAAATGGATTCCTTGTGATTTTTTCCTCCAATAGTATCTATCTCTCTAATAGTATCTGAAGATTTTACAATGAAATGTAAGAACACATATTTCTGTGTGTTGCACATAAACAAGATGTTCATCACATATTCAAACTGTACCCGTTTT
Source organism: Scortum barcoo (assembly GCA_023238725.1). Lineage (NCBI taxonomy): Eukaryota > Metazoa > Chordata > Actinopteri > Centrarchiformes > Terapontidae > Scortum > Scortum barcoo. The sequence continues at coordinate 21,295,866 of CM041552.1, forward strand.
TGAAGAAGAAAAGGTTGTTCCTGATGGAGGTAGCGGCGTCAAAGACCAACTGGCAGCTGCACTGCTCATCTCGGGGGTTGGACAGGTCTGGACCCTCTGTTGGATCCTCTGGCTCTGGTTCAGGCTGTGGTCGAGGAGGTGGTTTAGGTTTCGGTGCTATAGTGGGCACTGGTGTATGGCTGCCTGACAGATGGATCAACAAAATCCAATTAAGCCACGACATGGACAGCTGTAAAGTGCATTAATCCAACATCAGTGTGAATTATTATACAGAACGTGAAGTTTTTGCTCACCATAAAGGGCTTGAACCCCGCGCCTGTCATCATCTGGCAGCCTGTATCCGTTTGTGTTGATGTACTGTCCCTGGAGTGATCCAGGCCCAGAGCGTGGCCAAACTCATGGGCCACCACCAGCAGCAGATGCACACCTCAACACAACAATCACAATGAATCCAGTCAGAGATGTTTTATCACATCATCCAGGTATTTATTTTTATCACTTGGCAGATTAAAGCGAAGTTTAGCAATTTATTTACTGTTTTGTGAAGAAATAAAGCATTATTAGGAATACTGGCGCTTGCTCTGTGGGCTTCATTTTTTCCTCACATACCAAACTTATCTGCCATACAGGGAACTGCACAGATTATATACTTCTCCCCTCGTGGACTAGAATATATTTACCTCTTTGGGTGAGAGTCCAGGTTTCATCGTCATAAAAGTGTATGTCTCCTCCCTGATTCCATCCAGGAGAGTTAGCATGAGCCAAGACTCCACCGGCCCCATCGAAAGGGTAATAGTCACCGTGATCTGCAGTAGGACAGCAGACAATTTAATCTGCGGTTTCAGAGTGTAAATCAACAATTTGATGCAGAGGAAAAGATTTCTTGTGTAACCATATTCAAGACACAGACTTGGTCAGACTAATCTAACAAAGCACAGCAATGAATTTTCCCTTTTACCCACATTAGCAATGTACTTTAGGGATGGCAATGTTTAAAAAACCTGCTGTTTAATCCAGACTCACATCCACCTTTGAAGAGCATCATGGATCAAGGTATTGTCTGTAGCGGCTAATGTCTGACACACCACACCGCGGTGCCTTCATCACCTCAATAGTCCCGTTGTCCAAGACACCAGTCACCTGGTGGCCAGATAGTGATATGAAGAGATTTTTAAAGTGAGGTTTGAACATAACACTTTTCCATTTCTTGTGGTTTCTTTTTTCGTCATCATTTTTTTGATTACAACAAGGCAAACTTGAAGGAAATCTGTCATTCACTATAATTACCACCAAGCCGAAGAAAGCCTGCCTGGCCTCTAGGTCCTCCCTGAAGGTGTTCTTAGTGAGGCTTCGAAACGTGGAGTTTTTCGTCCCGACATCAGAACAGAACTTGAATTTAAAGACTCATTTTACCCTCCGTCATCAAAATGTAGATGGTCCCCTGTATTCACCTGGTTAGTCCAGGCACTTCTTAGCTGTCATGTAATCAGAATATGTACTGCGTTACCTCAGCCAGGTCTGTGTCCTCTGGTGAAGCTGTTGGAGCAAAGGTGGGTGCGGCGTGACACACGGCTAAACAACCCAGCAGCACTATCCAAAAATCAGCCGCAGACATCTTGTTAAAATGTTTTCTTCTCTTCATCCACTCTCCTCTCCTGAAGCCTGAGTATAAGTGAGTATTCTTCTGTTGAAAGCTCAATGCAGTGTCCTCTTGTGCAATCCAGTAAAAGACAACCCTGGGGGGCTGCTGGAGCAAACAGATAACAGAGTGGAGAGAGATGATGTGATCAGTTGAACTTCAATGAAGTTCATCACATTTATAAAAAACATTTATAAAAGCAGTGTTTTGTTCTGTTTTCTTCTAATGAGAAGCTTCTTCTAACATGCACCTCTTAAACTGCTTGGTGATGAAACAACTGTCACTCATCCCACGTGGCAAATTGAAAATACAAAACTGTCACCTGAACGTCAACAAACAGCTGCTTTGTGACAAAAGAACGGTACCTTTGCCAACATATTGCTGTTCTCAGGGTTCTCTTGTACTTTCTGATAACCTTTGACGCAGAGGGGCCACAGTCCAGTTTGGTAGGTAAACATGAGCTTGGCGTGTGCAGTTAACTCACATGGACCTATGTATTTATGTCTGAGCACTCAAGTCCACTGATTGAGGCTGATGCTTCCTCTAGCTGACATATGTTATAACCTGCTGAATGCCCTGCTCTAATGAAACATTCAGGCCTTCTTGCTTACAAAGAGTAAAACGATATGACAGTAGGACATTTATTTAAGAACTGCCATGACTGCAGTACAATTCTAAGGTAATTGTTCTTTATTTTGTATTTATTTAATATTTCCATGTTATGGTTCTTCATTACATTTCAAAGTAAAATTTTGCACGGTTTACTTTTGTGTTAAGATTTTTAAAACCTCTAGTGGGCATCTAAAATGTAAATTATTGTATATTAAACAGCCCAATAGACTTAAAACTAGATCCAGCTACAGTGTTGCTTCACATTGCATTACTTTCATGTTAATTAAAGCATCTTTTTTAATAATCCAGTTGTATAGTAATGTATAACAGATAATACAATACTGTCAGTGTACATTTTGTCTTAATACTGAGTATGTTCACTTAAATATTTTAGTACATTTTTTTGACAATACCAATTATTACTTTTATTAAAGTAGATTTTTAAAAAACTTTTTGTTGTAAAATAGTATTTTTAAACTGGGGTGTTGCTGCTGAAGTGAAGACTCTGAATATGTTGTGCCACCACTGCCTGGAGAGCAAAGATGAAACAGGTGTGTGAACAAAAATGACTTTTATTGAGTTCACTTTAATAAGACACATTGTGTTTTCAGATATTCAGACAGTAGTCAGTGTAACGTTAACTATAACATCTTAAAGTACATTAAGGTACATTTTCAAGTGGTATTTAGTAAGCTGAATACACTGTTACACTGTTATATACATTTTCAATGTATATAACAGTGTAACATCTTCTTTGCACAGAAGATGTGCCATTGAACCTGAGAGGGACATCAGAGAGGTCATTTACATACAGTTACATGCCCCAAAAATGTAAACCATAACATTTCAGTCATATATAGAATATTAATATGTTAAACAACCACAACATTTGTTATTTAAGATAACTTGTCCACCACTGCTGTATCAACATCCTAACCAAGAGTTTGCTGGTATGATTTTCGCCACCCGGTTTTGTCTGAAGTCAAACTGGAAGGATTTTGTCCCACTGAACAGGAAGATGCTACCTGTCAACAGAACGCCATACAAACTGTGTGTTATCTCCTCCTGTTGGTTCAAAGCAAATGAAATGAAACGTGAACAACAAAGTTTCGCTGTAAACAGAAGATTTCTGCTTGAGTGGCACGTTGTTCTAAAACTGGGTCAAATGGTGTTTTCAGTATAAAAGTGTGTCCAGTGCGGTAAACCCCACCCGGCTACCACCTGAACATGGTAAAAACAAGAAATTACAACTTCTATTTCAGCTGTCTTCTATTCGTGTGCTCAGGTCCACATAACACAAAGTTCATGACCATAAACTGTGACAGTTTTTCTGACTTTTTTTTTTTTTACCATGTAACTTGAAGGCAGCGTCGACCCTACTCGGGACTCCAGGCCAGTCTGTTTGGATGAGTCTGGGGAAGCCGGGGTCCATCCTTCTCCTGTGCTCATCATACCTGTGGTTGGATCATTCAAACCAATTCATTTTCAGTGTGGAAATGTCAGCATGTTTCATACAGTACACGCAGCATTCATTGTGTACAATGTTGTTCATCCAGTTCAATTTTATCATCATCACATTTTCATTTTTTTCACTTTTCCATTCCAATTGCCTTTAAGAGGGGATTATAGGTACAGCGTAGATATTACTAATGCATTTATTAACTAATGTTGATCGGCAGATTTTCCTGTTGACAATGTTCATGTCTTTTTTTTCATGTGCAAATATACAATCAAAACAGTGCGTTATTTTAAATGTGAAGCAAATTACCTGTAATAAACCTCTCCTGTGAAGAAGAATGTCTTCCCGTACTCACTGACATGCATGGCCGCATCAATCTGCCTGACTCTGGAGGAGAAGCCATACTCATGGATGGAGCCAGCATGACTTTTCATCTTAAGCTGTCGAACCACCCAGTACTTATGACCTGGAAAAACAAAGCCATGTCACTGCATTTTGGGACACTATGAATAACAGCAACACACCACAAGCACTGCCAGACCCAACGAGCCTCTTGCATGAACTGCAACTCTTAAGTTGCACAAGGCTGTAATTTGGGTGCAACACTGTGTCCTCCTACTGGAAATCCAACCTTGTCATGCTGACAGGCTTTAAGTGATGCTTTGAAGACTGCCCATTACTCTACCAGTGAATAGGTACGTCACGCCTTTGGCAGGAATGTCATAAGCGGCATCGACGTGAGAGCTGATGCTCGGTAAATATGCGCTGCTGTGGCTCTCTCTTAGGCGATTCCAATAAGTCACCTGCGTTGTCCTCATCCACATGTACCTGGGTTCAAACAGTAAGCAGACTCAGTTGCAGCTCGGGCACACGAAGCTCCTCTGCAGTCATAATTTAAAACATATTGTACCTGTTTTTAAAGAAAACAATCTCATTTCCAACCATGACTGCTGCATCGAAAGAAAGGTTGGGGTCACATTTTTGGGGGACTGGTTGTGTCTCCACTTTTGTCGTGGGTTTTCCTACGAAACATTGAGAGAGAATGCATTAAATAAGGCATGTTGCATGTTATGGCACACTATTCTGTGATCATTTTATTTCCACTTTCTCCAAACAATCGTCCTGAATTTCTTCCTCACCGTACAGTGTTTGGATCCCAAGCACATCATCTTTGGATAGAGAGTACTGTGTGCTGCTGTGATGCCTGTAATTGGGGTACATGATAGCAGAGGGGTCTTTTGAGTGAGTCAAGCCCAGCGAATGGCCAAGCTCGTGAGCCGCGACCGCAAACAGGCTGTAACCTGAAATACAGCAACAGACGAGCACTGCTAGATCATTTGTTGACACAGGATCACGCTGAAAACTGTCAGGAAAGACGCCACGCCTCAGTGGTGATGTCATGGCAGATGTTTTAAGTCAGGGTCATGTGCAACACCTGCAGTGACACTGACTGGACTGTGGCCTGAAGTGTAATGTGATTGTAGTTTCAACTTAAAACGACTAGCGCAATAGCTGTTTTAGTTCAGAATTGACATTGTTTGTTGAAAGACATATTCAGGTCCTTTACTTGACCAAAAGTAGTAACACACACTCAAGTTGACATTAAGTAGATCTTATAATATAATATATAATAGTATGTATAATGAAAACTGAAACAGTTAAATAAATGTGGTGAATTAAAAGGTGAAGTAAGGTGAAGGTAAAGGTGAAGGAAAATATTTCCCTCTAAAATGGAGTACAAATATAAGGTAGCGTAACATGGAAAAACTAAAATAAGGCGCAAGTACTTTAAAATTGTGCTTAATCATATTACTTGAGAATTTCAACTGTGGACAAACCTTGCCTCCCTACTGTCCACGTTTCATCCTCATCAAAGTGCACGTCTCCTCCCAGACCCTCTCCTGGCTGAAAGGCGTGAGCCAGCACACCCCGGGGTCCATCAAAGGGAAAGAAGTCTCCATGAGCTGGAACAGAGAAGACACTTCTTTACGCTTTAAGTTAGATGGGACTAATCTTACATGCTGTGTTATCACCCTCTAAACTGACACGATTGTTCAGAAAATGTTTTTCAGATTTACTTCTGCGGGCGAAGGAGAGGACAATATCAGCTTTGCCATGGTTGACTTTGATGAATCTCAGTGGTGTTGCATCACTCCACATCTTCAGAGCCATACGAAAAGACTTTTCCACATCCTCTCTCTTCATGTCCGGAGTGTATTTGGCAATCCTGCATGCCAGTGTCAGAGACGGACACACACACATGTAAGAAAGTTGGGGCAGCAAGTTCCACAGCTGCAGCTACAATAACATATCGTCTATCTTCAAAACCTAGAGACAAACAATCTACAAGAAAATGATCATTTTGCAATATCATTAAAAGATTTTTTGCAAGATCATTAAAAATAGAAAAGTATGTTTATGAGTTGACACCAAACATCTCACATGTATGTGATGGTGTGCTTCCTCCATTTAGGCCTTTCAGGGTAAAAGCTGAAGTTTTCTACATCTGGAACGCCACACCTCGGCTCCCTCATTACATCCAGGGTGTGAGGGTCCAGGCGACCCGTCTCACTCAGACCAAAGAAGTTTTGCATCACTCTGAGCTTCTCCTCAGTGGCTGATGTGGACCTGATCTTTCTTCCCGCTGCTCTGCCATTTCCTCCGGGGTTCAGGCTATAAAACCTCCTGAGGTAGCCCTGTTGTTGAGAAAGTCTGCAGGCTCAGGCGTAGGTTCTTATGATTGTATCTGCAAGTTTTTGTCCAGCATGTTACAGTATTTAAATGTGACATACTTCGTGCTTGACACGAGGTGCACTTGCAAAGACAATAAAAACAGGGCTGACAAGTTGTTACTTATTGATACAAATCCAATTTTCTCATGAGGTGATTATCCTGATCTCATTTATCAAATATACTGCGTATCAATTGCAGAGAGGGAGGTGATGAGCAGACAAGTTGGTCGTTGATATTGAGAAGTGGATCAGCAAAAGGAGCCACCATTTAGAACCAGAGAGATGCAGCAATATTTTGTTTTATCTGTTTATAAGTGTTTTTGGTGAGTTTGCCTTCTTCAGGTGCTTATGGTTGACAATTAGAGCTTTGCATATTCTTCTTTTAATTAGCTGCAAGATAAACATTTGGGTTTCATCTTTATACTTAAAACTAAACATTTGTAAAGTGGATAATGACTTTTGGGTCAGATAAATAAAAACTGATACTATGTAGTTTGTAATGTAGGTAAGAAGACAGCTACATTTTGTTGAGGTTACCACTTTATAACCAAACAAATCAAATATACACAGTATTATCTTTTTTAATAAAAGTGCAGTTACAGTACTAATGGGATATCTGTGCCTAATATAAACTATAATAACAGTCGTCCACCCACAAACCTCAGCCATCTCCACATCCTCAGGCCTCTGATCCTGATCGATGGGTAGAGTCCACAAGATTTCCACTGACATCAGAGAGCCCAAAACAGGTATCCACAGCCAAGAGAGCTCCATGACTTAAATGCACATTTCCAACAGGCTTCACATTTTTATATAGGAGTATTCTCAGGCTGTGTTGGGCAATCACATGGCCCAGAAGCGCACAGTCCCAGTAGTAAGACCTGGGTCTCCCTGCCCCAATTTTCTAGAGGTTTTGTGGTCAAAACCTCCCAATGAAACATCTACAAACTATGTCTCGGCTTTCTGTCTGTAATGGTGAAATATGTGTGTGTGTGTGTGTGTGTTTCATTTTCATTATATAGAAACCAGAATGTAGATTCTACTCAATCAAGTCAAAACCTGCAGCCAGTTGTGAGGCAAACCTAATTCACACTCATCATATCTGTAAATCAGTTTCCACTACAGTTATATGCAAATTTAAACTGAACAAAACATAAAAGCATAAATGTTTGGAGCATTTTCCTCTGGGGTACATTTAAAAACCACACTCAAATAATCGCGTTTAAGTTGTAATTCTTTATTTTGACAAAATACAACTACTGATAAATAAAACTCACACAGTGCTTTCTGTTTTTGTTGTTTAATTTAATCAAGCAATTTTCAGCAACTTCTTTGTTGCATGTCCATGGATTTTGCAGCATTTCAACATCCGAGCCAGGAATTTGCTTTCTCAACTCCGACGACCTGTTTCTGGGTGTAGTCGTATTTGTAGACTTGTGGTCCAACAAAGAAGTAGATGAAACCTGAGATGAGAGAAGTCAGATCTTCAAGAGGCAAACACACATTTAGCCTTCATCACGATGTGCTGTCTAGAGCAGCCGTCTTTTTGTTGATGGTGTTGGGCATCGTTCTGAACTTAAACAGCCACTTTTGCTCCCAGTTGAAATGACAGTATATCATATGAAGTGCTGTAAGTGGTTAAGTGGGTAAATTATATGGTTGAAATCATAGTGGGGAACCACACGCTCTGTAAAAACTCCACTGCATTCAGTGGATGTTGCATGTAAATGAACATTCCTGTGCGACTTGCAAAAGCCCCCTTAAGCTACAGACAGACGTATACACGCTGCTAAATCACCCAGTTTGTCTGCCGTTCATATTATGTGGTTTGTTGTGGCACATTTTTAGATCTGAGTGAGGTTTACACAAACATTGCAAGCATACTGTGATGATAATTGCACTGGCTCACCCTCTTTATGAACTGCTGCGTTTATTGTTGAGTTGACTCCGGGAAAGTCCTCGCTGATGTACTTCGGGTAACCGAAATCCATGACCCTTCGATTCTCATTGTAACTGAGAAAGACAGAGTATAAACAACAGCCATGACTCGCGATCGTCCTTCTTCAAAGCTGAGACAAAACATTTGCTCACGTTTGCTACTGGTACGGTCACGTCATCAAACCTCAGAGGTCAAACCGAGCCCTTTGCTCTCTGTGTGAGGTCCAAATGACAAAGAGATCTCTCAGTCACATCTGAGTCAACTTCTTTAACGTGCAAGTCCCTGTCCAACCATGCTTTGTGATTTGTCTCGGTTATGCCACTACGCTTTCATCTAATGCGGCACAATTGGCAAAAAAAAAAAAAGTTCATTTAGGGGGTTATGGTTGGTTAGTAAAGTAGTAGTAGGAGTAGGAGTAGGAGTAGTGGGACACACATACAGAAATCTCCAATTTCCTGTCCTTAGTGAAGAAGAATGTGTGCAAAACATTCTTGTGCCTGCAGTGCTCAAAGTGTTCTCCAAAATAACCTCAAATGATCACAGTCAGCAGAGTAAACTGCTGTGTGGGTGAGCGCATGCAAAGAAAAGAAGGAACGGTCCTTTCGGTGGCCACAATCACTATCATGGCTGATTCTTAATCTGTAAAAGACTGTGAGATTGCTGTAACTGATATATAATAACAGTGGGTGTCGCTTAAGTGATAGTTAGTGGAGTCATGTAGTTGTTTGTTTGTTGTCTTACCTCCAGTAAATATCGTGCATAAAGAAGAGGGTGCGTCCTGTTTTCACTATGTGCACGGCTGCGTCGACTTCCTGGATCCAGGATGGAAATCCAAAGTGGCTGAGCGCTCGAGGCTTCCCCTTCATGAGGGAGCCTTTCACTGTCCAGAACGTGGATTCTGCCCACACACAAGGAGGAAATCGGTGGAGATTTGCTTTTCTCAAATGAAAGCTTGGATTGTTTAATGGCTGATTAATGGCTTGTTTGGGATTAGATCTAATCAGGGGGATGAAGAGAGATCGGAAGGACCTATGCCGCAGTTGACTTGCAGCGTGGAACAATTAAAGACAGTTACCATGAATGAGATAAGCTGTGGATCTGCGAGGCACCCAGAAGGCAGCATCGATGCTGGTTTCAATCTTGGGCATGAAGTTGGTGATGGGACCCTCTTTGATATCATATTGCTCATTATGTTTGATCCAAAGATAACTTGTGGGAAAAACACATCGATTAGATCAAAACACAATATCCATTATCACTGGATGCAATTGATATTATAATCAAGATCTCTTAATGCAACCTGGGGTGGAAAAGACTATCCTACTTAAAAATTACATATCCAAACCTTATAAAAATACAGATGCTATGACACGACAACAAGAGGTTAACATTTAGTATGTCAGAGTGTATTAAATGTTGAATGATAATTCTTTTGAAATCATCAGATGCATGAGACTGAATCATATACTGCTGAACTTTTACTGGATCTTTTACTGGACTTTGAAGAGCGCATAGCTAATTATGAATAAAGGATACCTTTCTCTGAAAAAGAAGGTGGCATCCCCGAGAGTGGACACGGCGTCAAAGGTCAAGTCCGGATCACATTTGTCCTGCATAAGTCGAGGGACTCCCAACCAGGGGTTCAACTGAGAGCTCCAGCCGTACCTCGACAAGTAAGTGGGACGAACTCTGACTGGACCTAACACACATCAGCACACACTGAAGTGAAGCACCATGCTTCACTTCAAAAATACTGCACTCAGTCTGTATTACTGCACTTCACACGGTCAATTCATGATGTTAAATGGACAGAAATTTACTGTAAAGTGCGTTGATATTTGCTACATCTTCTCTGGATAAGAGGTTGGCCGGACGGGCGGATTTGTAGTTTGGATACATCAGTGACTCCGGGTTTCTGGAGTGCTTCAGGCCCAAAGCATGGCCAAACTCATGCGCAGCCACAACAAACAGATTAAAACCTGCAATAGCACAAAAGAAACACACAGACATCCAGATAAATTAATCTATCAAATTCTTTCAGGATCTTTGTGGAGTGTCAGTTCAGCACCTGTTTCTCCGGCTGTCCAGTGCTCATCGTCATCAAAGTGCGCGTCCCCGCCAACGCCCAACCCTGGACCGAAAGCATGCGCCAGCGTGCCTCTGGGTCCGTCAAATGGATACAAGTCACCATGTGCTTCATGACATAATCCAGACCAAACATGAAACAGAAACCACAGAGAAAACCAGTTTCTTTCATGCCAAAAGAAAATCACAGACCTTTGTTCACCTCATCTAAATGAGCCTGTTGAGTTCAGCAGCCAGTGCATGATGACGCTGCCTCGGTTAGCAGTGAAATTACTACTGAAGCTCCCTGTGTGTATTTCAATGGGAGTGTGTTTTACATAACGCAAGATATATCACTCAAACATGCATTTTTCTGAGAGCATAACTCAAGCTGTTCGGTCTGCTCCCAAACATCATCATGCAAGTCCTGTGTTAAACAAGGAGACAAACCCACCATGGGTCACAAACTCCACCATAATGTCAGCGCTGCGGGTGTGCGACCTGACAAACGTCAAACTGCTGGCTCTGGCCCAAACGCTGAAAGCTGACTCAATCAGAGAGTCCACAGTGTTGCGAGGCAGATCTCTGGTGTACCTGCCAATGCTGCAGCAGTCATGAGAAAACATCATGTAGATTAGCCGAAGGATTAAGACACAAGATCTCTTAAATATAAATGTAAATTTCATTAATCTGATCTCAACGTTATACCAAGTTGTGGTCCTGGTAGCAACCCAAAGTGCATAAATGACAAAAAAAATGTACAGAATATGTGTTTCTAGTCTTTTGGACATAACTATTAGAGTTAAAAAACAAACAAAAAAACTGTGACAATAGCTGCATTCTTAGTTTCTCTTTATTTATACATTTGTTCTGTGTGTAATCCAGCAGGCATGGCTCAAGCAGAACATGCAGAGGACTGGATAAGGATGTTTCAGACAGTGTTACGTAAGTTCAGGCATGTATGGGGAACTTGGCACTTCAGCAAGCCCACAATAACTCTGAGAGGCAGGAGTCCAGAACCCGAAACTCTGTTAACCATAAGGATTTGTGACAGTTGCTACTCTCTATTTCTGGTTTTATAGCCTGCTGCCACAAAAAGTTTACCACGTATTGGCGGGGTTTGTGTTTTAGAGACTGATTTTCAGTCTAGGTCAGACATATCAACACCGTTCATATACAGACTGTTAGTCTACTTCAGTTTAAATTAAAAAGTGACGGCCTCTTAATCATTAAACATCTCTAAACACATAGATACCTGTAGGTGAGGACGTTCTTGTTCCATCGTGTCCCCTGGATGTGGCTGTACTCCTCCACGTCTGGAACACCACACCGAGGGCTGCTCATCACCTCCAGGGTGCCCGAGTCCAGCACACCTGTTGCATTGAGCCCAAAGAAAATCTGCATGTCCTTCACCTTGGAGGTGAAGCCGGGCCCGCTCCTCTTCATGCGCCCCAGAGGCTCTTTTTGCAGGTTGTAGTACTGCTGGAGGTATTCCTACGAGCAGAGTGGAGATCCACATCAGATACCAGTCATGTCCTGCAGGACTCAACTCACACCACTGAAAGTTGTTCTCCTTTTGTGGATTGGGCTCCTTGTTTGCAGCATGCATTGTAGCAGATTACACATTATTATTATTATTATCACAGTTGTGCACAGTAAGCTCATTTTGTTTCTGCATAAATGCACTAATCCACACCCTTGGGTGATCAAATTTACAGCATCAACTGTCAAGTGCCACTTCTGTAATTACAACTGAAATCCTTCGCAACAACAAGCTGAATAAAGATTTTCTAAGCAACATTGGTAATCAATTCCCATGCAGTCTGTCTTCCCCAGCAACTCCCTCCAGAGAGAAATGAGAAGATATTTAGGAAAGGAAATCAGAGAGAGATGCTGGAAGAATCTGCTAAATCATGCAATAAAAACAGCAACAAGGACTTAGAGGGCAGTGCAGTTACTTACCTCCACCCCACCCATACAAAAACAAAATAAAAAAAAACATTATCTCAACATCGCACAAGCAGGCAAGAACAGATCCTTGCAATTCCAGTCACCCCAACAGAAACACTCTCAAATTGGCATGCTTTTGGCATCGTACAAGAAATAAAGTCATATGCAGTCCAATCTCAAACATTTGTAACTCATGCTCATGCAATTATGCACTTACAGCGGCCAGCGTCAAGTCAACCTGTGGTTCTGTGGAAGGAGAGGTCTCTCCCTCCGGCATAAATGTGGGCGCCGTAAAACACGGACCGGGCACAAGCAAGACCAAGACGCAGAAAGAGAGCAGCATGACATGCATTTCACAGACTTAACGCTACGTGAATTGTCGTGGCCTAGTTTAGACACATGGAGATGGAAGTTCTGGTTAATGAGAAAGCCTTTTAAATGGTTATTGTGACTCATACCACTTGCAAATCCGTGGGAAGCCTCAGACTGTCCAATGGAATTAGGGAGGGGTTTGCAGAGAGACAAGGACAGCAAAAAGAGAAAAGAAAGAAATGACATTTGAACATTTTTTTGTCACGTGACAACGTTTGCTCCAATGACGGTGCAAGTGTGTAGCATATTCAGTGGATGGTTTCAATTTCAACGTCTGATTCAAAGTCAGTGCACATTCGGGGCTGAAATCAGTTTCTTTCTATGATGATTAAAGCAATGTGAATAGGACACAAAATCTGCCGAGGGAGTTTTTGAGTGCAGTGTGCTGACACACAGGTAATCCCAAACAGGTGGTGAAACTACAACGTGAAGCAACATAAAACATAAAACAAGTTCTTTCTGCAACTGCTGTGACTATGAGCCTGTTTGGCACAAACATGTTGATATTTCAGCCATCAAAAAGCCGCTAAATGATTTCCTCAGCAGGGCTCCTGCAGAGGAACCTCCAGACTGATGCAATGAGTTGGGTGGCACTACTCAGGCCCACGCATTCTGCAGGGGCTCCCGAAATAACAAAATAACACCATCAAAGCCCATTCTTGTCCCGTTTTAGCAGGAAGTGCATGTAAGACCTGTCAATGAGAGAGTTTGCCGAAAGGGAGCTGAAATTGTAGGGTTTGGATTTATGGCCTTCGAAAAAGAAAATGGCCACCAGCCAGGCCACCGAGATTAGCAAGGCGTGGTGCCGTGGTATATTGAGGCTACAATTACAGCGGCGCAGTTGGCGCATGCCCATTGCTGTCGCTCTTTATATTGCCACTATACATGTTTCATTACACATGTACTACACATGCTGACGTTCCACAGTCTGTCTAATATATTTAATGAATGTGTGTGACATATTTAGTCTTTCTAATCGGCCATAAATGCGCAGAAAGTGAGGCAGAAAGTACCGTGCCGCACTGATAGGGGCAGTGCGGAGCTCCATACGCACAACGCACGTTGCTGCGTGCTCTTCTTCTGCCGAAAAGTGTGTAACTGTACGCTCATTTAATTTTGCTCCGAGAAAATGGAAGATCATATCTCAATGCTAAAGGATTTTTCTAAACTGGATTTTCAGTCGAAACAGGAGGTATAGGGTTTGGGTTGTATAAGCTTCTATTTTGTGTTCATATATTTTTACATCCAACTCCAGTCAGTGCCTCACCAGTCATGAACCTCACCACACATCACTGTAATGAAGTCATTTTAAGCAGGGGTGATGACTAAAGGTGTAGTTTGGAACTGCAAAGTTACAGAGACCGCTATGGTAATTAAACCAGTAGAAACATCTCTGTTTTGCCCTAAACACACACTTTCACACCAACAAGGTGCCAGAGATGTTACATATCAGAACAAATCACTAAGATGAACATTATTTGTCTTGGACAACAGCATTTTTCTGTGTTTTTCTACTTTATGCAGCACTTCAAGGCATATCATGAATATATATACACTCTATATACTGTCTAGATGTATATCATCACAGTACAGGACTAAAGGGGGTCTGACAGTCAGTATCACATGACAAAGCTTTCAGTGCCTCACAGATGAGTTTATCAATAATGCAAAGACCAGTGAATGCAGTTTTTTTACAGTATTCCAACTCGTCATCAGAAACCCATCAGAAATATGTTCACTTTACTTCACAGTTCATTTTCATCTGCTCAAGAAGAGTCAGTCCTGACTCTCTCAATCTCTGAAAATTCTCTCGAATCTGAAAATTCATTCCTTCATGTTGCGTCACGTTTCCCTGTCCCACAGAATCATCACACCAAGCCTCTCTTTGCTGCCTGTGGTCGTTAAGCACTGAACACATTTACTTTGCACATTGCCATGTCCAATATGTGAGACAGACATTCTGACAAACGACTGATTAAACAAAACTCGAGCAATGATTATACAGCAAGTGTAGAAGTGTAGAATTTAAAATGTATGTCTCCCCCTACTGGTGGCATCCAAAAAGTCACTGCCTTGCACAGTGCAACCTCTCTACTCTTCCCTACACATCCACACTGATAAAATGGGTGAAAGCAATACAAGTAAGCAACATATAAGTACATACACTAAAGTTAATTCTTAAAGTCTCATTATCTTATCTACTTATGAGAATACAAGAATTATTGCAAAGTAATAGGCTTTGAAAATCTACAGATTATATTTTGGATGTAGAAATATGCTTTCACAGTGGTAATACAACTAGGTGTTCAGTGATGATTACATGGTAATGTATAATTCCTCCAAGACCTTTCCTAATCTGTAACCAGAGTCCAAGTGAACCAGAAAGGGCACGTGAGACGTGTTAGTGTACACACATCTTATTGCACAATCTGTAGCAAAGCTCACAGTCTGTTGTACAACTGTATGTTCTTAGCATCCATACAAAATGGCTCAAAAACAGCATGTAAGATGAGACAGCAAATTATTTTTTTGCAATATTGATTATTTCATATAAAATGTGTTTTCACGCACACTTTTGCTGAATCTGACATCAAAAGATCAGAAACATAAAGACTATTGTCCGTCACAAAGAAATGGAAATTTGTCTTTGACCTGGCTCGCGCAGGTATACATAGAATAAAAATGCACATAGAGTTTAAATGAAAATATACATATGCATGACACAGAGTTAAGAGCAGTTTGACTGTAAAGTCGAAGTACATGCAAGTGAAAGAGGACTAGTTCCTTTATGGCATGTTAATCATGTTGGCAGCTGGTATGAATGAATATTTGTGCTGTACTTATATAAATTTGTTGATTTTAAGACTTAAGGCAGTGGTAACATGATGAGAGACCTGCAAGGGACCAGAGGGAGCAGGAACCAGCCCCCCCCCACCCGCCCTTTAAAACAGTCTCCTGTTGGAGTCTCTGCTGCCCTCCTGTGGTATCTAAGCTACATGTGTTGTTGCTCACTTTTTGCTGAGTGGTCCTGACCCTCCACCACAGCAGTCACTGTGGTTTCAGTCTCACCGGATGCTTAGAAACTTGCAGTTGCTCAGCATTTCAATTCAAGCCTTTTTTTGTTGCTTTATTTGTGGACTTTCTATATTCAAAATGTGCAAAATCACTTCAGTGCAGAGTTGAGGGCACTATGTAGTACTGAAACCTATAATCTGAATCAGTGTGCTGCTCTTTTTCAAGTAAATTAATCAAAATGAATTACAAAATAAGCCAAAACAAAAAAAAAAAAAAAAACTACTCCTCCTGGAGGGCTTTTATTGTGAAGTTTGTCTGATGGAGCTGCACACACACAACAAACATACAGTTTGTTTGTCGTCACATGTATACTGACAGCTAAAATAAAGTTGCAGTATAGATTTGTGGTGATTTTGTGAGTGGATTAAAATGAGAAAATTATAGCTAGTTACAGTTTAACAAACTAAGGCATTGTCTCTGCAGGCCTGAATCACCAAAATGTAGGTGCAGCTAAATAAATGTCCAGACTCTCACTCAAACGATGCTCAATCACATTCTCATTCTCACTGTTTAGAACAAAAAAATGTCTTAGTCTAACAACAACTGAAGCAAAATAAATTAGTAAATGTAATGTAAAAGGAAAGGACGTGTTTATCACAGTTTGTCTATAGTAGCACATTCTACATGAGTTTCCCTCTGACACAGCAGCGAAGTGGTTGATTTCATCACCTCTGAACAACCTTGTGGCATATTTGAGTGACATTTAAAGGGTGGATTTCACTGTCATGATGAGCATGATTCCTGATAAGTTGCAAAAGCACAATAGCAGTGGAATTGTGAAATCAATGACATTTCTGCCTATGACAATTTTGTATTTAAAAGCTTCTAAGCTCCAGTTTTATTGTAAGCACATATTGATATATATATTTCTTTTAGGTGTAGGGCAGATATCAGGGCATGATTAGTGCAAATCTGAACTAAATCCAAACAAAAGGTGAAACATTTACTTACTAGTTACTCAGTGCATGAGTTGACATTGTGAATTACTCACCACATATGTCCATGATAACTTATACCATTCCATTGGTTTTTATTGGCTCTCTTGCATTAAATAATCTTTAGTGATGACCCGATCTTCAAGCGTTTAAAAATTTAAATAGATTTCAACTGAATTATGAGATCTAGGAATATTCTGTTTCCCTCACCTGGAGAACAAAAGTGGTGGATGTGCTCCAGCAGCACCACACCTATGTATGTGAGTAAGTAGAGTGACAATTTTGTTGACCAATCAGAGGACTGTAGTGTTTAAGTCCCAGGTCAGTGTGCTAGGCACTCTAACCGAAGGGTAACAAAAAAAACTGATGACACCAACTCCAAGTACTGGAATAACCAAACCGAAGATGTTACAAAAGTGCTGATCTATCCTGAGAAGGAGCAAACAGGGTCTGAGAAAGGAATGAAGGCAACAGACCACCAAGTAACACAGTCATGCCACCAAAGCCTCTGAGTGACATGAGGTATGGCAGCATCAACCACTTCCCTCATGTGTCAGAGAAAGGTCGATGTAGGATGATAAGGGACCAGTTGAGAGACGACAAACTGTTACTCTATTTGCCATGGAAGAGCAGCTCGTAATGATAATCATAATCTCCTTATGATGTGAGAGCAAGTTGCTGTAATACCTGCAAATAAAGGCAGAAACAGTTTATATAAATATCTAGCAATGTACAATTAGCTGTTTGTAGCCAACATAACACTGGATGTTATGACGTTCAACAGCAGATATTTGAACATGTCGATCCAGTTATAAGCTCTCGATCTGACACATACTGGAAAAGTACAGCTGAGGTTGATGAGGTAAAGCTGAGCCTTTTAAGCTGAGTGTGCAAACACTTGGTATAGAGAGAATAAACAACATGAGTTTTCCTCTGACCCCACCATAAGGCAATGATTAAGTTTTCATTTTGCCCCGCTTGTGGTGACAATTCAATTTTCCATCCAACATCCAATAACGCTAAACCTCCTGGGACAGGAGGACAACATTGCTGTAAACTTATAGAGTAGCATCTTTTATTCAGAAACAAATGCCTGACGATTCCACTTAATTCAGCACCATGAAAGAACTGTCATCTTTCCGTAAGAAGAATATCACAAAGCGTACCATAGCGTGTGTGACATGTAGTTTGCAGGCTTAAGTCTTCAGACTCAGGTCAAGTAGGTCAGACAACATAACTTTGCAGAACTCAGCCCACTCAGTGGGTCACGGCAAAGGTCAGTAGTGTGGATGTTTTCAGAGTTTTCCATAAGTTGTGTGTTGTGTTGTGTGTGTGTGTGTGATTGTGTCGGTGACCATTTTAAAATAACAGCAAAAATTCCCCTGGCTCACAACTTCCCCTGGGAGTGAATCAGGAGCACCCTGTTAACCAGCGTCTAAACAATGATGTTACTCCGAAAATATTTGTCTCCACGGGATGCTGAAGTGTTTGGACACACTGTTTGTGACACTTTACACATGGTATCACTAATGGGATGCAGGCAAGCTGGACTTTTTCTGCAATGTTTGTATGTGGTTCTTATTAATCTAAAAATAATGTAATTATACAATGTGAAATAATTAAGTTTTATTTTTTTACAAATGAAAAATGTGGTGTTAATTTTCATTTTTATAGTGATCAGAGGGACGCTAATGTTTCACAAATCCCGACTGTTTTTCTTAAAGCAGTGTAAGAGGTTTGGTTTTCTCTGGCAGCCCTGCAGTTAGATATCCACCTTGACTGCAACACTTGACACACTGTCTCACACTTAGAAAAACATTGTCATTACAAGAAATTTTCCAAAAGTATGCCCATAATGATTGGAATTGTGACATCTCCAAATTGTTGTCGGCGCAGGAATTTAGGCTGAATAGAATTCTTTGAATGCTCAACCCTGAAAAAAAAGAGTGTTCCACATGTGAATTGATCACACAAAAAACACTGACAAAATGTGAATGATTCCATGTAGGAAAGTGTAAACTATTTAAACAATTCTTGTGGTCATTTACGGGCCTTTGCTTCACTCTGTAGATGTTAAGAAATTCCATTGCTGTGGCAGGAGCAAATAGTGATATACCTTTGTTTTCTCGAACAGACGCTGATGTGGAAGAAGCAGCATGTCTGAACCTGCCTTGGCTCTCTTTGAAAATGTAATTTCCCCATTGTCTGGAACAAGGTCACCACTACAGTGCCAAAGAAATAAGTGACTTTTCAGAACTTTTCTTTGAAATAAACAGAATATTGTCAGAAGCTGTTTTATAAAACTGATCCCGGTGCTGAACTTTCTCCATCTCCTGCAACCTTGAGCCTTTTATTATTGTTATGTTTAGCATTTTCACCAGCTTAGTTGAGTATACCAACTAAGTATACTTACATATCTAATTAGCATTAAACACAAAGTAACACAGATTAAAATTTGGACCTGATGATGGAGGTTAATGAAAAATGAAGGGATCAGCACAGTGAGTAGGACTCATCCCATGTGCTCCATAGATACATTACATTTGCATTGCATTACATTTCAAGGCAATCCACCCAGCGATTGAGAAATTTCTCTAAAAGACGAAATTAAACGCATTTTCATGACAGTCCTTCTGATAGTTGTTGAGATGTTTCAGTCCGGATCAAAGAGTTGGACAGGTCTACACTGCCATCCCTTCAGCCCTGCAGCTGGCCATCAACAATGAAATTAAATGTCCTGTTTATGATCAAATAGCTGCCTTATCTTATGTTTTTTGTGTTTCTGTGTTTATCTCGGATCATTCATAATTTGATATTTCATTGTTTTTGTAACTGTTTTATGTTGTCATGAAACATCTTGAACCGACAGTTCAGTTTTTCAGAAGCGACAAAATTGGGATCCTTTTTGTATTCAATTAGTCATTTATGCTATGTGTAATCCTGGTGACCGTGAATCATATTATACTGAAAAGAGAAGACAGGAAAACACCTAAACCCGGGAGAAGCTGATTTCAATTATCACCAGACAGAGCCCCAGACACAACATTTGTTTGCGCAGAACCAACAGTTTGTCATTATGAGAGTGCTGACATTACATTGAATACAGACAGTCATACGAGATGCAATATCAAGAGGGACATGTAAATCACAGGTTTTACATTTAAATTTCATGTTTTCGTCATCTCTTGGTTTATTTCAACATGCGTTTGTTAGTCACATATCCTAAAACGTCTTCACCTAAAATAACAAGACGCAGACTGACTATCATGGGACCAGCAGTGGCGTGAAATAATTCCCAAAAGTCCCTTTTAATGGCGGGAGCGCATTTATTTATTTATTTAACTGAGGAACATTTACAGATAATAACTAATGATGTGACACCTTATAAAGAGTAATTTCTGCCCAAAAAAGGCTCATCCCTTCGAGATGTTGCCAAAAATGAGAGGACAGACTACCATGATGTTCTTGTTTTAAAAGTGAAAAAAAAAAAGTGCACAATTTTCACACATTTTTAGTTCATCTATTGGCAAACTCAAAGTCATGGCCGTCCGGGAATTGGGAAACATTTTATCATATCAAAGCATTTTAGGTGGGTTCAAAGGAGTGCACTCAAACCACAGTCACCAGAGTTTTACACATACAAGCACATTCCCAACAGACGAAGGAGGAAGTGGCGAGGTGCTTTTACATGAATCACTTGGATCCTTTGAAAAAAAAAAAGTGGAGCCAAAACACTATAAATACCCTGCCAAGCTCCTTGACCCCAGTGAGTGCTTTGGACATCACACAGACAACAACAATGATAGCTTTGCTGCTGCTGGCGCTGGTCGCTCACTCCTTCGCTGTGCCTCTGCCATCTGAGGACAACGACAAGTGGCTTTTAGCAGAGGTAAGAACTGTCTCTAATTCAGACATGATTTAGTCTTGTAAGCTGCCTTCAAGTTGCTTTTTTTTGTCCTGATCCACAAAAAAAGACCAGGATGGGGTCATTTTCTTGCTATTATGAATGTCATACAGCTTTTATTCTCTTCTCAATAAACAGAAGTACCTCCGTCGCTTCTATGGCCTTCCGGCTGGTCTCCAGGGGGGACAGAGGTCATCAGATGCCTTAGAGAACAAAATCAGGGAGATGCAGAAATTCCTCAATCTCAAGGTGACCACATCTAGTCATTAATCCTGCTGGTACTGTGAATGAACAGGGGGTCGTTTTTGTAAAATTCATCTTTCATTCATCTTAGTTTGAGTTTCTCATAGTTGAAAGGGAGATGAGAATAATGAGAGAATTGATGCTGCTCTTTCTGTTTAAGATCTTTTTGCTCATTTTGCTTCACCATCAGTGGTTTTGTCAGTTTTGATGGTGTTCCTCTTGTGCAAATGGGACTAGATAAGAATTCACTTCACACTTTTCTTCTGGGAAAGAAGTTTAATTGGGTTGAGCAGAGTTTACTTTATAGCTATAAAAAACCTTTGTCAGGAACGTGAGCTCTTTGTGGGGGACAGGTAGGACATAATTTAATCCAGCATACAAATATAAAAACCATTATACAAATTGAATAAGCAAATATAAGAAAAAACTTAAAACAAAATGTGTCTTTAAGGGACAAAGGTTTACAAAGTTAAAGTTGAATAATCTAAATATATTCAAATCTACAAAATGCAACTAAACATTTCCAGAGAAAACCACAGGATGAATACAAATGGTAAAATGGCTTTGATGAGGATGAAATCTGCTAACAAGTACTCTTTTTGACAGTAGTAACATTTTTATTGGCCACTCACGTACCCATTTGTCATTTTTTCTGTCAACCGCTCCCGCCACTGAAGGTGACAGGAAATCTGGATGACAACACCCTGGATGTGATGAACCAACCCAGATGTGGCGTTCCAGACATCGGGGAGTACAACCATTTCCCACGACACCTCAAATGGCAAAATAATAATGTGACATTCAGGTATGCATTAAAATGACACTTGTGAATGGTCGAGCATAACTATTTGGTAAAGTGACCGCCCGTATCACAGACTCACTGGTTCGTCTTGTCCTCCGCCCTCTGATGTTTCAGGATATTAAATTACACTCCAGATATAGCGAAGTCTGATGTGGACAAAGCCATCCGCAATGCACTGAACGTTTGGTCCGATGTCACTCCTCTGGTCTTTAAGAAGCTGCACAGCGGCATCGCTGACATTATGATCAGTTTTGGAACAAAAGGTACAATATGTGTTTTATATATATATATATCCTCTGACATGGACAAGAATACATGTTAGTGTTTCCACACTGCGGCCGCTTGACATAATAATAGTGGACAGTCTGCTCAGCATATTTTAAGGTGGTCTGCCCTTTATTATGCAGAGCATGGAGACTATAACCCTTTTGACGGGCCCAATGGATTGCTGGCTCATGCCTACCCACCGGGCCAAGGCATCGGCGGAGACACTCACTTTGATGACGATGAACACTGGACCAAAGATTCATCGGGTAACAATTGCGCACAAATGTTCGAAAAATAAGTTGCTGAACTGATTAACACTTTGACAAACAAGTGATGCGTGTCTAAACAGAGCGTCTTGTCTCTACAGCTTACAACTTGTTCATAGTGGCAGCCCACGAGTTGGGCCATGCCCTCGGTATGTCCCACTCCTCAGACCCGGGTGCCCTGATGTTCCCCATCTACTCGTACACTACAGGCTACCCGCTGACCGAGGATGACATTGAAGGCATTCAAGCTCTTTACGGTGAGGAAATACATGATCAGTGCTTAAATGTGAAATTGTTTTATAATCTGCAATTTACAAGCGTGAGATCGGTCTTATTGAGAGCAGTGAATTAATGCCAGATGCTCAATCGCAGGCCCAAACCCGAATTCAAGGAAAGTGAAGCCAAAGCCTGACGCGCCAAACAAATGTGACCCCGAGTTGAGTTTTGATGCTGTCACAGAGCTCAGAGGGGAAACCATCATCTTCAAAGACAGGTACAGCAAGAGCCATCACACAAAGAGAGCTAATACACAAACTCTGTACTCAACTGTGTGGAGGAGTTGATCGTTCTGCAACTCAAACACCAGCTCACCATCTTTGAGATTTGCATATTACTGATCAGTTCATCCTGCTGTGCTTTACCAACATGCCGTGCTTTGTCGCAGATTCTACTGGCGTATCCACCCTCAGATGCCGGAGCCTGAGCAGACACTGATCAAGTCCACGTGGCCCTCCATTCCCAACAAGGTGGACGCGGCATACGAGAACCCAGAAAAGGATCTGGTCATCATATTCAGTGGTGGGTTTATGGATGTGCCAATTTCTCATTACGACTTTGATACGAGACGCAGCACGTATGGACCAAAACTCTGCTCTGTTTCAATAGGGATCCGAATGTGGGCTTTGAATGGATATAACCTTGTGGACGGTTACCCAAAGTACATACACAAGCTTGGACTTCCCAAGAAAATCAGGAAAATAGACGCGGCCGTGCACATTGGAGACACCGGAAAAACTCTGCTCTTCACCGATGAGGACTACTGGAGGTATGCGGTTATGAGTGTCCCAGTTAGAGCGAAGTTCAAATGCCTTTACATGCGCACAGGACAATACTCTGTGGGTAATAAACTTATTACAACTTCTATAATTCTGTCTCTCATCAACACTGCGCTGCTTTTATTTGTCACATGCAGCTACGATGAAGCAACAGGCACCATGGACACTGGCTACCCACGATCCATTGAGGATGATTTTCCTGGGATGGATGACGAGGTCGATGCTGCCGTTTATCACTACGGTATTATGAAGCTTTAAATACTATATTTTCAGTACAATTTACAAAAGTGGGTTTTTTTTCCAGCACTGCTACCATCTTGCTGTCCCTAACTATGGCCCCACTCTCTTTTCTTTCAGGATACTTGTATTTCTTCCACGAACACTTGCAGTATGAGTACAGCTACTCCTCCAGGAAGGTCATTCGCATCATGAGGACCAACTCCATTCTCAACTGCTGATGAGGAGGCTCTACAAACGTCAGAAAGTGGCTTAAAAAGCACACATGACTGTGTCACACATGACGCACCTTCACAATAAATGAAGCACAAATGTTAAAATTAAGAAGAGAGAGGAAGATGAATGAGCAGGGAACACGAGACGTGAAGGGTGGAGTTGAGCTGTTAGAAAGAAGAAAAAAGTTTATTTTTGCCAGTGCTGGACACCTTTAGGTCATATCACAGAATGTCAGACACAGAATGCTGGAAAATTCCTCAGACATGTATATCCTCAGATTATTCCTATTTATTTCACTATATTTGTATTTCAAGTTTCACCACGGACAGCAAGATCCTTAGCAGGTTAAGTGTCTTGGCAGTAGTTGGTTTAGTGTTCTTGTGAACTCATGTTTTACTAACTTTTAGTGTAACAAGAATGAGGTGAGCAGTTTAATATATTCTGTGTCTGTGCTTAGAGTTTTGTAAGTTTTGTGAATTACAATAAAAGCAGAGGAATCAAAACTAAACTAATGAATGTAAAGCAAATCTGTCCCACTCGGCGGGCATTTTGAGAGCAAGTTCCAACATGCAAGATTTCAATTTAAAGTATCCTCCTCAACACTGCACCTCTGCACAGATATTAAATTTGCCAACGATGAGGTTTAATACTTAACATGAACAACAAGACTTGTGAACATACCAAACATCTTTTTAGCACTGACATATTTTTGACGTGTGAATTTTCTTGCTGAAAGAAAATGTTTGGCAAATGATTTATTGAATAAAATGTGAGTAAACCCAGGAAATCAATGTGGTCTTTGATCAGGACAGTTTTCTTTACAACATAATTTGCACTAATACATTTTAAATAAAACCTTGTTACACTTAATGTGTTTTTGTGGGAAGTCAGATCTAAATAATCTTAAAACAGCTGGACTCAAAGGCCCAGCAGATCTAACTAACTGAACGTTCGAGTGATTTGAGGGTTTTGAGCATTAGGTGTATTCATAAAAGATGATGTGACCTTACAGAGGGTGATTGGTATGAAAAATACATGACATCACAGACCAGCGTTGTACCCAGCACAGCTGATAATTGGGGGCATTGATTATTTATTGTTTGTTATTATTTATTCCATCAAAGTTCAAAAGGCTCCTCACACAAAAGCCTCATTTACAGGTTTGCAAGACTGTTTCAATAAATGTTACATATAGAACAATTTAGTGAGACACTGAATGTACAGCAGTATTAGTATGACACTACAGGAAACTCAAGGTCATACATGTAGTTGCTTATTTTTTCCACTAGTGGGCAGTCCTTTCCACCTTTTGACCATGTAAAGCTCTTCTTTTGACCAGAGTCCTCAAAGTTCTTGAACAGGTTAATTCAGATATAGAATACTTATGTAATGTTCAAGATATTAACCATATCATGACAATGTTTCAGCTGGCAGGCCTCTCTGCATCCTGCATTCCTGAGTTTGGAGAAAACTAATCAGTGTACGCTTAATTAGCACAGCCAATGTTGGGGAAAATCTTTGACCATATTTAATCTGTACATACCACACATGAAACAGACTAAGCACTAATCATATTAATAAAGGGCCATTACACACAGTATCTTCATCCTCTGCATTCTGCATTTACCTCAAGCCAATCATCTGAAGAAGAAGTTCAGGCATATATGTGAGGTTTTACGATAACTGAGAATTTGTGTCGTGCGAGCGGCCCAGTTTTGAAAGGTCAGCAAACTATCTCTAGCTAAAGTTTAGGAAACAGTGCAGCTTGAGCCGGGCTGCATAATCCACAGGCCCAATCATGTGGATGTAATTACAGTGCAGTGAAGCAGTCACCTCATTTGCTCATTTCCGAGGTATCGCGCGGTGCGGGCTGTGTCATCGGCCCACAAATCCTGTGTGTTCATCGCTGACGTTGGCTTTGGAGGTCTAAGCTGCAGTTTATGGAAACAGAGATGGTTTATCTGAGAGTGATATGCTTTTTTTACATGGGCCTTTTCATTAAATTAAGATTGTTTTTGTCACCCGCATGTGTCAGATATCAAACCACACCTTGAGGTCACATTAATAGAATAGAAAGTGCAGTTTTGCTGCAGGAGATGCAAAACGTGGGGAGAGACGTGACAAAGGAAAAGTTTAAACAAGAGAGCTCATTGTGTTGTGCAAACAGCACGGGCTGAGGCAGGCACAGCAGCCACTGATTCTATTACAGCTGACCCCAAGCCTGTGCTGAAAATGGTTTAAAACCCTTTTCCTGCAACTTTACCTTGATGTCAGTGACGTTCAGAGATGCATGTCTGTGAGAAAGTAGATCCAGTCCAGTTTTGCAACAGAGGAGGCACTCAGAGTGAAATGGATTTAAAGCTTTCTCTAATAAATGTTTATTCATCTTTGTCTCCTCTGGGAACGCGAACAAGGCAGTCTCTTGTGTTTAAATATTTACCCCTGACATGCCCTCGCTCCGTGGTGGTTTGCAGGAATTGAGCAACTTTTGGCTTTCGCGGAGCAGTGCGGTCGAGAGACTTCAAAGATTAAGTCCCCTTTTAGACCGTGTGGATTTAGAGGTCACATAAGTCTCCTCTTTTTTATCTCATTCCGGTCACAGTCGGGCACCGCTCTCCCTGCTCCGGCCCCCAGTCACAAGCCATTATCATACCCGGCTCTTTCAGCTCGTTTAAAATGCAGCGTTGAGGACTTGAACTGGAGCCAAATGAAAAGATCATAAACCCTGAATTTTAATGTCTCTCCGTTGGTTTCAGGTTGGTGCTGCCGAGGTGACGCCACGTTTACTGATGTTTCAAGCGCAGCCAGGTCAGCGTTGAGCTGCATTACAGAGCAGCCACTGCCCTGTGAGCGGAAGATTTTGATCCTGCAGCCAAGACCGAAGACAGGGTGGGTGTGGTTCGGGCATCAGAGTGCCTGGACTGGAATGAGCTCCTTGAAGCTAGATAATTAACCATAATGCCCTCATCCACCTCTTTTTTTTAACAATTTTATTGTTGTAATGCCATCTTAACCACTTATTAAAATCCATTAGTTACTTTTAACTTCAATTTTTATGGGGGTATTTGACACGCCTTGTTTATTTGCTGTTTCAGCACTAAAGCACTTTGGGGTTTATACGGCGCAAATGTAGAGCAAAGATTGAGACAGCTGAAAGAGGCTGGTGAAAAATGGCAATGGAGGATGAAAAAAAGGAAGAGGGGGGGGTATCCTCTGAGAAAATCTTCACTCAGTCCAGCCCAGCAGCTCCTGATGGAAACCAGATGGAGGAGAATGACAGAGAGGGCAGCAGTCTTACGATATATCCATTTTCCCCTGGGAAACTCCATCCTCAGACCCCCAATATGAGAGGGGTGATGCAAGACTCCCGCTGCTCCTACACTGAGACGATTCTTCTGAGTGTGAGCGAGCCGCATGGGGTGACTTGTGAAATGTTGCTGAGAAAAATGTGTCGTGTTAGTGGAACAACATTTATCTTTCTTGCAGATTTAAGTGTTGGATCGCTGTGTTTCTTCTGAGTGCCTTTAAGCTGCGTTAATTAATAAGGTCTATTTCGACTTGTTCAACTCGTGCTTACTAAAAGCATGCTTAGTGCTGACAGTATCAAGTAGTGTTTTTCTGTGTGCAGTTGTTCAGCAGTGTCCAATGTTTACTCTCCTGTTGGCTTCTGTATGTGCCTTTGGCCTCATGTTGTTGTTCTTCCTTTTCCCTGAATATAATAGCAAAAATCTGAAAAGCAGCCAGCACCATACTAAAACTAAAAAGGCAGTCTGTGGTTCTTCCTCCTACGTAAATGCTGGAATGTGGAGAAAGTCGGGCTGTGTTGACCCATAATTAGGCAAAACTGACCCGACATGACCCGGGGGCAGATACAGCTGTCATAAAAGTGACCAGTAAACTCTGTAACTCGGTTTTAGTTGCTGTATTGCTAAAAACAAGCTACACCTTAAAGCGGGTCTGTGGAAATGTTCATTATGTGTTGATTTTGGCGGTCCTTCTAGACTAACAATAGGTTACATGTTTAGTCTGACTGCACAGAAAAATCCAACCCAGTGGCCGGCATTAAGAATAACTATCAGAAACTAATAGAAATAGTCAGTATTTTCACTGTTGGTCTGTTTGCTTACATAGGTCATATAGAGGTACTTGTATTACATTGAAACAGTTTCATAACCAGTTAAAAACTCCAGAGAGTGCTTTTAAGATGTTTATTGCACAAGATTAAAACCAATATTTAGTGAAGATTTAGTGAAGAAGGCAACACAGAACTCTGCATGAAACATGAGTAATGTCTTAAAAGCTCTCGTTTTTTTTTTTCCATGAAACCTAATACTGAAAAGTTCAAAATAGAACTAGCTGGTCAACAATGTGTCCAGATTTATATCAAGTCAAAAGTAAAAGCTTTTGCTGATCCGGATGAATCGAACATTCAAAAACACTGTACAGACATCAGTTGTTTTTTCTGGAAGTGCAAATGCTTAAAAATTCAATTCAATTTCATCAATGAAGATGTTAAAATAACTCAAGAATTATGCAAGTAGCCCAAAAAGTGTTTCCATTTTCAACTAGCAGGCCATATAAATATGCCTTTATTTTTCACTCTGTGTTCGAAAACACAGTGTAAGCCAATATGGAAATAAGCCAGTTGTCAGTGGGAGTAACACGATCCAAGATTTGTTCCATGACAAGCAAAGTCATGATTTTCTCTCACATACCTCATGTCACACACTGCAGATACAAAGTAGATAACCTGAAACTGCTTCAAGACCTAAAGTGAGGACCAAGGTGTAGTTAGTATTGTAAAACCATGTAAAAATAAAGAATTTTATTTTGAAGAGGTGTGAAGACACATATGAAAACTGCTTGATCTGTTTTGTTCAACGCAAGTAAAACATACACACATGAAAAATATTGCCCAAGATGGAGGGGTCATTTTAGCAAGTTTTGAAACTCTTGTAACCTGAACACGCCACCAGACAATTGTTCTTTCTCTGCTTTATGAAACATGACCTCGATTTCCAGCGAGGGAACAGATGTCCAACGCAGAGTTGTGAACAGCTGATGGAGCGATCCTCATGTTGGTGCAAGGACTTCTATTGGTAAAATACAAGAACGAGTGTAATAAAGCTGCAACTGCGCATCCCGACTCTTCATAAGCTGCTCCTCAACATGCTGAGTCATAGTACAGGCTTTAAAACATCTAGGTCAATTTGAAGTAATGTTTATTCTTCATGAGAAGTTTGAGTTTTTTTTGCTGGTCTGAGCATTTTTAAGCCACAGCAGCATTTTTCGAAATAGGTGCTTTCCAATTGTTTTTTTTAACATAACACCAAATATAGCAGAATTTACCTGCAAATTGTCACAGGTTGCATATGTCCACAGATTCAGAGTGACTTTCTCTGACCTACTGTCATTTCATTTTAGAAGCATAAGAAACGATGTGAAAAAGTTCTTTTTTTCTGTTCTTCAAATTCATTTTTCAGGCTTTTAATCATCTAGTGACCCCTTGGAAAAGGTCCAGACTACTTTCTGAAATTACAATGTGGCATAAAGTTTGTTTTTGAAATATGGATGTCAAATTTAGTCATGTCAATGGATCATTTCAAATGTTGCAGACAAACCTAAAAAGAATATGGTGAAAACCCATATGAAAATGTTGCATTTTCATTGTAGGCCACACAACATTTTCTTTAGGCTTTACCAGCTGTGTGGTGGTGCAAAC
The DNA here is from genome assembly GCA_023238725.1 of Scortum barcoo. Taxonomy (NCBI): domain Eukaryota; kingdom Metazoa; phylum Chordata; class Actinopteri; order Centrarchiformes; family Terapontidae; genus Scortum; species Scortum barcoo. Next base: position 21,325,355 of record CM041552.1, read on the forward strand.
TTCAACAGATTTAGTGGCTCTTAGAAAAACAAGCCAATCTTTGTGGCCTGTGACAAGTTGAGCTGATCCTTTGTTTGTCTGAAAAACAAAACCTCTGTGCTGAGCTGCAGCGCGCTGACACAGTGCCTTGGTGTCTATTGTCACAGCAGCACGACAAGCCAGAGGGTATCCAGAGCATCAATACACCGATATCGCTGTTGTCAAATGTTCAAATCTGCCTCAACTCTTCTGGAAAGGAAAAAAAGGTTATTTTCAAGTTAATGAACAAATATTAACTTTTGCATTCGTAACACATCCCTGGGTTTCTCAGCCTCCTGTGGGACTGAAAAGTAAAACCTTGCAGTCTTCAGAGCAGTACGGGCTCACTGTTGAAGTAAAGTGAATTAGCTGCTTGGATAGCTTGATCCTCCAGAGAATCTCTTTGGGAAGGTCAAATTACATTTGTTTGATAGTTGTTCAAGCAAGAACGGAGCACTTAATAAAGACACCCTGGTTCTGCTTGCCCAAATTAATTATACACAGTTCAAAGCTTCCCTCTGCTTTGAAGTAATTACGTCTCAGAGACAGACCACTGCAGAGAGGGGAGTGATTACCTTTTCATTTCTTTACTCACGTCCCACACCAGCATAATGCAAACAGCATGCCCAAATTGAGTTCTTTTCAAAAATAAGATTAATTATGATGTTTAAAAGCCTCTTTAAACTGTCGGTGTCCTTTGAAAAACAAACTACAAACAAGACAAACAGGTAGATTAAGTTGCTTCTTTTCCAGGCAAGCATGAGGCAAGATCAAGATATACACGCTGTTAAATCCTGTTCAAACTTGCTTAAATGTGAGCTGCTGTTTGTTTGGTAGTTTTTCAGACATCAGCTAACACAGTGTAAACATTATCCACCTGAAAAAGATCCTCCTGATCACTGCCCCTCTTCTTATGACTGATGCTTTTTTGGAAAGATTATCGCTATTTGTGTGCTCACAGTCCTTCAAACCACAAAAACAAGATATGATGAGTGGACCAAACACAGTTTCAACATTGTCATTGTCATTGGATGTATTTGAACACGTCTCATCAAATTAACTTTCTATCCAAGCTGTGTCAACAGTTAAGCAATCATACTCCAGTTAAATGTACTGCACTTGTTTGTGAGGTATGCGTCAACATAATTATTAAGATCCCTTTCGCTTTCAGTTCCAAAAAAACCGTCTTCAACTCCACTGGCTGTGAACATTGTAAGGAATGACGCTACATAGCAGACATGTACAGAATGTCATTGTTGTCAGCCAGCTGATCTGCACTGTATCCTAGAGACAGCATGTAAACACATTTGAGCTGCTTTTCGACACATCTCGACCAGACAGAGGGACATTGTTGGTAGAAGGCTGAAATGGACATTGACCCGTGACCTGACCCTTCAGTGTGGCTTTCTGATTAACTTCTTGTCCACTGCAATATGAGTCACATTTGACATTCTTTAATGTTATGTCACTTGCGACAATCGCCATTCAAACTGGACTTTATGCTCTGACATGAGAAGCTACAATCGGGGGACCAAAGTGAAAAAAACTTTCAACCTGTAACCCCATTTGTTGTGCTGTTGCATTCCCTGAATGTCTTTGCGATCTCACCGTGTCGTTGAGAGAGAGTGTCGTGTTTATTTACTAAGGTCTGAACATGCCAGTGTTTCAGGAGATGGGACAAAAGAAAAACAAAACATCTGGAAGTATTTTCTGCAATGGGGTCAATCCACTGAGGGCCCTCAGGCGTACTCCTTCCCACCCGGACAGTCTCACATTCAAACACACAAACACACAGAGGCATAAATAGACCCAAACACCAGAAAACTGGAGGGACTTTTTCGCTCATTCAAAGACTTACCAAAGATGCTTTATGTTCTCAAGCACGTACAACGATGATGCAACCTGTGAAAAACCCTTTTGGCTTACTCAGCCTTATTTTGGCTGTTTCTGGGTGTCTTGGACTTTGTTACAGAGACGAGGGCACAGTGTGAATGTGCTCTCTGTTTCACTGACGAACACTCATTGCCAGACACACACAGAAGATCTGTGAGCCGCGACTGAAGCCTGGCTCTCTCTCCTTTCTCTGCTCGTCTCCTTCCCAGCCACCTCCTTGGCAATGGTTTCCAGCCCTGTGTTAAAATGGTATTCTGCCAAACCCTGGCGTGTCTGCCCACTTTAGTGTCTTTTAAGGACCATTCAAGACCACAAGTGTGTGTATGTGTCTGCCTATCCAGACACTTTCAAGTAAAGAAAGCAAAAAAAAAAAGCTCTACACACAACATGTTACTGAGTTATAAAAAAGGGAAGAAACTGCTGTGTGAGGGTAAACCACTGAGATCTAAGCTTTCCCCTTGTCCTGCAGAGAGACACACCCTGCTATGAGTCAGTCCTGTGCATAGAAACAAATCACACACCGCTTTGAAAAACAGAATCTCTAGCAAAATGTTAAGTACAGTGTGAACGCTGACACGATCTTTCCCCCTTTGTGGCTCAATTTTTAATGTGTGTTTACGCTCCATCACTGACACACCTAGCAATTGTTGCTGCTTTCACATCACACAGAACATCCAGCAATCGCCCAAACCACGTGTGTGAGAAGAGTCCATTTATTTTATTCATATGTAATATTATATACAGAAAAATTACATACATACAAATATAAACTTCTTCTTCCAAGACTGGGCATCTCATCTGACTTTCAATTAACCAAATGAAAAAGGTGGATTTCCTTTAAAACAAAAATACTACAGGCCTTCACAGATGGCTCACATTCAAAATCCCTAATATGCAGTCTTGAGGCTGATCGTCTTCTTAGGTCCACAGAAATACCACAGGAATGCCAAGGTAAGGTCACACGACGAAGCACAGCGCAGCTTAGTGTTTACATCAACAGATGCTGGCATCATTTCATCTCTAGTTATGTGAGTGTTGTTGTTCTCCAATCTTGAAATGAGTTGCGAAACGACAGTCTTGCTCAGCCAGAGACTGATACGACAGGAGGTCTAAATAAACTCCCGGGCAACACAGCTTGTTCTGTTGGCTAATGTCATAAAAACAAACAAAACACAGATCAGTGAGCACCATGTCAAAGGCTGTGTGCGCCAAATCTGCAAAAGGCTGTACGCCAAACTTAATGTCATTAAGAAGTTAATTGTCCAAACACAACGGACAAGTTGTCAGGTTTTGGCCGATGTTCATGGAAAAAAAATTCAAGTAATGAAATGGTTGAAATTGTGAGAAGACAATGTGGGTGTAACAGGACAAGATCTTTACCGTTAACTAGGACTTTATTGTAAGTTTCACAACCAGACTGTGCTGCATAAAAAAAATCTGGTTCTTGAACTGTACATTTTGACATTTTTGGGAAATACTAGCATTAGCTTTCTTGGTCAGTGGATTGATACCACTCTTAGGTTTGTATGAGGCTTCAACCAGCAGCCAAGCTAAGCCACTTAGCTTAGCTTAGCACAAACACTGGAAGCAGTGGAAAACAGCTAGCCTGGTTCTCTCCAAAGGTAATAAAATCTTTTAGAGATGCTGATAAGTGAATTTGCCACCTTCAGGCAGAGTCAGGCTAGTTGCTTCCCTTTGCTTCTAGTCTCTGCACACTAAGCTAAGCTAAGCTGCTGGCTGTAGCTCCGGGTTGTAGGGATAGATATGAGAGTGCCATCGATCTGAACATCAAACTCTTGGTTAGAGAGCAAATATTTTAGATATTTCCTAAAATGTCAAACTATCCCTTTAATCGTTTCCATAAATCATCACATTCAAAGTCAAATAAAAAAATCGTAGTGGTCAACAGTCGTAAAATATTCTTCAGTATGAATATTATGAGCAATGCATAGATGGTTGTGTATTACACTGGAAGACATTTAGGCCATGTGTAAGTGCATCATTAAAAAAAATACCATGACTGGAACAAGTGCAAATAATTCTTAATATGGTCCTACGTTCAATGAAATCCATAACATAAGAACATTACTTTAAGTTTTGGATTCGTGAAAGGATTTCTACCAGTTGAGGCTACTGTTAAGATGAAAAGGCATTGAATCTGTGCTATGTAAAACACTGTGCAGTTTCCAACTGTGTTTTGAAAACGCACAGCATTTATGATATATTTGTGTCAAGAGTTCATGAAGACTACATTAAACCTTTAAGACATATTCCAAGAATTCGAGAAACTTGGAACAGAGGTAATTGAAAGAGAGTAACACAAAAAGTGTTTTGCATATCAAAACAGAAAAGGCACATCAGGATGTTAAGGGCCGGGGTATACTCTATCAGAAGAAAGTTGCACAACGTGTGGTCCGACCATGTTAAAAGTGTTAGAATGGCTACACTCAAAGGAAGGCTGAAATGCTGTCCATTGTGGAGGGGAAAGGGCTGTTAAAAATGGGTGTTGCACTCTGTTACATAAACAATTGTGTCAGTAATGAAAAAACTGCAGGAAGTACATGTGAATGTTCAATAGTTGGATATGGAAAGTTCAAGAAATGGTCAGACTCAGGGTATCCAAAGCTAGTCAACCACAAGCACTTCTGACAGAGTACACAGGCCCCTTGAGGAATGGTCCATTTCCACAGGCACGGTCTCACAACATGATGCCCTCCACATTACAGTTCAGCACCTCGTTGTGTTGGACCTGACCCAGCTGCCGGTGGAACTGTCCCTGTTTCTGGGTCCTCCAGCAGTGGATGCTTTCTCCCAGTGTAATACTCTTAATACTGGGCAGATGGGTCAGCATGTTATTTGGCAAGGACACCACACCAGAGCCAGACAGATTCAGCTCTTGCAAGGAGTCTAGTCCACTAAAAACAGCGGGGCTCAGAGTCTTGAGCTTGGGGTTGTTTGAGAGATCCAGGACCTGCAGGCTCTGGAGGCCCTTGAAGCTGTACGGCTCAATTTCCTGAAGCTCTTGGAGGCCACTGATGGATAAATAAACCAAATCTTTCAGCTGAGCAAAAGCCTTCCTCCTTGATGAGGGAGATGGGGTTACCATCCAGATTGAGGTACCTCAGTGGAAGTCCCGCCAGCCTTGGTACGCTCGACAGCCGGTTTGCTGACAGATTTAAACTTTGAATGTGTAAAACTCTTCCATGTAAAGTTGTGGAGACTGACACAAGCTTGTTATGAGACAGATCCACGTTGACAGGTTCACCGTTAACTTTAGTGGTGAACACGTCCATGTCAAACTCTTGGAAGCTGTTGTGGCTGAGGTCCACTTCGGCCAGAGGGAGGCCGGAGAAACAGCTCGGCAAGAGGCTCCCCAGGTTGTTGTGACTCAGATCCAGAGTCTCCAGGTAACGTAGCTTGGACAAAGCATTGGGGCTGACCTGAAAATGTGAAGTTAAAGAAGATGTAATCAAAGATTTTTTTTTTTTCAAAAAAAGGGATTTTTGAGTGTTAACATATGCAAATCCTGTGGGGCCAGTATTGTAGCAAAACGATCAACAAATGTGAGTGGAGATGTGCAACTCTTGTAGTCAGATGTGTAAAAGAATCTCCAAATCTGTATTTATCAGTATATCACAAACATTCTTTACATTTACAAAACAGCATAGTTATTAAAGCTGGTAAATTATTGAAATGTTTATCCGTAAAATGCTGAAATGCAGTGGTAGCACAAATTCAGAAGAATCTTTTACCAACAGCTATTTTTTTACCACAAGGGGGCAGTGAAAAATGCTGTAAACACTAGATTTGTACATTACCACCTTATAAAGTTGATATCGCGAATTTGTTAGCCAACAGTTTCCTATTAACATGTGCATCTATTAAGCAGCAACAAAAGCATTCATCTGGAGTTGTGTTTCTGGATATCCAAAAAGTCCAATATTCTCTGTTTTCATTATGCTCTGTTTTGCTCTCTGCTGACTCCTGAGAGAAATATCTGGTTCTTTAGCTGCTAAGTCCTCCACTTTGGAGCTGCTAACTTTGTCTATGTGCCATTTGGAGCTGAGGAATTATATTAAGTGGGAACTGCGTGCTACAGTTAAAATGCTGTAAACCAGAGCAGTGAGAGTGAACCAAAACAATAAAAACACGTATTAGTACACAGGAACAATTACACAACACCTATCTAAAGTAAACATTGGCTAACATTAGCCACAAGTTGTGTCAAAATATTTAACACTGTAGCAGCAAAACTCTTGAGCTTCTTAAATTATGGATGGTGCATTTTATTCTTATTTACCAAAAATTGATATAAATTGTATGAGTAAAAATGAGTTACTTTTTCATTCAAAGGTTACATAGCCTCATTTTAGACCAAAAGGTCTAATCTTGAGTTCCTTCACCCACTGACCTTTGTTATGTGGTTGCTGCTCAGGTCCAAACTCACAAGGGTGGTGTAGCCTGGACCAGCTAACATGGTGTCGCTGAGCGGGCCCATGGAGTTGGAGGACAGGTCGAGGTGGGCCGTGTCGAGTGGGATGGGGATGGGCATGGTGGTGCCGGGTCCTAACCCTCTGCAGTACACCCTGGTCAGGCTGAAGCTGTCAAACAGGCCAAAGCTTTCCACCTCACAGCGGCAGCCAGGGTGGCAGTTGTTGACGGCGTCAGATTGAACAGAGGCCAGCACCAACAGGCCGAGCCACAAGAGGTGTGTCATTATGATCTGGAGAGAAAACAAATGCATTATTTACATTTCACACCTTTTTAACTTGCCACTTGCACCGAGGTTAGTAAAGATTTCTCTGATTTTAAAAAAAACCTTTATAAAATCTGCTTTCAAGCTACAATCGCCATCTGAGAAAAACACACCACCTCCATCAGCAGATCAGTACATCATGTCCAAACTAGTTCACAGAACACCTTGTTTGTGGATTTAGAAATCAGAGGAGCTGTCCCTGTTCAAATGCCATCTTCAAGGTATTTGTTAAGCCTTGAGAAAAGACTTTAAGCTTTTATTCATGCAACTTGAGCAGCCCCAATTTCTCTCTCTTTTGGCTTCCCAGAGGGTGTGACCTAATTTCTTTTGATCAAAGAGTTCATTTGCACTTTCTTAGTTTACCCACTAGAATGAGTATGCAAAAATTTGAGTCAATCGTAAATCAAGGTCCTTAAAGTAACTGTCTTCCACCCTAAAATTAGGAAAAAAAACTAGATGTGCCCACTCTCTGAGCATATCCTCTGAAAAAAAAAGTGCATTGAGATGAAGAAAACAAACAAATTCAGAAATGTACGGACTAACACTAAAATAGAACTGCATCTGAAATAACAGCTGAAGCTAAAGCTTTCACACGGAAAAAAAAATACTGATTAAGAAAGTTAAAACAAATAGAAATAGAAATAGAAATAGAAAGAAAACTATTTTATGTATAAGATTAATTGAATGAAATTAAAAATGAATTTCATGAATTTAAGGAGTGAATGAAATGCTATATAAACAAATATATAAGTAAAAATAACAAAAAACTTTTATTTCAAACTAAGAAAAACCTTTCATACCATTTTTCAGCTGTTGCTGTTGTCCCTCTATGTGTATCTGTCACGTAAAACAGAGCTGAACAGAGCTCACCCAGTTCAACTTAAGCAATGTGTACAGAGACAAACACACACACACACACACACAAGCACACACACAAACACTTGAGTAAGCATTAAAATTGGACAGAGGTGAGGCATTGTGTAACAGGTAGAAAAGAACAGTCATGGTCAAGTGGCCCGGGCATGACACAGCACAACGTGAGTTAAAGACACGACACTGACTTTTACTGGAATAAAACTTAATTACATTACAACCTAAATGAAAGCTTAAGTTGGTGTTCTGGGGTAATGCTGCAAAAACTGATCAGACTTAATGTGGTCTCACTTGCTTTTCTCATATTCTTGGGTTTCTGTGAGCCCCTTTGTTCAAAATTCACCCCAGAGTGCTCCAAGGTTAAAGGAATGGGAGGAAAATCAAAGAAATGCATGCATGAATGGTCTTGCAAAAAGGCGTAAAATAACTGAAAATAACTGGTAATTGACTCTTTATATGGTGTGCGGTGAAGACATAGTGAGACACTCAACGCTGTTATCAGGTACATCTAACGGGGGTTAAGGTTATTTATCTTGGATTATGTAAGAGGATGAGGTTACATAGCTGCATATTACTTGTGGGTCAACATATGCAAGCTTATTATGACGGCTCAAAGTCTATTTAGACTGAGCTGTTCGCCTCTGTGTTGCGTTTCTTTTGTTTTGACCCCTAAACACACTAACTACAACTGACTGCATGTCAGAGTGTATGAATGTAACGTACTGAAAGACTGCAGTCCAGTGGTTCAGGTCATTCACCTGCTTTTGTGATCACAAAAGTACACCGATTCTGCTCTTTACTGCCATGGGTTTTTTTTTTAATCCATGTGAATTTATTATTATTGTTATCATCTTATTCTGCTACATAAATATTTTACTAAGAGTGTGTGTCTTTCAATGAAAGACAAGGGCAGTGAGGAAAACAAGCAAAGAAACTAATTAAAAGCTACAAAAAAACACAAATTAAATGCAACAGAGAAGTTTTTATAAAGTTCAGTCTATTATGAATAAATGACAAAAGTGAGTACCTGAAGGCGTCTCTAGTCTCCAGAGATGATCTTTTCATGATTGTGAATGTTTGTGTGTGTGTGTGCGTCTGGAGTGAGTCCCTCCAGCTGCAGGTTTGGACCCAACAGGAATGGGCGAGTTTTATGACTGTCAGATTAAGCTGAGTACACAAATCTTTCACCCACTGGACAAAATTTAACAAGATGTTTTCTGGTTGAGCTCCTCTGAAGCTAAACGGTCCACCCACTGAATGAAGTGCACATAAAGGCACAGAGGGGGAAACTTGATGAATCAATTCTCTGTGTCTCAGAGCACAATGTGATTTCATGCACAGTGTTTTGGAAATTAACTCTACACTCACAGTTCCTATAGCAACTGCTCCGACCCTTATTTTCTGTGCATTAACAGATCATTAGCTGACCTCTCTGAAATTACAAGTTTTGTTTCACCCGAGGCAAACCGCAGGCCTCAAAGAGATCAGACTTGCTGGGAAACCACAGAGAAGCCATACGCAGACTAAACATGGGAAACTGCCAGTAAAACCAAGAGGTCAGATGATTTTTTCCCTTTTTTTACATCTGCACCACTGGTCCTCAGCAGCTCGTCACCTCTGTGAAGTTTTGCAGCCACCAGTCCTCCGTCCCTCCTTCCTTTCCTGCATCCTTCACTCCATCTGTTGCGCCGACGAGGATCGTGAACTTTCTGCACCAGGTGTTCCTCTCAGCCTCTCGCCAATAAATCTCAGCCAACCGCAAACTGCTGCCGGCGCTACCTTCAAATCAGACACATTCAAACTGCCAGCAATTGGCCAAAGGCAGGGCAGTTAGAGCTGTGAACCCCCCCACCCCATGCCCTGCGAGTGGACAATTGGCAAAGGCCTGTGAAATCACGCCCCAACACTTTCGGAGGCCTTTTTGCACCTTTTTATCCTGGGAAAGCAGCGCAGCAACCCCTGCTGTGCGCCACGGGTCATCGGCCATCAGTTGTTCATCTGTTTATTTACCTCCTCACAGATAAAGCATACAGCTGTGGTTGCTTTTCTTGGCTCAGATTTAACTAAACTAGAACTTTTTCGCCTCGCAACTCAATGTAAACTTTTGCCAAACTCTGTAACAGTGATAATCCAATTACCATAGTGTGTTATCAGTGTAAACACAATGCATTAATGTGTCAAAAGCTGATACAAAAGCCCCACTTTTATTGCCCATAAGCAATTCACTTATCTAAAGTCAAATACAGGAGTATTTTTTGCTTGCATCTTTGTCAAACATCATCCAGCCCTCTATTTGCTCCTCCAATACTCGGATGTATTCTTCATGTCACAGAGACGCCTCTCTCCCAATTTAATCTTCAAGTTCACGGCTGAAAACTGTGTAATTAGGCGATGGAAGCCACGCTAATCCTGTGTAAGCCAAATTAATGCACGCCACTGAGGAGGGGAGAAGGGGGGGGGGGCTGTGGACTTAAATTAAATTGATGCTGCTTAAGTGTTTTAAAACAATTAGGCGGCGATGAGACGCCTACAGTGACGGTGAGTGAATAAATTCACGAGCGAGGAGGCCGATCAAATTCATCAAAGTGCACTTTATCAAAGTCAGACAGGACAGTGTGCCAGAAAATAACACCGTGATGATAGATGCAGTCGAAGTGTAAGTAACAGCCTCAGCATAATTACTGCTTTTGTCAATGAGTCTGATGTAATAGGTTAACTACAGCGTGGGCTGATCTTTGGCCCGAACCTGTGTGAACTCACACCGCGTTGGTTGCTTTTAAGATGAGCCCAAAACTTGTTTCCCAAGTTCACCTGAGCCAATATCTATCATGTTGCTGCATTTATTTCTATCATCTGACATAACAAAATGCATAAGTTAAGATGGTAAAATTAGTCTAAGCAGCCAGAGGAGCTAAATCACTCTGCCTCAGGACAGCTCTGAGGTATTACTACTTCAGTATTTCCATTTCATGCCACTCTTTACTTCTACTCTACCACATTTCTTTATATTTCACTATAAGCATTTTTTTTTTATTTCAATAGATGAATCTGACAGCTTGATTTACTTTCTTTAACTGAGTGAGATTTTACCTAAACACTTTATAACACATGATGCACTGTTGTAGATTTAACTACTCAAGGCCCATTCTGCTGCAGGCAGTTATTTAAGTACGTTTTCCAATGAACACCTACTGAGAGTATTTTCCCACCTCAACTTCTGTAAAGACTTCCTCCATCAGTCTCTCCTCACAAACCCTCACAGAGCTCTTCTTTCTGGCCTCTGTGTCACTGCGGTCAGTCTGCGGCACATTTCCACAGCCCCAGCTCATAAAAGAGTCTGACCGACCAAATGTGTCACCGGTGCCGTCTGCGCTCCCGCTGCCGTGCCCCGGGAAGTGAACACGGGAGGCGGGTGCACGCGGTCCGCACGGGCACCTCTCGCGGATCAGGTTTCTCTGAGCCGTACGTGGCAGAGCAGAGGACGGGACCGAAAACACCCCAAAACACACCGATCACATGTCGTCCCGCTCCGGGCACCGTTATTAACGGCGCCCTGAGCGCCGGCCCCGCCCCTCCCGGCTGTCAATCACGGCTCCACAGGTCACCTCTGCGCAGCACCGTCAAGTTTTGTTTTGTTTTGTTTTTTTTGTCTCCGTGCGTAAAAAGAAAAAAAAGGGGTTTGCGGTGTTTGGAGCCCCCGGTCGGTCAGCGCAGTCGGGACACCAGGGGCGGTTTCTTTACACAAAAAAGAAAACGTGAAACCTGATCTGACCACAGAGGTCCGCTGGTCCGCCGCTGTGCGCCTCCGAAACCGCGACCAGCCCCGCAGACTTTACGCGCACTTTGTGACAAACACACCGGGAGACACAGCCCCGGCTCTCGTGACTTTTCACCGCTTATATCCAGACCAACTTACTTTGGTGTCTTCCATCCAGACAGTCCGCTTTTCCTTCTCTCTCTCTCTCTCTCTCTGTTTCTCGCCTCCTTCACTTCACCGCTCCCATGTTCGGACCCCCGCTGCGCTCCGGTGTCCCGCTCCGGTGTCCCGTCTCCGTGTCTACATGAGCCGCGCGCTGTCAGGAGCTGGACACACCGGGACACACTCCTCTGTCCGCTCCCATCACACTCACACACACACACACACACACACTCAGCCCTGCCTGCTGGCTCCGCGTCGCCTCAGCTGGCCAAACGAGAGCACTTCCTGTGGACGCTTTACAAAACAAAATGCCTCAAACTGAATTTTCCTTAAATGATTTCATTCGTTGTTTATGGTAAATAATCACAGTATCTAGCTGGTAAATATGTTTAAAATTATATTCATGTCAGTTAATTGAGGTCTTTCCTCGCGTTGCCCCGGCTACTGTTGCCATGGTAATCTTATTAATGTGGTGAAGGTCCGGATGTGGTAAAAATCTAAAGCTAAAAATCCACTTTTAACGCTATGTTATATCACAAAGGTAAGACAAAACCTGAATTCTACGCTGTTTTTGCTTAATTTCTTTACGTCTGTTCATTTTTTTTTATTTAACCCGACTCGCTGTTGTGGCTTTTATTTTTGAAGGCCCACACGTGTAGGTTCCGGTGTTGTCCGCCGCCCTCTGCGCTTTGTTTTCTGTCGCTCTGTGCGCACTCTGGCGGAGGCGCCGCAACACAAACCCGCCGGAGGAGCGGCTGAAATGCGACGTTGCGCAACAAGGCGGCGGTCTGTTTCATTTGGCCCGAAGATCATATTTAGATCAAAGTGATTAAGTAAAATAATGTGAGCGGAAACCAGACATTTCCTGCTGCACCATTTCTCTCTTGACAAAAAGCGAAAGGCCTTTAACTTTGGCAATCAGCGAGTATCGTGCAGGCTTGATGTGGACTGATTGGATCAAATGTTTGGTACAGTTTCACCGAGGAACAAAGAGTTTTGTTTTGTTGTTGTTGTCACTGTGGGGACATTAATCCACTTCCTGTTAGGGGACACTGCAACAAGTCCCCTGAAACACGCAGGTCCAGTGTGATGAATTATGGTGAACATCTGTTGCTGCTCACACAATGCTGAGGGGCCTCAGCCATTGTTTTCCTTTTGTGTAGGGGGGGAGGGGGGGGTCACGACATAATCGCAGCACACACCCATTACAGTAGACACACAGTGCACACAGACACTCTCAGGGGGGTTTAGTTAGAAATGAGGTGGGGACGGTTCACTCAGATTAAAAAAAAGTGCATGAGAAGTTGTGATGGAAAGGGGAACCTCATTTTTGATGTGTCATTTGGTGTTACACATGTAGCTGCTTGCACGCACACAAACACACACACACAGCTCTTTGCATGTTGTGTTGTCTGGGAAGCTTCAACACTGTGGAGATAAGATAGGCAGGCAGGCAGAAAGCAGGGTCAGCCTAAAAAGGGAACAAAAGATCTCAGAAACCTGTGAAAGGAGAAAAACATTATATACAGTGATGAATATCCCTCCTAAAGCAAACACATGGGTCTATCACTCGCGTGCAATACAGCTAGAGCTTTGCTTGAATAGTTTTTATTCTTTAGATGCTGCTGTCACAGTCATTCTGTGTTGACAGAAGCTCTATCACACTGAAAGCTGCTGTGTTTATTGCACCAGAGGCAGACTTTAAAATGTGCAGCTAGTTGTTTTATATCCTAAGAAGAATGAATAATAGTCATAAAAGAGTTTTAATCCTGGAAATGCAGCTTTGTAGAGACTTTTTTTTAGAATAATGACCACAAAATGGATGTTTGTTGCTTAATAAAGTTACAAAAATGTTACATCTCAACTCTTCTTCAGTGTTTTGTGCTCCCGTGGTAAGAAATGGTGTTATGAAACAGAAACTACTCTTTTTTTCAAGCATCCATAGAGGTAAAACTATAATCTCTGACATGGACTCCCTTTATCCCACAGTTCAGTACAGTAACAGTGAAGGCTGTCCCACTAGATGGCGCCACAGCTACAGAGATCCTGTAATAAAGTCACCAGTCCCACAGTGAAGGCTCATGAAGCAATTCAGAGAAACAGACTCACTTTTAAAGGCATGAACGCTTTTATTGAAAGTAACAGAAGGTAAAAATAAAATGTTAGCAGGCACAAGAAGTCAGCGCAGCTTCCTTTTTACAATAGTTAATAGCTGTGACAACCAAGCTTGTTGTATTGTATTCTGGGTAAAAACTTAAATGTAAATGATGTTCACAGTGTGCCTGAGATTCATGTTTGTCCTGCATAATTTTAATGAATATGTTGTCTGACTAATGTCATGTTTAACACACACTTTTGCTCAAAGATTGCCTCGATACAGGCCTCTCCTTTTTCATTAAAAATAGTCATTTAATTTATTGAGTAAACTGCAACTTATTTTGTAATAAATATATGTCACAATTCCCGTTTGAACCTGCTCAGTCATTACTATAGAATAAGGAACAGGCCAGAGGGGACTTTTATATCATATTGATATGTACCGTGTGAGTGAGTGATATTTATATAAAGCAAATTTGTGCCCTGGTGTCTCCATATACCTTTCACTGGTGTTTTCTTTCCACCCATCCACTCATCTATTCTGTTTTATCCAGGGACATGTTTAATCATGTATTTTTCCCACGACGCATTTCCCATGTTCGTCCTATTCTGTATAATGTGAAAGACTTGACCTGGATGGAGTCTTATACATTGTAAGTTGTTATATTTACCTCCCTATCATACATTTTGAATACCTATTCATTTCATCTAGCATCTTTCCTTTAATTATATTAGTTTATATTTCACACAGCACAGGCCTCCTCCACAGGAACAGCTCGGATGTGTTGCTCTCACTGCTCAATGGGCGGACAGAGTGCTGAGTCGTCGCTTCTGTCCTCTATTCCTGGATGCGGGACAGCGGTGTCAAGGTGTTACGTTTAAGAGGCTCTTCGGCTTATGTGGGATATGGGTCAACAAAGGTGGAATCACTTACCAGCTCCATGTGCACACAATGCAGAGTATCATATTCCTGCAACATTTCCATAATGTCTCTCTGCTGCCTGGGTACCCTTCAGTGGTCAGGACTGAGTTTGTCCTCCAAACACACACACACACACACACAGTTAGGGAAAGCGACAGTAAAACAAAAGAGGTGATGACTCTCTCTCTCTTTAACTCACACCAGACACAGCAAACACTTCAGCCTGATGTTGATTGTTAAGTATTGATCTTATTCAAAACTTTCAAACATATATACATTTCAAACAATGTGTGCCTGCCTCTGTGTCTCCCTTTTGGTTCAGACTCAAATATAACTATATCTATCTTTACACATTACTTTTTGCATTGCCCATAAGGACTCTAACCATGATATTTGGGAGTGGAGGTGCCTGGACTCTGGATTCTGTTATTCTCTCTTATTTCTGGGACGCAGCAGCATAGCAATGGCATTTTAAGGATCTAAGGAATTATTGAAAAGTCTTTCATTTGTTTTCCTGCAATATACATATAAGTATATACGTTTTGTGTCCACGGTTTTTGGCTGCCTGATACCACTGCAGGGCATCATATGCTTGTCCTAAGCCATCCATCCATCCATCCGTCCTCTGCCTTCAGCACTGTCATGCAGGGCCGCTGGTGTTGTTGGCAACCAGCTGTGCTCGGACTCATTTGCCTGCCAGGCTGCTTCGCCGGGGTGGAGGGGCTGAGAAAAAAAAAAGACTGACGCAGGCAAAGCGCAGCAGAACTCAGGGAGACCCGGAGGGAGACACCTTCGTTATCTTTAATTACCGGCGCTCCACCAGGGTTCAGATCCATGTAATGTGCGGAGCCTGCTGCACTGCGGGCGCCTTGCACCAATTAAGCGCTTCAGGTGTCCTCGTGCAGCACGGCCGAGGTCGTCTCCATGGCAAGAAATCAGAAAGTGTTTGTCTGCTAAAATGTTCAGTCATACACACACGTGGAGGCCAGGAGAGCTATTCTGCATTAAAGCATGTATTTATATTACAAGCAGGTCTAAATGTAATGTGGGGAAAATATGTGTGTGTGTGTGAGAGAGAGAGAGAAGAGAGAGAGACTCTCCCTCCAGAGGTGTGTGTTAGCTGTTGGGCCTTGTTGCCCCTCCAGCCCGCACGATAACAAGGCTCTCAGAGTAGACTAAGGCCTGCTGTCAATCCTCTTATATTGTGCCTCACTGAAAATGGATTAGTGAGCAACACCTACGTTTTGGCCCCGGGTCACTTTGGAGGATTGGATTGAATGGGCCTGAGGCTGACACTGGCCTCCTATAGTGACGATACATCCAAACCATCTCCCAAATTTTTGTTATTTCAAGAAGCTTATTTTTGGACTTTTTTTAAAAAAAAAAACCTCCATCTGGAATATTTGATACATTTTGTCGTTTTTCTTTTTCTTTTCCTTTGTCTTTAAAAAAAAAAAATCATTATGAAAAAGAGGAAACCTGAGGGCCAGAGGTGATTTTATTTCCCCCCCACCTCCTCCTCCTTCAGATATGCTGCCTGTGAACGGAGCTGTTTGTGGAAACGCTCGGGAGCCTTCAGAGGCGCTGACTGCGGGGCGTAAGTAGCTCTCCAGGGTGCTGAAGTTGTCTCCAAACGCGACAGACGCAGCGCCTGTCACTCTCAGCCCCGCCGCCCGAACGACGATGACTCTGGCTGCGTCCTCGCCGACGATGACTCAGGGGTGAAAGGTGGCTGCAGTCCTCGCCGGAGCCACAGCGCGCATCCTCGGGGTGAAAAGGTGAGCTAGCTTTAAGGTTGGGGATGGTTAGGTGACGGTTTTGCGAGGATACAGAAAGATTGGGGGGAAAAAAAAAAAACGACAAAAAATCCGAGAGGACACCTGTGACACTGGACCCTGAAGCTGACCCGATGGCATCAAGTAAATGGTGGGTGCTCAGTTTGTTTCAAAATTCAGTCATTCATGCGTCACGATTTAATTTGGAAATGAGAAATGACATTTGTCTTTATGGGCTGTTTCAGGTGCCTCTGGTCTAACTGATCCCATAGTGAACAAAGAGATTCACTACCTTGGACGCCCTGGAAGGACAATGCAACATATTCCTCCAAATTTTAAAGGGGCGCTTTGGGAGTCCAACCATGCGTGTATGCCCATCATTAAAAGCAGGCCCACTTTGACTGCACTGCCCCTTTATAACTTTCTGCTATGGGTCCTCCTCGGAGTCTTGACGTTCCCCTGCTGTGTCCGCTGTTTGATTTTCAAAGTGGGGGTCTTGGGGCCTTGGAACTGCGACCCCATCTACTACAGGGCCCTGCCTGCCGCGGCTGCCCGGCTCGCCGTGAGCAGGATAAATGGGGACCTAAACCTGGACCTGGGACTCAAAATGGACTTTATCATCCTCCAGGAGCCCTGCGAGACCTCCAAGGCCCTCACTGCGTTCATCTACTCCGAGAAGATGGCAGATGCTTTCGTGGGCCCCACCAACCCAGGATACTGCATTGCGGCCTCCCTGCTGGCCAAGAACTGGGACAAGGCCATCTTCTCCCACGGCTGCATTAACTACGAGCTTGACCGCGTCATGGGGTACCCGACCTTTGTCAGGACAGTGCCGATCCCCACTGAGGTACTGTTCACCGTGCTGAAGCACTTCAGGTGGGCCAGTGTGGTGGTGGTCTCGTCCAACGAGGACATCTGGATGGTCACCGCGGAGAGACTCGCCACCTCTCTTAGGAACATGGGGCTTCCTGTCGGTCTGGTTACATCTATGGGCTTGAATGAGACAGAGATGGAGAGTACGCTGAGGAATATCCAGGCTGCAGGAGAGATCAGGGGTGAGTCTGTGCTGAGAGCTGCAACACAGAGATCCCATGTAATATTATTATATGTGTGTTAAGGTGGTGCCAGAGGAGAGGAAGATCATAATGCAGTGAGCTTATAGAAATACATGTTATAATATTAAAAACACAGGGAGCATTTATGCAACTTGCAGAGCTGCAAAATATCAGACCATCAGCTGTCCTGATTTGCTCCACATCCCAGCTGCACACACCCTCCTTGGCAGGCTTATCGCTCCACCATCTGATCAGGAAGCCATTTTGACACTACAGATTTCACCTTGTGGTTAAGGTGAACTGGGACAGTAACTTCATTCATTTGTTTTTAATAACTTCTATGTTTCTGCATTTTTGTGCCTTTAGAGCTAAGCAGGAAATAGTGGAGATACACGATATGCCATAATAGATTAAAAAGTGCTTACAGGGGCAATTAAATGGCCAGCCCTTATCCTGGCTAGCCACGGGTATAGAATCAGACAGAGTGTCAGCCAGTGTGAACTGGATCTGTAAGAACATATGAAATAGGATTTTGTGCCCATATGATGGACAACAATATCTTGTCACTTTAGAAGCATCTATCAAAGTGCTGTAACTAAGACACATTTACTCAGTGAAGTAAGTCTGCTGTAAAACTTCACAGTACACCACAGTGGATCCACTTGATGAGGGATTTAGAGTTCTCTTTCTAACACTGCATTTGTCCACTTACTGACACATTCAGTTTTTACGACTGTTCAGTCATCTTATCACTCTACATATGTGCATAAAAACACATATTTCAAAGAGTTTCAACTGAGTTTTCGTCCTTGTCCACTTCAGTCATCATTATGTGCATGCACTCAATCCTGGTTGGAGGTGCGCAGCAGGCCACTTTCCTCCTCAAAGCGCAGACAATGGGCCTGACCTCGGGGAAGTACGTGTTTGTTCCCTACGACACCCTCCTCTACAGCGTGCCCTACACCAACATCTCCTACTTCCCCCTGCAAAACAACAGCAGGCTGCGGGAGGCCTACGACGCTGTGCTCACCATCACCATGGCCTCCGAGCCCTCGTCCTTCAGTGAGGCGTTCGCCACCGCCCAGAGGAGCGGGGAGGTGACGGCAGATGTGCAGCCAGAGCAGGTAGAAACAGTTTGGATGCCACAAAGGTTTTTTTTTCCAACAAAATCCAATGTCCTGAAATTCAAACTAATATGCTGGACAAATCAAGCTGGTACCTTACAAAGTCACTTTTATGGAATAAAATGCACCCATTCTCTTTGTATCCCTCTTCTACAGCTCCACAAGAAAAGAGCTTCCAGGAAAGTTTATTCACATTTTCAAACAAAATTTTCAAAATTTGTTCAATTTTCATTACAAGAGCAGTGATTAGCATAAAGTAACGGTTTAGCTGTTTTTTGCTCAAAACCCCATAAAGTCAATCCTGTACCAAGCCAAGATACTTATCATTTCCACTCATACTTGTCACAGTAAAAACATCCCATACTTGGTATTATTTTCTCCATTATCAACTCCAAAATATTTGATTTGATTTGTTGCTGGACATTTCTAGAGAGGTTGATTTAAAATAGCTGAAGTATTATATCAATACATTGTGTCCTTTCTTGCACCCTTTGCAGGTTAACCCGCTGTTTGGCACCATCTATAACAGCATCTACTTGCTGGCCAAGTCCATCCACAATACCAGGAGAGCAGGCATGCAGCTCTCAGGCTCAAACCTGGCCTACTTCACCAAGAACATTACCTTCAGCGGTTTCAATCAGAAGGTCCAGGTCAACACTGGGGGCGATGTTAAGACCAGTTATGTCGTCCTGGACTCTGACAACCGGGGTAACCAGCTGTACCAGACCTATCTGGTGGATCTAACATCCTGCACTCTTCGCTTTGCTGGAAGGTCCATTAATTTTCCAGGAGGATATCCTCCGCCATCTGATTCCAGCTGCTGGTTTGACAAGACTGCCGTCTGCACAGGAGGTAAGAGGCATGTTTGTGCGTGAGTATGGCTGAATGTGGATATGTGTTCATGTGTCTTCACAGTTCAATGGCATGCTCTCCAAACATTTTGTTATTTATCCTTTCATCCTCATTTCCCCCAACACCAAGTTACCTGTTGTCATCCTCAGGTGTGGAGGTCA
Source organism: Scortum barcoo (assembly GCA_023238725.1). Classification (NCBI taxonomy): domain Eukaryota; kingdom Metazoa; phylum Chordata; class Actinopteri; order Centrarchiformes; family Terapontidae; genus Scortum; species Scortum barcoo. The sequence continues at coordinate 21,344,800 of CM041552.1, forward strand.
CCTACATTATAGTGGTGTTTGCTGTCATCTTCACTCTGGCTGTAGGAGGGCTCGCTATAAGTCTTTATATCAGGTACAGCCTGTAAATACAAACAGACTCATCTTTTCAATCATACAAATGAAAGAGTTTCTCACCTGTACTTTCTTTGTCCATATTTCCTACCACTTTGAAGCAGTTTTGCATCAGAAAAGGTGCATTCACATATCTCTAATGTGATATGTGATAATGGATGCTCTGTGCAAATGCTTGAGAATGAAACAGACAGAAGACCACTGTTGTAACCCTAACCCTAGGATTCTGGAAAATAGTTACTCAAGTTCTGTTATTCAAATCACCTACTTAAGTTCATACTTAAAGCTGCACTAAAATAAAGTGATTTAAAAAAAAGGATCACCCACATTTTTGAGGTGTGAGAATTTGACTGTCATGTCTTGTAGTTGGTTCTAGCAAGTTCAAACTACACTCTCAATTTTCTTCACATCTGGCATCAGGTCAATGTAAGCTTTACTTTACAAGTATTTAAGCAAGCACAACAATATTCTTGAAATTTTTTTTTTTTTCAAAAGTAGAGACTTGATGCTGATATAAAAAACTCTGGCCCTCATTTAATATCTTCATATCTGTCTACCATATGCTAAAAGAAGAATAAAAGTAGTTCTCATATAAGGAAGAGCTTTTCCTCTTTCGTCCAAAGATGATCTTTTGTAAATCTCATTGGCAGGAGGAGACTCCAACAAATCCAGCTGGTTAAGGGTCCCAATCGGATCGTCCTGACCTTAGAGGATCTCACGTTTATCAATCCTCAGCTTAGCAAAAAGGTAAACAGCACCGCCCTCTCCCAGTCATCAAATTAAAGTTCAATACCTTTGATCTTGTTTGATCCACAACTCCTGTTGTTTGATGTCCCACAGAAAATTACTTTAGAGGATCTTAGCGAGTCCAAGAGCATTCTGGAGGAGAAATCTGCAGACCGCTCACATTCTGTGAACAGCATGCAGACAGCAACTCATGAGACCACCAATGTGGCTGTGTATGAGGTAGGTAACACTGAAAGAGTCGATGCTTCTTCTGTGTGTGTTTACAATATTTCAAAATGCAGTAAGTATTTAAGTGTCCTTGTATCCTTTTTTCTGGACCCTTAACTTTAATGGGACCATATTCAAGAAAAGAAACATATGTTCTTGTCATACCCTCCTCAAAGTGTCGACCCATTTTTCACAACGTTGGTTCGAATATGAAAATTGTGTGGTTTTGTCTAAGTTTTTGGGGATAAGGTTAGAGTACAGTTAATTGTTTTGGCTAAAGTTAGAGTAAAGTTTTCTGTACATTCTTGTCCCTAATAAAAAAATAACTAAATTATTTTTTTCTGTAACTTTGAAGTTATTTTTATTTAGGAATCTCAACAGTACCTCCCAGATATTCTTATGAATATTGTGAGTAGTTGGACTGGCAACAGTAAAATTAGTATTGACTCATTTAGAAGTAACAAAAAAGAACCCACATGCGATCTATAATAGTTTAATATGTTTTTATACCATTTTAAGACCATTAAAAGTATCTGTTTTTAATTTACAAATGATAATCAAGACAGAAGTGTGATCCGACTGTAACAACATGGCTGCTCTTGCAGGGTGACTGGGTGTGGCTGAAGAAATTTGAGGAGGGACAGTTCAGAGAAGTGAAGCAGAGCACCACCAAGATTTTCACAAAGGTAGTGACACTCGTCTTGCCCTTTGACCTACAAAAAAGTGATATATTTTTCTGTCTGGAAAAGCTATACACTCTCTCAAATGTCCCACATGGTACAGGTTTTATACTCATAGCAACACACATAACAGAAAAGACACTGTTAAAAGTGAAAAAATGTAGGTGGAGTTCCAGTAATAATAAATACTGTAGCTTAATATGACACATAAATAAAATCCCAACATACCCTCTTTTCCTCTGTCGTTCCATTAACTTGTTTATCTGCTGTCTCAGATGAAAGACCTGAGAAACGAGAACGTGAATCCCTTCCTCGGCTTCTTCTCGGACTGCTCCATGTTTGCGGTGGTGACAGAACACTGCTCGCGGGGCAGCCTGCAGGACCTGCTGAGGAACGAGGACGTTAAATTAGACTGGATGTTCAAGTCCTCACTTTTGCTTGACCTCATCAAGGTAAACACTGATAAACTGAATGTGCACAATATAACCTGAATTGGATATTTTCATTGTCATTAACTGCACTGCTGAATGTATTGTGCTTCCAGGGTATGAAATACCTTCACCACAGAGATTTCCCACATGGCAGACTAAAATCTCGCAACTGTGTGGTAGACGGACGTTTTGTCCTTAAGATTACTGACTACGGTTTCAACGAGTTGCTGGAGTCTCAGAAAGCTCCTATAGAGGAGCCTCCACCTGAAGGTACATTTTAAGTGTGGCGTTAAGACACAGTTGAAGAATTTCAGTATTGCACACATACACAAAGACATAAAGCGGTATCATGTTCCCACCCAAAGTCTTTTCTTTATATCCCTCAGATCTATTTTGGACAGCTCCTGAGTTCTTAAGGGATGTAGGAATGTCACGTAAAGGCACCTACAAGGGAGACGTGTACAGCTTTTCTATCATCCTTCAGGAGGTAGTGGTCAGAGGGCCACCGTACTGCATGCTGGGACTACCGCCTGAGGGTGTGTATTCACCAGGGAGAAGGAGATGAAGATAAAGAGGCCCACCATGTAACAGTATACTATTGCAGAACATGTTCTAATCTGAAACTTTACCGACATGTCCCGTCTCTTCGCCAGAGATCATCCGAAAGGTAAAGAAGCCTCCTCCTATGTGTCGCCCCACTGTGGCCCCGGACCAGGCTCCTCTTGAGTGTATCCAGCTGATGAAGCAGTGCTGGAGTGAACTGCCCGACCGCAGACCCACATTTGAAGAGATCTTTGATAGGGTACGTTTCTGGAGGCACCCTTAAAGTTTAACGTAAATTAAACTAAGCCAGGTCAGTGAATATTACTGCATGTTGTTCAACACAATTCTGTACTTTTTGTGTGAGTAGTTCAAGATAATCAACAAGGGAAAGAAGACGAACATCATCGACTCCATGCTGAGGATGCTGGAGCAGTACAGCTCCAATCTGGAGGACCTCATCAGAGAGAGAACAGAGGAGCTGGAGGTGGAAAAACAGAGAACAGAAAAACTGCTGTCAGAGATGCTCCCACCGTGAGTTTGCGCACACACACAAGTATTTTCACAATTCAAGGTTTAGTTTTACTAAACATCTGTTCCAGTGCAACCATTACATGTGTAATAAATCTAATACAGACAATGAATTCTCATCTGGTTCGCATCACATTTCTTCCTCTCTGTCTCCAGCTCTGTGGCCGAGGCCCTGAAGACAGGTGCCACAGTGGAGCCAGAGTACTTTGACCAGGTGACAATCTACTTCAGTGACATTGTAGGTTTCACCACCATCTCCTCGCTCAGTGACCCCATCGAGGTGGTCGACCTGCTCAATGACCTCTACACTCTGTTTGACGCCGTGCTCAGCAACCACGATGTCTACAAGGTCAGAGAACGTCTGAACAATATTCACAGATATATCTCTTTACTGATATTAAATGAAACAGTTAATTTGCAAGAATGCTGTCTGCATGAATATGTTGTCTTTGTCTAGGTGGAGACCATCGGTGATGCTTACATGGTGGCATCGGGTCTGCCAAAGAGAAACGGCAACAAGCATGCCGCTGAGATTGCCAACATGTCTCTGAACATCCTCAGCTCGGTGGGAACATTCCACATGCGGCACATGCCGGACGTGCCCGTCAGGATACGCATAGGAATCCACTCAGGTGAGTCTCTGTCATGAATGCACAGCTGATGGGCTCATTCCAACTGCATGTTTTGTCTTTTTGCATTATGTTGACCAGCTGCTGAACTTCAGATGAGACATTTGGTCTCATCCATCACCTCTGCTGTCAAAATGAGACTGCTATTTAGTGTCAGGCTGCACTAGCTGTCTGATTTTCTTTCTACATTAGTCTGATAGCACTGATCAGTTCTGATATTTTACTGTCAATGACAGTGCTGATGCATGCTGGGAACCGCTGTGGCTGAGAAAAACACGAAGCTTAGTAGATTGGACCAATACAGGCCTCACAGTGATGCCAAAACAACACAGCTACAACTGTATTATATTAAACTGGACCTTGTAATGTCCATCCAGAATCTTACAGTCAAATCCATATTTAACCTGAACAAATGGCGTCATTGTTTGTGTTTCCAGGGCCCTGTGTTGCCGGGGTTGTCGGTCTGACTATGCCTCGGTACTGCCTTTTTGGAGACACCGTCAACACTGCCTCTCGCATGGAATCCACTGGGCTGCGTGAGTGTCCTATGCACACACACGTGCCATGTTTTGTTGCGTAGATTCTCGTTTAATTATAGCCTTATGTCCTCTTCTCTTCTCTTATAGCTTATAGAATCCACGTAAACCTGAGCACTGTGAAGATCCTCCATTCTCTTAATGAGGGTTACAAAATAGAAGTCAGAGGCAAAACGGAGCTGAAGGTAACGTAACAGTCATTTAACTTGGTATTTGGTGCCTGAGACAAATATTTCACAGCCTATAAATCCATGCCTTGTTTTTTTTTGTCAGGGTAAAGGTATTGAAGAGACATACTGGCTTGTGGGGAAAACAAACTTTACAAAGCCTTTGCCAAAACCGCCAGAGATCAAACCAGGGTAAGTGCTTCAATGTGCTTTTGTTGAAATAATAACAAAATGTATATAACTTTTTTTTAAAAAAAGCACAGGAAACGCTGTTAATCATGAGACTCGTCTAACACCAGATCTCAAAGTGTATAAATGCCTGTGCTAACCTGTTTTTTTGGCAGAAACAATCATGTGAAGTGTTGTAAGGAGTGTTACTTCTCATGTACACCTCTAACTGTCCCCTGCCACTGACACACTTTCCACTCATTGCAAATTGCAACTGAATGTCAATGTTACCTCAGGGAAGACAATCACGGGCTGAACCCTGAGGATGTTGCTTCATACAAGAGAAAGAAAGCTGAGAAAAAGGCTTGACCTCCTTAGTCCGATCACAGGAGGTAGAGACCTGCATGCAGGACGGTGTTGTGTCGTGTAAATGTTGCTGTGGCTGTGAGTTTGAACGCAAGCCTCTGAGCGCGCTCACTTTTGTCCCATTGATTGCTGAACCTTCTTGACTGCTCCGTGATAGTCCTTGTGACTAGTCCCATTAATCTCTTGATCTTATCACCTTCTACATCTTCCTAAGCAGATTGGGGAAATCCCTCTTGGTTTAATTCATTCCCTTTTATTGTGGCTGGCTGGCACCTTTTCATAATTGACTCTCATTTGTGTTACCATGTTTCTGGCAGTTTTTAGTTTGTTTGTTTTGTTTGGGGTTTTATTTTGCTTTGTGGTGTGCTTTCACTGTGTTTTCATGTCTGTGAAACCCAGAGATCTGCTTAAGAAAACAAATGTCTCTGTAAAACACAATTTTGGTCATAACTCCGCCCTCTGCATTTCTTAGGGATAACTGGCAGGAGATGGTGACCGAGGAGATCAAGACCCTTTTTCGCAAGGCCAACAGGCAAGTGGACAAAAAGATCTGAAACAGGAGGAGAGAAAGATGTGAAGGAAGCAAGCCCAGATGAGGACACATCCAGAGAAAGAAAGAGACAAAGAGCTGTGAGGGGCGGGCAGAGGATGGGAAGCACCACCCAGCCTCTCACTGTGGCTTAACGCAGACTTGTTTAAGAGGATTGTCCATCGACTGGCTAATCTGCCTGCAGCCAGCACAGCAGAACATGACGGTGCTAATGTAATGAGAGTTGTCGCATTACCTGCCTACGTACCTGCTGCCTGCCAGCGGCACAGGGAAGCTGCGCCACTCCTCAATGAAGGATGCACTCATCGACTCCTCTCCGCATTCCCTGGCCACTGAGTGGTCACGCTATTTCAGGGCATCCAGAGGTTCACCCATCAGAAGATTGAACGCCCCAAAACGCCTATTTCAAAATGAAATGTTATATTTTCTGGTGATGATGTCTGTTTTTAGTTTGCCATGAAAGCTCATAATAGAGTTGTGGGGCCAGGCCGTTTCTTAGCTATGGCTAAATATTATAAATTAATAGCCCTCCGAAGTTGGAGGCAAAGGCTGCTACTGTATATAATCATCAAAAGAGGAAAAGAAAAAGACAGTGAGAGAGTCATCGAGTCTATGTGAGCCAATTCCTACAAATCGCTTTTTTAAAGCTGTCTTTTATTTTCCACTAATGAGAGAACGACAGCACTTGGAGATGATGATTCTTTTTGTCCACTGTAGTTAATACAATTTTAAGGCCCTTTAGTGAAACACGTTACTGTTTCCACAGTGCTCAGTGATGGATTTATTCCTGTGTCACGTGTTGTTGTTACACTTCAGCACCCGTAATTCAGTCCAAGTAAGCTGAGCTGCATTAGCTGTTTGTGCTACACCTGTGATACAAAGCCATATATTACATGAAGGGAAGTTCGTCAGGGAAGTGAACACTTCAACAGCAAGATCCTGTTTTCTGTCACCACAAGTTTACAACTTCTCTTTTATGTCTCAGTGAGAACACTATATCTGTGTTGATTCTCACAGCAGTTTTATTTCATTAAACATTAAACCAAAATATCTTTTAAATTAAACATGTAATGTAATGTCACTTTTGTGCACAAATCCAAATAGGTTTGTTTCTGAGAGTGTTTATCACATCTGGAAACGTTACAGCTGATTTCCCCAAAGGCTGATGTTCTGTTGTGGTACATTAAGACTTTGTGTTCCCAAAAGTTCTGGTACAGTTTCCAATACAGATGTGTTTTTCTATTTGAGAGCTGTGCTCTGGCCGAGAGCACCATCTAGTGTCTAAATTGAAATATATATTTAAGAGGCTTTGAATAGATTTACTGTGGAATAAAACAATAAATAGCAACATGCTCACTGCAATTTATTAAAAATGGCATGTAAATAATTCCTGAGAGCACACACTAAAACCAATATGAAACTAATTAGATGTTAATGAAATTAAAGTGTGTTATTTGTTAGAAGTGTATTTGTGAAAGTATTTATTTACTCCCTGAGCCCAAATATGAAGTCACCTCTCAAACAAACAACAGCATACTATTTTTTAAATAACATAAGGAAACAATCCCCTGCATCTCATCATATCAATGTTGACTATAGGAGCAGCTTAAATCACGCTTGGTGTACTAAACAACTGCAGAGTCAGTCAGAAAACATGTATATTGTGTAATTTATATGTTGTCATTTGTCTTTGTTGTGTATATCATCACTGCAATGCAAAGTATAAGATGTATGTAAATATGACATTATTAAGTAAGTAAATACTTCATTTGTAACACCTTCATCGTTTGGCCTTTTTCTTTAGCAACCAGAAGGTGGCACTACAGCTCAGCAATCCATAAGGCATTTACTTACCATACAGTGAGTCAATCATTTTGTAGAAGAGAAGTATTCAAGGTTTTGTATTATTTTTGTGTTATTTTGCATATTTATAATGTATTTTGGCAATACATAAAAACAATATATAAATAATACTTCAACTGTTCAAAAAGCTCCTTTAAAACCACATCTGACCCTTGTGTCAGCCTACATACATACTGTTGTATTGCAGCTGCAACTTTTTTATTTGTTGTGCTGCACTTACCATGAGGACCCTGCACTCCAGTTTTCCAGTCTGCTTTTCCTCTGCCTGGGACATTCCCACAACTACTTTATTATTGAGGCTAGTGGTGGTGAGGGGAAATGAAGCACGAAATTCTCTGAATAGCTGTCTACAGCAGATTAGGGATATAAGGAAAAGGCCCTCATTGTCAAATGCCCACATTCCAGACCTGGGAGGATTGTTTGACCTCCAGCCGACTGGAAAGATTGTTATCCTTTTTCCCTTTGAGATGTTATCTCTATCAACTGTGTTGGGGTGGTTGTGAGGCATGCTTAGCAAAAATAGAACACGCACACACACGCACAAGATCTTTTTCTTTATTTTATTGAAAAAATGAACACATTGTCACATAATCACACAATTCCAACAGCTGCTTAGTGGAAAATACCTGCAGCAACAAAATGACACTGTATGGTTGGCAAGTGAACAAGAATTAATGACATTTGCCACCTTTCCTCTGCAAGCTCAGCTCCTGCAGAGGAACAATTCAGTGCAGACTGGAGGCAAACTAAAAAAAAAAAAAAGAAAAACTGGGAGTGTGAAGGGATGGAGTGTGGCAGAGGTGGAAACAAGCTTGTGCAAGGATCTTTTTTTCTTTAAACATTAAAGATATTGCAAGAAAACACACGTGGATCATAAGTGGACCAATACTGGCAAAAGCAGGGTGTAAAGAAAAAGAGATCATACTTAATATAAGCACACTGTCTGCTCTGCCAGCTGCTGTTTGTTCAAAGGAAATTGCAAACTCATACCTGTAACTGAGAACGTTATTCAATGCGCGGGGGCTCGGTGCTGAGACGTGACATTTTACAGAATTGTTCCCTGGGAGGGCTTAGCGTGTCTAGAAAAGTGAGCTCAGGTACTCAGTCCACAGATTGCCTTTTGGAATGTGCTCATGAGGTAAAAGTCATACCACAAATGTAGACATACACACAGTTTCCTGCCATAATTTCACAAATAACAAAGCTACCCGCCACCATTCACAACATTAATATTATAGCTCATCACGCATCTTTTCTCCATTAGGTCTAACCACTCTGCCGATGTACATTATGGAGTTGGTCTTGCTGTCTTTCACCAGGAAGATAAAGGGGTGGTCCACGTAGAAAAGTTTGGGGTTCCTCAGTTTGTCGGTGCCGAAGATGCTGGTGTCGTATGGGTTTCCTTCCACGTCCAGCTCCAGGGCTGACGCGTGGAGGATGTTGGAGAGGTAGAGGTCCTTCTTTCCAGAGATGTTGGACAAGTCAGCCTTGGCTTTATCCACGGCCTCGGTCAACCCAAGATCGGCCAGGTGTTTCTAGAAAAGACAGAGATTTGCTTGAATCAACAGGCTCTTTGTTTTGAGATATATTTACTGTAACTTTGTATCCTTACAACCATCGATCCATGAAATAGCCACAATTTACCTGCAGATTGTGGCTGACTTCCATTGAGACTTTGGGGAGGGAAATGGCCACAGCCGTCTCCTCCATCTTGCTGATCCAGGTGTCCACCTGCTTCCTGGTCAGGAGCTTCTCCAGGCGCTCCAGAGGCTCCAGATGGTAAGGCATGATAAGGATCATAGAGGCCTGCTTCTGACCCAGAGGCATGTCGAGCACATAGATGCGGTTCTCTTTGTCCTCGTGGAACTTGTACAGTCCTACCAAGAGCAGACAAATCTTATCTTGCTTGCATTCTTGTCGGCAGAATCAGTCTTGAAGACATAATATTATAAGAGAGGATCAAAAGTAGAGATGATGGAGAAACTCACCTGTACGATGCATCATGGGAATTCCGATGGTGAATGAGCGGGTAACCAGGAAACCGCGTGTGTCCACCATTTTATCATGGAACTTCTCATCCCAGTGAGCTGTGGGACAAAACGTATCAGACTCAGTTACACATCTGCACAATCCTTTGATGTCTATGACAAAGCTTCAAATAAAAGATGGTATTTATACTCACGCTTGAAGAACATGGCGTTGACAATCATGGCTCCATCTGGGTTCTGCACATCTTTGGTGACCTCAGACAGCTTGCCACCTGTGGACTTGGCCGCCCACTCGTTGATAGAGTTCACCGCACTCCTCTTGTCCCGGAAGTTTATTTTTGAATGATCGTAGTTGTAGTGCTTCTTGCTGTTTTTCACAAAGTCATCAGCAAAGGAGACGGAGCTGGGTCCGTAGAGGCGGTTGCTGATCTTCCAGGTTGTGTTGCGTGTCTTGGCATCGCTCACCTGCAAAGGAGCAACGCGCAAAGGGGGATGAATGAGCACTGCATAGACTATACCGAGGGTCTCATAGGCCTTGTACACAATAATATTATTTTGTTATACATACCTCAGAGAGCAGCTCAGACAGGCCTGCGTGCAGATGCTCATCCTTCAGTTTGTCAGCGCTAAGGACAGTTTTGACCTGGGAGGCGGTGTTAGCCTTGCCGCCAAGAGCCACCATCCCCAGAGAGGAGGCCACCACCACAGGAGAGATGAGGATGTTCTCTGTGTCTTTCTTCTTTGCCATGTTGTGGTAGAGGCTACATAAAAATCACAAGATATTTTATTTGCTTGAGTTTCTTACAGAAAAAGAGTAACGGCATCATATATACACTTAACTATAATGACAGTAATCTGTAGGTTTCAGACCTGAAGGCCAGATTGGCGCTGTTGTCAGCCAGCGTGGTGGAATGGCCGCTCAGCTTCTTGTCCTCTGCAGAGGCCACGAGGGCCAGCAGACAAAGCGCTACAATGTTTGTCATCCACATCCTGTTTGTCTCTGAGAGCAGCTGTAGCAGCCTGTGAAAAGGGACCAAAAGGAAAAAAATGATTAACAGGACTTAACCCGGGTTGCTGTCCTAAAATCAAATAAAACGATTTATGTGTATTGAGTTGAGATGGGCGGCGCAAATTGGTCAGAATATTTCATCAGAGTCGGTTTGTAGACCAAACTGGTAAATTTAATGGAAGTGTATCTGAGAGAGGAAATGCCGGGACACAGGCTATAACTGGGATGTGGATCTGTGTGGTGGCAGGGCAGGGTTAGCTCAGCCCACACAGAGGTTTGGGAATGCCTCCAGGTCCAGGCAGACATGTTCCTCGCCACGTCAGCAGCAACTGAGGCCTTGCTGTGCTGCTTGGACTGAGTGAAGCTGCGCTGACTCGAGACTGAAACATGACGCCTCTCTGCTTTCTACATTTATTATAATTGATACAAATTGTTGCACATCTGCACTTTTGGTGACTTCAATGACTTCTTTTTGAGCCAGAATAAAGTAATGGATGAGAAATCATTGCATTACCCTATATGGACTTGCAGAGTAGTCTTAGCTATTTTTACATGTTCCCTGTAGAGGCACTCTGAGCCGTCTTTTGTCCCAAAGACAGGGCGTGTGCCTGCAGGCTACATCTAACTCATCTCATCGCTTGCTCAAACAAAGCACCAAATGCTTCAGTCTGTAATTAACCAGCCACTCTCTGAACACGTTGTCTACATCTCTGTATTTGCATATTTGTGATACAGCAGAAGTGACCTTGCATCATGTTCGGATACCTTGAGATGTTTTGATGTCTGCGATTTTCATTCTGAAAGACAAGAGGTGTATGCAGTAATGTCTATAGAGAAGACAGTAAAACATTGTACAGGCTCTGGTGGTGACATGTTCTGTGCTGTCACATTTCTACATTTCATTTCCCAGTTTTCAACCTCTAGACTCACAACACTGGAGTTAAAAGTTACCATACAAGTTAGCCACCACTTGTTCACAATCATTTAACTTTTTCCTTTGGCCAACTTTGAGCCAGGAATATAACTTTCGTCGAATCAACTGTGTCACAGTCGAGCAGCACTGATTTCTAGAGGACGGATTTGAGTCCCTCATAATTAAAAAGTGATGGATTTTGGAAAACAGCAAATAAAGTACTTTCTCTCAGTCAGTTTGATTGCACTTAATGCATGAAAATAAACTGCAAAGCAGTGGCATGCAAGAGTCAGAAAGCTTTGGTATCATAAAGCTGGGAAAGATAGTTAAAAACTTTAAGCTCTGCCAGAGCCAAAGTACTCTCTTTTCACTGCAGAAAAACACATGTATTCTGTGTGCAGGTCAAACAGCCAGAGAGACAGACATTTAAAACTGGATAAAGTGTGGAAATGCTGCACTGTAACTTTAAACCATGAAAACAAAGCAGCCCATTCACCCTCTGCATTCCTTCCTGCAAACACACAGTTATCTCCTGATCCTTACCTGGCACAGATTTGCTGGGCTTCCTCTCTGAGTCGTGAGTGTCCTGTGAAAAGTGTAACTGTGACACGCTCTCCTGCTCTTTATACCCCAAGAGAGAATTTTCTAGAAGTGGGAATGGGATATTCAAATGAGGGAGTCTCCTTTTCCTCAGGAAGTTTGGAGCTGGGACATCCCCCCTTGAAAACCACTGGCTGGAATGAGACGGGTCAGTTTAGGTTAACCTCTCAGCGCTGGTCTGGGATCAGCTTTTAAACATTAGCAGCGGTGGCTGCAGACCGCTGTGCAGAAAGAAATCTGATTCTTGGTCAGTCCTTTGCTGCTGATGTGCAGAAATGCTCCTGAGCCTCAAGGTCCTAACGCTACATGCTGACTCAATCTCTAACAGTGGTTTCATCACATCTAAAAGATAAAGAATAGGTGTATATTAATGTGAAATAAATTATTCTTATGCATGAACGTGTGCGGCATGTCAGTGCTGTTTTTGTTTTGTTGTTGAAAATGTGTGTGTATGAGTCTCTTTGGAACATCACCCTTTTGCAGCCTCACAGGCAAGAAATGAGTGAATGGGCACATTGTTTGCAAATGTTCTCAGAAATAAAACCGTACTTTTATGTCTTTTAACCTTGTTAAGCACACGTGTCTAATTTTAAATGGAAGCTTCCAGAACTTAAAAAGCTTCACTCTCAGTGGTATTCAAGCTTCACAGAAGTTGTAGGATCTCCGGCCCTGCCCCCACCCTTACAGTGCCACGTCTATCCAACTCAGCTGCTGATTGCAGGGTGGTTGTAGCACCCCCATCCTTAGCAGGATCACTGTCGTAAAAACTTCACTCGTTTGGGCAAGAACATTTTAAACCAAATAAGTTATAAATGTGTAAATCTGTTCAGTCTTTATTTAAACTCATCAGATAGACATTAATGTTGGCACGATGATATCAGAGTTGGACAAATGAAATAATCTTCAGAAGTCAATGAAATATTTGCCACAGTCAAATCCATTATAGGACAGAGGAAGCCATGTGATGGATAAATCTGATAACTTATCTGTGATAACTGTATGACATATAGCATAAAACAATAGTCAGTTCTTTCCCAGAAGAGGAATCCCATGAGTCTCTTGATCCCCAAATTCCTCCTGCTCTGCGGCTCTCTGCAAATTGTCCTGACATGCCAACTGGTGTGTGGCTTGTATGTTTTTTGTGTCTTGTTGAGGGAGGCATCCAGAAACTTCTACCAAGATTTCACTAAAAAGGTCCCCAAATCCACACCTCCACAGCCCTCTTATCTAATTGCTTACATTTATATCATTCACAGGGATAGAATTTATATCACTCACTCATATCACTCACAGGGATAGTGAGCCCACCAGACAATTTCTACTTTGAAAGCTTTGATCCCTTCACCCTCCCCCTCCTCCTGAGGACTGTTTGTCATTGTGAAAAAGGCCCAGGGGCCACAGTTTACACTGAAATTCCTCAGCATGTGAAGGCACAGGGCAAACCCTGGTAAAATCTCCTTATACACATAATCGCCTTTTAAAAACCAATTCTTTCATTGTCGCATTTGTGTGGCAAAGGCCTGAAATACCAATATAAAAGTGGGAAGAGGAAAGGAGACTCACAAATGGGTTGTGATGCTGTACAGTCTGGGGTATAAAAATTAGTTAAGGTCAAAGCTAGAGGAGGAGTCGTGATTATGATACTACATTATAAAAGGCTCATATTGCATGTGAGAAATGCTCAGTGATAGTTATGCTCAAAACAGAACGACACATCAGTTCTTTGTTTCTTGCAGGAAGAGTGTTGGAGGGGTCATGCTGGATCAGATGTGTGTTAACTCTTTATGTTGTTCTGCTCATAGTACCTCCTTTACTATGCCTAAATGTGTGCTGTGAGTCTGTGAAAGTGTGTACGTGTCTGGAAGGATCCAGCTCTTTTCTCAACCACCACCACATGCAAACATCTGAAATACTTTAAGACTTTTACCTTTAACCCTTCCACGCCCCTGATCGGGCTGCAATGATCAAACAACATCAGTCATTTAAGTACAGTACGTCAAAGTGAAAATAAATATCAGGTCATATTAGTTAAAAAAAAGATACCAACCATTAACATGGTATACATTTTTAAAGGCAAACGTATTCATAAATGGTGAAAATAATCAAAAGACTTGAAAGGGTTAAGATATGATGGGGAGAGAGGAAAAAGATATAGGAGCAACACTGAAGTGATGCAATGTTTCACCACATGAAAATTAAAAGATTGTCAGCAGATTGCTTTTAACTTCAGTAAGTACATTCGTGAATGAGGCATGTATCTGTCACGTTTTTTCTCCAATCTACTATGAGAGCAGAAATAACAGACCTGAGAGGGCGGAGCGACTCTTACATAACTGCAACAACGAACTGCTATTTGAGGACAAGAACCCATTCAACATCTGGACATCATTTCTTTAACCCCAGCAGCAGTTTTAGTCAGTTGCATCATCAGTTGTGTTTCTCTCTTCTTGTTGCTAAAAGAGAATCTGTCGATGAGTTTTTTTTCTTGCTGGTTTTCTTCAGTAAATTTTCCTTACAGTTGGATTTAAATGATAAATGTTGTGTGTTGTTGACAGGACACCTACATTTTTACAAGCAGGATCAGCAAAAGTATTGACTGTAACTGCACGGTAATCAGCGTTATTGTTGCTTAAGTCTTTGGCATTTATTAAGGTACATTTTGTAAGGAATGGAAAGCAACCAAACCACATTCAGGCTGTTGCTCCTGTTGTAAAGTAAAAGTTGCTACTCTAGAGGAAAGGCAGACAGATATGGGGGATGTGAACAAACACAGCAGTTCAGTTGCGTTACTGTCTTACCATCTGCGTTAGTCATTCAAACAGAAAGACTAACAGGATTTTAGCAGCTTGTTTTCTAAACATTTCTCTTCCTGCTTATCTCTTCCAGACGTAACAATGTTAACCTGTCCTCTCTGTAAACTTTCCTGATGGGGTACAATATTGTTTACTGATTCTGATATTATTGACTCTTCCCAGGCGTATCATAGACAGTTAGAAGTAATCTCTCAAAAACCTAAATGTATCTAACTTGAGAAAAAAAGTTTTCATTATCATTAAATCTCTCCAGAAGATAAACAGTCTTCTATAGAATCTTAACCGTTTTGAGGTTATATATGATATATATACACAGTATATGTCACTGTTGGCTATAAACACACCATTCTTCCATAAACTACTACTACTACGATCATGAACTGAGGAACTGAACACAAAGACCCCACTAAAGGAAGTAGAGCACAGCTGCCAAGATGACCATGACGCAAGACCTGAGAAATGTTTCAGCTTGGCTGAATGGTGTAATTCTCTGAAGTTTTGTGCCTATGAATGCAGGGAGTTAAACTACACTTTCTAGGATGCAATGTTTAATGAGTGTAGATCTCCTTATTGCATTTGACATCAAGCGGAGAGTTAAGACCATGGGTACAAAATGAAACCATGGACTTTGAAAAGAGGTACTGAGTAGTAATTGCATTGAACAACTGCTGATTTATGAGGAGTATTTCCACCACACCTACCCCTAAAACAGCTCAATCAACATTGTTCATTTCATACATATACAAGTTTTATCATCATGCCACCATCTGTATTCTGTCACTCAGCAGTTTAAGTCTATCATTAATGACAGATGACGTTATTCCAATATTTGAAGCCCACCGGCCTGGTTTAAAGTGTATTCAAAATATTGAATTATTTTTATTATCATTTTGGCTGATGAATGATAATGCATCAGTGATTAGGCTGACCTTACCAACCACATGCAGAAAAGTTTTATCAAACAAAAGAACAAATTACAGTTGCATAATTTAGGTGAAAAAAACATTTGCAGACACTGTCTCTCTTTCCTTGTCACTTTCTGCTGTGTGATATGTATGTATGTGCTGGATGTAACTTGATGAGGTCAAAGCAGCAGCAGCTCTTAGGTGAATCTTTCTAGACTGAACATGCCCCCTGGTGGAAAAAGTTTGACAGCTTCCTCCAAAACCATTAAAGTTTTCTTTACAGTGATTAAACCTTTAATTGAGGTCATATTCAAGTCATTCTTCTTTTTTTACCTTACAGATGTACTTAATGTAACTTTCTTTGAAGGTTTTTTTAATCTTCCACTGTGTGCATGAGGAGAAATGAAAAAAGAAGAATTTTGCACAGACACCAAAGATACCCACAAATGCTTTAAGATTTTATAGAAGCCTTTGATATTAATATATGAACACAGGATGTCTACAAAGAAATTAGAAAGACATTAGAAAAGCCTGTGGAAATACTGTTTGCCAGGTATTGCAGATTGTATATATACTATCTCTGAATTGCACTGTGGACTGGTAGCCACTAGATGGCGTGCAAAACAACCAAATAAAGTAGATACACCCCATATTTCCAGAGGAGATTTTTCAAGACATTATTAAGATACACAAACAGCAATGATTTGCATCAAACATACAGTTATCTAAAAATTATAAGTATGACAAGTAAATTTGAGATATTTTAAAGAGACACCTCAATCTGATCTGTCGAGAGTCAATAAGTGAAGCGAAGTCACTAGGGGCAGTGACAAATTTTCTCTTTTCATATTTTCACTGTGCCAAAATGAAATGAAATTTATATAAAACTATGAAAACAAACCCCTTAAACGTTGAATAGACAATCTGTCTCTGGCCTGTGGAACAGTTGTCATTTCTATTGGGCAAACTGTGTCAGATCAGAGTAAGTTTCACACTGACTCCCTTCAGAGATCCATAAAATATTATATCAAGTCAGCGCTGTTTCTGTCCCCTTTCAGACTTCTCTTACAGTGAGGCCTCTGAACAAATTGCACTCTGCTGTGAAATTCCAGCAGACCTTCAAAGCCATAACAAGCTGTTGAATTGGCATTTAGAGGACGTGGTCTGACTGTCTGCATTGGTATTTTCATTATTTCCCCTTTGTCCACCCCCCCACCCCCCCTCGCTGCACTCCCGCTCATGTTCTGTGCCCTTTCACACGTCATTCAGCCACAAACTCTTCGCCCGACCCTGCTGCACCACCTGCAGGGGAGACCCCCACCAGCCATCCTACCCTTCCTGCCATGGGATGCTGGTTGGCCTTTTAAAATGGGTGGAGTTCATAACAAAGTGAAGCAGCTGGAGCAGCTGACTAATGCCAGCCTGCAGAGAGAGGAACAGGGAAGCCTGGGTCAGCCACATCAAACAGGGATATGCCACAGGAAGTCATCCCAAGGGGAACACTTCCTTTGCTTCACCACCTGTAGATGCTCATGGAGAGACAATGTCACCGTGTGCATGTGTGTGTGAGTGAGTGGCTGCATGGATGTGAGGTGTATAATCTCACAATTAT
This sequence comes from Scortum barcoo, assembly GCA_023238725.1. Classification (NCBI taxonomy): domain Eukaryota; kingdom Metazoa; phylum Chordata; class Actinopteri; order Centrarchiformes; family Terapontidae; genus Scortum; species Scortum barcoo. The sequence continues at coordinate 21,362,127 of CM041552.1, forward strand.
TCTGCTTGTAGTAATGATAAATGCTAAGAAACTATTAACTGGTAGTAATGCCACATAATTACAGAGCCGTTGTTGACCTGAATACAGTTTTATGCAACATGTTTTGGGAAAGACACACATGTATACACACACACACACACACACACTTCATTTCCATGAGAAGGATGCTAATGTGTCTGGCAACACCACTGCACTGACACTGTTTCCTTGGCGATGAATCTGAACCTCCTTTTAACTTCAACTACTCCTCCGTGTTTTCATACTAGTTCAGGCTATAACCAATTAAATGCAACTGATCTGTGAATGTCCGAATGCCTCAAATGCTGCATCTGAGTCTGCTGATGAGTCATTTCAACCTCCAGAGACCCGATGACCACCTGTCATTGTCTAAGACGCCCATCACAGTCTGAATAAATTTCACAACATTCTTTCATATCAGAAATACAGGACTTTATAGCGTTGGCACAAAGAAAAATAGCAGAAACTTATTTAACTATCGTGCTTGATACACAATAACCTGTGTATGAAATAACCTGTTAAATAAACATGTCACCTCATACTGTAGTTTACATAATAAATGTACTTTGTGCCGTTAAAAACAGTGGGACCAGGCTTCTCACTTTTTAAATGATAGTTCCCAGGAAAATCAGTCTATCTAATAAAACTAGAGTCACTGTAATTAAACATTTTTTTTAAATGTTACCACCTGCCACTTTTGGACAGCGCTGCACTTGTCTGGATTTCCAACCTAATGACGGATTAAATGTTTTTTTTATCTAGTCGGTACATTGTGTTTCTTGTGTATAAAATTGTGTTTAAAATATGGTTTCTAATATCAGTATTGATCCAAGTAACAAAAACACAAAATCTCCAGGAAAACACATTTTATTGATCGTTCCCGGGGGGTCCACCAGTGCTGCTGAACTATCAGAGGCTCAACAGGACAAATTAGGATGAACACTAAATGTGTTGCAGTTTGTGTCAGTCGGTCGATTGCAGGTACAGCTGACATGACACACTGTCTCTGATTATGACTGCAGATGGTGTGCTAGTGACAGAGATCAATAAATCCGTTTTGTTTTAATGAGTCATCTGGTATGTGAGTCATCTGTTATGTGTCAACACAAGGTGACAAAGTCTGAACCTGGAAAGCCCAGAGTGTGGAGGAACTGTGGCTCCTGTGGTGGTCTGATTGCTTACTTTGTTTATTAGCCTGGTGTACTGATAACATTTATTTGAACTCCGATGATACCAACCTGATAAAAGTGGACAACAATCCCACACAGTAATGATTGACAGTAATGATAAAGATGCAATTGAGTAAACTAAAAAAAAAAAAAAGAGATGCCCTTTTAATTTCCAAAGAAATACAAAGGTGAAAAAAATCAGGAAGTGTTAAAACCACAGATTTGATTTGGCTGACATGCCCTTGATGGTGTGTATGGACTCACAACACACACACACACACACACACACACACACACACACACACACACACACGGCGCTGCCCATGACCTTTAATCGCTGTCATGTGTTAATAATCAAAGGTGCATTATCTCTCAGTATCAGCTAAATGTTTTAGGCCTGCTTTTAAGTTAATAAACAGATTGATAAAAAAAACCTGTCTCTCTTCTCTCTCTCCTGTCTCTCTCTCTCTCTCTCTCTCTCTCTCTCTCTCTCTCTCTGCACGTTGCTGCGTTCAGGTGACACCGGATTTTCTGCCAACGCACCAATTTACGCGGCGATTGAGCGTAATTTGGGTTTGATTTCTCCGACTAACGCTGTTTGCACTAAAAATAAATGATGACAGTAATGTTTAAAACCCCATTAAGACACTTTATTCATCTAAAAACATCTGATAATATAGGTGAAATAAAACGTTTCAAGGTGTTGCTGCGGTTGTTTCGGATGCGCCGTGAACGCGCAGACGGTGTGCGGAAGGGCTGGAGATAAAAAGACCGACGCTCACTCCTCCCACCGGTCAGTACTTTGAATCAGTCAGCCGGGGAGGAGGACAGCCGCCCACAGACAGAGAGCCGAGCTACACCTACAGAGAGGAGGAGAGAGGACCAGGCGGCACCGGAGGGCGGACTGAGCGGATACTATGAGCCGGGACTTCCTCCAGCCTCCCGCCGCAGCAGCCTCCCGCGCCGTCCCGCACCCGGCCGGCTCTCCCGTCCCTTTGTTGTCGGTGTAAAAACTTCAGCTCTGTCAGCATTTCACCTCGCACGCCGCCACCTTTTGACACGGGCGGAGAGAGAAAGAAAGAGAGAGGAACAGAGGAGAGAGGAGAGAGGGAGAAAAACGCTGTATCCGAGGAGAAAGAAGACTTTTACCGTGTGAAATCAGAGTAAAGTGGCCCCAGCCGTCAGACAGGTGTGTGTTTAAAGGTTTGTTTACCCGCAGGCGACTTTTTACAGCCATATTTCGTACACCTTCATACTTAGTTAAAAGTGTATTTGTACCTTTTATTTAATGTTGAAAATGTGTTTGTAGCCCTCTTTATCAATGGGAGTTTTCACCATGGCAACGCTAACTAACATTCCTGCGTAACCAGCTGCGGCCCCTCATATTTATCTCATTTATCTCATATTTATCTCATATTTATCTCATTCATCTCATATTTATCTCGTATTTATCTCATATTTACAGTAACGTGTTTCATATTGAGAGGCTGGATGTTTTTGCAGCTTTTTTTTTAGCTTTAACTGTGTGTTTTTACTATTTTAGTTTACTCACCGCAGGATTTACTGCTGACTGGTGGTCTCATGCGTTCAGACAGGACACGCCCATGATATTTTGTCCCATGACAGCTACTGTAGAGTCGCTTCCTAAAACCTGTTTTGATTTACACACCTGAGTCGCCCACCATCACTCCTTTACATTATTATGTGTTTGTCGCATACCAATGTAAAGAGAAAGAGGCTTCATGAGGGCTCTTCTGTGCATTTGTGTTTACTCATGCAGAGCACTCTTGCCACTCACTTGCATAATTAATGACTTTTTTTCCCCTCATGAAGGTGAGGATTGTCATTTGGATATTCCTGGTTAGTAGTCCAAGAAGGATTTAGATACAGTCTTGTGCAGATCCAAGATTCCTTGTTACACTTATGATCAGCAGATGGAGTCTAATCTAGTAAAACATGTAGGAGTTTAATCATCTTAAAACTTGGGCCATTGGAGGGGATTCATTTGGTTACATCGTCTGCCTGTTAGATCTGTCTTGACTGTGTTAACACGCTCCCATCTGTCGCTGCCTCACCTCCAGTAAAAACACTAGTTTGTTTGTGGTGAGTTGACAGAACATTCATGGGCATTATTCTCTATGCATGTAAATAATGACTTTTTAAAGGGATCAGAACCTGTTGGCTCAGTTTCCCGACAGACTGATGACTCAGGAGGAGTCACGACTTTAAAAGTGAGGATGCAAGGCTGTTTCTTTTCTATTGCTTTTTGCTTCTTCTTTTTTACAACATCTATAAATGGATTGGAGGGCCTTGGATTGGAGCGTGCTGAATACAGCGTTTTTGAGCTTCTTTTTGGCTTGTACAGTGCTGTGTATATGCTCCTGCATAGCAAGTGGGGCTCCTGTCCTGAGGGAGGCCAGGCACTATGAAAATGTTTTCAGGTTATGACATTGAAACTCCTATTGTGTGCCACATGAGAGAATAAACATTACTCTTGACATTCAGATTGCTCCGGTTTCAGCTGTGGGAGAAAATGATACAAGCGCTGACGATTGGAGGCTAACTGGACAAATCGTGACATAACACATACACTTCTTTCGGTTCTTCAAATGTGCTTGGATTAGAGAGTAATGGTACTCTGTGCGTGTGTGGTGTTCATAAAATGTACAGCAATGCTGAAAAAGCTTGGGCTTGTTTGAAAAGTGCTTTAAAGATTACCCTTGATTTAGAAATATTATTTCAGGAGAATGAATGGCGAATAGAGGCAGATGTAATAGGTCAGAACAGGGAGGAATGTGGTGTTCGCAGCAGTAATCCATTTACTGGAAACTGACTCTTTACACACATACACACAAACACAGTTTTGTAGATACATTGCAGAGCTTTTAAACATTTTTCTGTATCTATCTGGATTTCAAGTTTCATCGACAATGCTGCTGATTGGACACATGGAGCTGCACCCTGTAGACAATATCTGAACCTCATTGTCCATTCGAAGCTGGTATTGATTCTGCGTTCCAGTCATTCTGCTTTGCCTTGCTTATGTAACCGCCACTGTATGCTTATATGTTTATGTGTCTCAAATAGCTGCCTCCCAGAAGAGACACAACACTCATTGTGCAAAAATGCTATATCCTTTAGGATATTTGCAAGCTTCATATACCTAAAAAGAAAAAAAATCCACCCACATCTGTAAGATCTGTCAAAACTGTACAGGATTATCCAGAGGGAGGGTGAGACTGACTTGTAAAAAAAATGACCAATAATGTTATTATTGGTTACCCTGAAGCAGTGAGGTCAGATGTAGCCCTGTCTGTCTTTCTTTCACACACACACCCACACAAACAACACACACACACACACACACACACACATCTTCTTCCTCCCCAGCAATAATGAACCTCCACAAAGAGCTGGCACACTTTCTGAAAGCATGAAGAAAAAAAAATCAGATTTCCATGTGGTTCCACTTGCTGAAGCAATAGCAGACATTTAATGCAAAAGTAATGGGTAAGCAAATCGGATTCAAAGATCTGAGAAAATGAAAATCACGGGTAGAAGGCGGTGTACATCACAGCTTTGACTCAGATGAGGACTCTTTTACATCACAGTGCAACTATACTGCAAGCAATTTTTCCTCTCAGCTAATACATTTCTCTCTGTCTTCGAACAGGGTTAATAGAGCTGTAATCGAGCACACAGTGGCAACACTGTGGGTCACGTTGGTGCTGAGGAGTGGCAGCGTGCAAGACTTTTACAGTATGAGCAGGTTGGATTCTGTGATTGGTTGGGAGTTGCTGAGGCAAATGAGTGTTGGAGGTTTCACGGAAGTGCAGATGAACTAGAAAATGCTTGGTCTGATGTTGAAGCACACAGTAATCGACCACAAGGGCCACAATTAGCGATTATTTTCATTATTGATTAATCTGGTGATTGTCTTCTCAATTGTCCTTAAAATGCCAAAAAATGGGGAAAAGTGTTGATAACGGTTTGCCAAAGGCCAAAGGTGACTTCTTCAAATGTCTTTTTTTGTCCACAACCCAAAGAGTTTCAGTGTACAGTATATAGGACTAAAGAAACCAGAATATATTCACATTTGAGAAGATGAAATCAGAGAAGTTAGGCAGTTTCTCAGACCCAAAATGATTAATTGTCAAAATAGTTAGTGATTCATTGCATAGATGACAATGAACTGATTAAATGACTTATTGTTGTGGTTCTGAAATGCCTTCACATAATGGAGCCTGACTTTACAGTGCCTAAGAGAGCAAGCTCAATATAGACTGAACATGATCAACAGTAGGTTGAAGTTGGCTAACATGATGAAAATCACTTTTAGTTTAGCTATAAGACCAAGTCACTGGTCAGCTTTTTATCTGCATCACAGACTTGGTCAGCATCTCTCAGTCCACAGCTTGGGCTCTGGTGGGCCAAGCTTCTATCATTCATGTTTCTCTCCAGCTTTCTCTGCCTCACCTTGTTTGTGCAGGTAATGTTTCTGAGGCTAATTGCTATCAATTTAACTCTCGCAGGAACACTGGAAGCTTTGGTTCGCCGTCTTTGCTTATTTGCAACTTGAGCTCTCTTCAAAGTCCAAGGCTCAGATGTACTGGGAGGTGCACAGTTATGCTGTCAAAGCTGAGGTTCCTGTTTGGAAAAGAGAGGCAAAAATACCTCCGTGGCTGAATAACAAGAGTGCTTGTTTTTCTTTCATTCTTGATCATATTCCCACCATTTGAAACCCACCACCACAGAGTTCAAAGATTGACTTCTGTGCTGTGAAAATGCACATTTTGTAATATGAGAGAGCCTTTCTCATATTCCTTCTTTTCAGTTCCAGTGCCTCTGGTGTCTCATCAATATTCCTTTTATGGAAGAAATGTTTTTACAATTATTATTTAATCCTCTTAATCAAAAAAAGAGCATATGTTTTCAGGTCATCTCACGATCTATGGTGTATTAATTGAATGTACTGTTTCTTTGTTACTGGGAACATAGCTTTGTTGGTTTTGTGTAATGATCCTTGTAATAGAAGAAAGAAGCCAATTGTTCATATAAGGACAAAGCTCAGTTTCCCTCTCAGAAAGCCAAGTTTGCCATGGTGGCACCTGCTCGCCTGGCCCTGCCTCCCGGGCTCAGACAGCAGCCACAGTAGAGGACAGAGCACGGTGTGATGTCAACACACAGATGGTGGCGAGGAGCCCTCATGCAGACACACAGATGGCACCTTGATAAAACATACTAGTCCACCCACTTTCTTTTTTTTTCTTTTTTTTTTTTTTTGGAAAAAACAGTGAAACTGGGAAGGCCAGGGTAAACTCTGTAAGCTAATAAGTTGCCCATTTGTCCACGACAATGGTTCCCACAATGTACGTCTCTGCATGCCACAGATGTCTTTGTCAGCTGTTTACTTTCCAAGCCACAGTATCAGCGCTACAGTATCACCTATGATTAGGACCAACCCCAGAATACTTTCCTGTAACCTGTTCTGCCTTCACTCTAGGTTTCTTCAAGCACAGCAGACAACAGGGAACGCTGGAAAATGAATTTAGGAAGCATTACCCCAAGTCGAATTTAAAAGCTAGAAGTGTACACCGAAGTGTTGAAAGTAGTTTTCTGCCAGTCGGCCCTACAGTCATGTGCCGTGGAGTGCTAAGTTTTCACTCTCCTTCCAGAGAGTACAGTCACTGATTTCACAGATTACTACGACTTTACAGCCCAAAGAACAAAAAAATTCACCTGAAAACCTGAAAGCTCTCTGCGTCCATGAAATGTGATTATACATCTTGATATCTCTAGAAAGTAAGCAATTCTCAGTGATTGATAGCTACAATGATTTTGACTGGTCAGGACCTTGTGACTGGCATTTTATAGCAAAAGCAGCAACATTTGTTGGATAAAACAGTGTAGGTTCAACTGTATGGGGAAAGTGTAAAAATGTAACCGGTGCCTTTGTTGCATTTTAAGTAGGCCGGAGTGCTCAGAGAAGTGGTTGTAATGGACTGTCTCTGTCGCCTTTACACTCTTTCACACAAAAATCATTTTGTAGATATTTTAAAAGGACCATTGACTTCATCCAGAGCCACCAGTAGAAAAGTATCCAAAAATATGTGCCTACATTCATCTTTTATTACCAAATTCATGGACCATTTTATGAACATTTCTTTGCTAAATTAACAATGATGTGCTAAGATAGCAGAAACAGGCTGTTTAATGGAGGCTGCTGATGTGCCAGGTGAGCTGGGCTGGAGCTTAGCTCGCATTTGTTATCAGAGCTTTAATAATTAGCGCAAAGGAACATCAAATTCAGCTGAAAGTGAGACTGTAAATTCTAGCAACATGGCTCTATTAATGGCCATGTCTGTTTGTCTGTTGGGTGGTTTGTCAGGCAGCTGGGTCCAACACTTTGATTCAGACCTAAATATGTCAACAACTACAAAATGGATTGCCATTAAATTAAGAAAACCATTCATGGCCCATGACGATGGATTCTACTGACTGTGGTGATCCCTGGACTTTTTGTAACTTCTTGAAGGATTGAAACAAACTTAGTCACAGACATGCATGGTCCAGAGAGGATGAATCCTAATAATGTATGAGCTTCACATTTCTGGTTGTAAGTGTAATGTCAAAAGAAGATTTGGATGGATTACCATGACATTTGGTCCACACATTTATGTTTTCATCTGTTGTCTTCATTAGGTCAACATTTCTGTTTGTCCATTTAGCTGTAATTTATGGATTTTAGTCAGCTTGAAAAGGAGTATGGACATCGTGGACACAGACATTCAGCTCAGGCCTCCCCATGCACGTCAATCCTGTTAGCTGCTCACAGCCTTCACCATACGATCCACCTCCTGTCCCGAGTGCTTCCCTTCACTTTTCCTCCCGGCATCCCAAATCACAGGCTGCTCTGAAGTTGATGAGAGAACGTGGAGAAAGTATGTATTAAGCAGACAAGAGTCTGTGTCATCCAGTCTTTTTAAGGTGATAATTATTCAAACCCACGCAGCATCAGCTGCCTAAACAGTAGTACGGTGGATCAGAGGTTAGCACTGTCACCTCACAGCAGGAAGGAGCTGAGTTCAAACCCCTCATGTTGACTGGGCGTTTCTTTGTGAAGTTTACATTTTTCTTTTCCACTTCTGCACAAAAACATGTCTGGGTGGTCTCAAACAATGGGAATGATCCAGCCTTTGGCCTTGACACCTTGTAGAAGAAACCTAATGTATGTTGCTCAAACTGTGGACTCTATTTTCATAGTACTTTGGTTGATGCTTGAGGGCAGCAGCACTGCATTTGCAGTACCTGAAACACCTAAATCAATAATGACCGACCCCTCCACAGCCTAATGTCGTTATTGTTCACTTCTACATTGCACTGTCTCTGCAGCATCAAGCCAGCTGCCTCCTCTATCAAATCACCTTTACTCAGACACCAGACATTTCTTCACTTCATGAAGGAGGCTCCACGCTAAAAGGTGAAGCCCACCTTCATGGACTGAGCCCTGATTATTTTTATCCCCAGGAGAAAAATTATAGCAATATCCTTGCATGTCACTTGACCCACTTACACCTCTGCACTGAAACGAGCGGGCAGGTTTCCTTCTCTTCACCCATTTCTTTTGTTTTGCTCCAGTAATGGAGATTAGGGTTGAGTAATGACACTTCCTCTCCCTGTTGTCAATTTTCTAATTTGAAGACACCGATGGTCTGTGATTAGATTAATTTTTTTCCCTCGGATTATCTCTGACCTATATTTTCATCCGATTGATGAGCTGTCACTTTGATGAGCAAAGTGTCACATTGTCTGGATGTTCTTGTACCAGACTCCTCCCACCAGCTTGACTAATTCTGTCGCTGATTGCTGATATTGGGGTCGACTGATTTTCAGCAGTCATTCATCTTTTTTTCATTTTTCTCATTAGTGCAATGGGACATGGCCCAAAAAGGTAGGAAACTGGAAAAATATGCAGACAATGTCACAAAATACTAAGACATAACAGACAGGCAGAGATTGAATGTGGTAGAGATTTTTAGTTTCTTGTGGAAGAAAAGACATTTACGTGGTCATTTCATGCAGTTTGCATCCCTCCTCCCAATTTTTCTTCTTCGAGCTCCAGTCGCAGTGCTCACTACCTCATATGGCACAGCCCTGCAGTGTGTGTCTGTTTAAATCTCTGGTTTTAATGTACAGCTTTGATATTGTAAGCCGCCATGAAGACTGTCCGGCTCCGTTGGCCGGAAGAAGACACCAATCACTCTCTAACAGTGAGCTGCTGCATGTGCTACATCAAGCTGTCTCGTGCCATATGCTATCTTTTTAATGGTTGCATTAATATGGTTGCCTTTTGTAAAGCTTTCTTAATGTCATACATAATACATTTACTCGTGATTATTGGTATAAATGGATCTGTCAGTTTCTGAATCAATCAGGAGCCTTTATGTAAGCGTTTCGCAATACCCCTCTATCATTCGTGAGGCCAGAATGTTCTGGCACCAGCGCCTCTCAACAAGTATGTGTTGAATACTCTTGTCTTTTTCTTTTTTCATCTTCATATCACGAGCTTGTGAGAACTAGAGAATCTTGAACATTGATTCATGTCACTGAGTATTCGTTATGCCTCAGGACCTGTCCTATTTTATTCTTCTGAATATGTCAAGGACTGTTCTTAAGCTCACCGAGCTGACTTCAAAGAAGCAGCGCAGACAGTCATACTCTGTGGCGTCGCCTCGCATTGCCTCATGTCCTAAAAGACGCATTTCATACGATAACCACAGCCTCCTGCTGATCACTTTTTTTGTCTCCAGCTGGATCAGAGTCTTTAAATATTGATTTAGATGCCACTCTGAGTCTGATTTAATATTGTTCTGCTTAAAGGTGAATGCAGTAGAAACATAAATGAAATAGATAAATCAGTAAAATCATCCTCACATTTATATTCTCCCTTTTTCTCCCTTCCCCTGCATCCAGTGTTGAAAATGAAGAGTGAAGACCTTGAGAATAATTTTCCTCACATCAGCCTTTCCTAACATCAGAGCAAACTGCTTATTAACCAGGATCTACTTAATTTTGCCCGGCCAGTGCTTATGAAATTGTTATATGCTTACCTGCAGCCAATTAGTCTGTCTTTTTCCCTTTTTATATTTTGGCATTCTATGAACTAGCATAGCAGCGTGGTCACCCTTGATGGCTCCAACAAAGTGGAATCAATGGCTGTGATTGATTCTCCCACAGATCAGTCATTTGTCTCCCAAAGCTATGAAATGCCCATGTAACACTAACACCAGATGTCTGGATAAAGTGTATACATAATTCAAAAGAAGCTTTGCTTTGATGAAAAACTAGGCAAGTTGTGAGTTAGTAGTTCTTCGCTCTGTTTCAGTCTCACCCTGTGGAGCTGTGAGTGAAAGGTTCGAGGAGAGTGATGGTTTCACCACTATCACAAATCACCTTCCTCCCTCATGTGCAGTAGCTGTCGCTGAGTGGCACAGCTGACTGGTCAATTTGAGAGTGGTTTGTGGTGGGACTGGCTGTCAGACTCAGGATGAACTGTGGAGCTGTGGGCTATAGGCTCGTGGCCATTAATTCTTTTCCTTCCACCACACTGACTCACAGGAGTGATTTATTTTTAGGGTTTGGTTGGAATTATGTTGATAACTTCAATTGAGCTTTTAATATTTATGGTTACATTTGAAATTAGATGGAAAGATGCCAAACATTGTTTTTGTTGGGCAATGCAGAGGCTTTCTACAGAACTGGGCACTTCATAGCTTTCTGTAGGTTTCTTCTGAAATGAAGCTTGTGCCCTGATGTATTGAGTCCTGTGCTCATCAGCTCCATGGTTATTGAAGCGGGTGTTATCCAAGTCTGTCAGCATATGATGGTGGATCTGGCTTGTTTGGCTGATTATTACTTTCATCACACAGGTAGAAGAAAGCAAATGAAAGAGTCTCTTTGAGGGCCCCAGAAGTAATTTAGCATGAATAAACCAATTGACATGGTGGACACAAGATTATTACCTCAAGTTTTATAGTGCTCACTACATGATAGCCTTTGAAATGTGCAGTAACTCAGTTGTTATTTAGGGGCTTTGTTTGGGCTCTTACAGGTATTGGATTATGAAATGACACACACTATAAGTGCTGTGACTCTCTTGTTGGGCTTTAATGTATGTCCTGAAGTCTGACTGATTCACAGCTCTCCTTTATGAATAGACTTACTGTAACAAAATGATTTAGTGACGTAATTTCAATGTTTGATTATTGCTCCTATTATAACAGTGTCACACACAATGCCAGATTTCCCTTAGCTTCCCCCAAGTTAACAGAGTTATATTTTGTGTGCATGCACACACACACACACACACACACACACACACACACACACACACACACACACACAGACGCAATATGTCGTCTGCACCTGGTCAGTTAGAACATGTCTCCAGATTTTTGGTTTCCCAGGAAACTTTCCTAGCTTTGTGACACAGCAAGAGGAATTAAAGAAAGTAATGAGAAGCTTAGCTCGCATTAGTGTGCTCACCTTTGTTTACATAGCTGATGATCTGCTCATATTTAGCTTTTCACAAATGGTCAGTTGAAAATCTTTTTCCTTTTCCCCTTTTTTAAACTATTTGATAAGAGATTTGCAGAGCTGATAACTAAGAATTGATATTTTAAGTTCAACTTGAAACAGAAAATAATTATTTACATGCACTATACTGTTGCCAACTGATACAACACAATTATGACTGAACCGAAAATCTGTACATTTACTGGAACTTAGAACACCGGAGTGCTGTGCTACACGTCTACGGGTGTGAACTGTAGGACAAAAGCAGCAACAGTGGTTTGCTTAGATTAAACAGAAGAAGAGGTGAGCTGCATGAGCTCCCTGTACAAAGAGTGTGACTTTCATGACTTCATTTAAAATTTTCTCTCTATTCTCTCTGCAGCAAGATCCTGTCAGTGCTGAGCCAGCTTTAACAGCTCTGATGTAATGGCTTTCATGGCCTGTTATACTGGGCTTTATCACCCATGTGTCACTAATCAACTCCTTCACAGGCATCCTCTGATGCTACATGGTTAAGCCAAGTCTCCATGGTGCTTTTTCATTTGGTATCCATTGCACATCTGAGTGAGCGATTCAGATCATTCAGACATGACAGGGATCAGGGAAAGATTAAATGGAGGCCAATTTGCTGAAGACTTAATAGATCCCTTAATGTATTTCGGGTAGATATTTGTGTCTTGTATTTAATCATGTTTGTTTATGTAATGCATGTTTACCTCTTTGCTGTGCCGTTCTAAGATGCTCTGCTGGACAAGATAATGAGATAAAGCTGTGGATGTTGGACCCACATTGCAGTCATTTGGCTCTTAAGATTGTGTTGAATCATTTTCTTTTGCCCTTTTCAGGAAATCCAAAGCAAAAAAGATCAGACACGTCTCTCCTTTTTTGGAGGAGGTTGTATTGGACTTGCTGCATCTAACTAGCTACATATGGTATACAGGGATTGCTAAAATATCAATAACAGTGGACAGTGGTCACTATTTTTTTTAAGTCAGTATCAGAGATCAGCTTCTGTTGGTTGAACTCTACAGGGAGATGTGAACAAGAAAAATGATTAGTACTTGAAGTTGCTTAAATAAGATTTGAGAAATAGCTTGCTGATAAACTCCATAAATGAACATAACAAGCTTCACAGTGCTAGAAATAACATTACATCACATTGAATAGGTATTACTGTCATTTTGTCCACTCTATGTGCATAATAATCATGATCATAATGACATTGTGCTGGTTAAGTATGGATAATTTGTCCCCTTTCTTGAGAACTACAGCTTTTTAAGGAGCTTTTTTCCTCTCGTCAGTCATCCCAGTGCTCTCTGCCATTTGGCCTCTCCCTCAGTTTCTTGGTCAGGAGAAGAACCAGTTTTCTGCTGGTAAACTGCTGAAGCATTTCCTCCCCTGCAGACTGTTTTCCCTCGTTGTGCCTATTTGATTGGAGGAAATGAGGCAGCAGAAAATACGATGACAACAGCTGTTTAGGGTTTTTTTTAAAAATTTTTTATACACCCCTCATATCTTTTCTTCAAGTTCAGACAACTTGTTGCAGATGCATAAATGTTAGGAAAGCTGAATCTCCTTTATCAGAAAGCTTTGATTACTTGTTGGCAGCACTGCTGTAAGGACATTGAACTGTTGGCCGTCAGCATGAGGCCTTACTACCTGCCGAGGGAGTTCACTCATGCCCTTGTGGTGGTAGTGTACGTCCCCCCCTCTGCTAACGCCGATGCAGCCTGTGATGTCCTGCTCTCAGCAGTGAGCAGGCTGCAGACACAGCACCCTGATGCCCTCCTCCTCATCTCTGGAGACTTCAATCATGCCTCTCCATCCTCCTCTCTGCCCAAATTCACCCAGTATGTCACATGCCACACCAGAGACAATAAAACACTGGACCTGTTTTATGCCAACACCAAGGAGGCATATCACTCACTCCCTCTTCCTCCCCTGGGCCGAGCCGACCACAACCTCGTGCACCTCCTGCCTGTGTATAAGACTCTTGTGCACAGGCAGCCTGCTGTCACCCGCACTGTGAAGAAATGGTCTGAAGAAGCCGAGGAGGCCCTGAAAGACTGTTTCAACACAACACTATGGGATGTTTTCAGTGACGCCCATGGGGAGGACATCGACAGTCTCACCCACTGCCTGACGGACTACATTAACTTCTGTGTGGAGAACACCTGTACCCACCTAGGACTGTACGGAGCTTCTCCAACAGCAAGCCCTGGATTACCCCTGACATTAAGGCTCTCCTGAAGGAGAAGAGGAGAGCTTTTGTGTCTGGAAATAAAGAGGAGCTGAAGTCTGTGCAGAGGGAGCTGAGGAGGATGATCAGGAAGGGGAAAGACTGCTACAGGAGGAAGATGGAGCACCAGCTGCAGCAGAACAACATCTGTGGTGTCTGGAAGGGACTTAAGACCATCTCGGGCTTCAAGGAGCCAAAGTCCCAGCCTGTGGGAGACCAGGGGTGGGCAAATGACCTGAACTTATTCTTCAACAGATTTGATCAGGCATCCGCCCCTCCCCCGGCCCAGTCTCCTCTGCTGCAACCCCCATCACAGTCTTTGCCCCCTGTTCCACTGGCTCCTCCTGTGCCCCCTCCCCCCTCTCACGACCCTCAGTTCACACCTACCTGACACTTCCATTTCACACTCTGTCCTGTGCCACCTCCCCCCCATCAACACCTCCCTGCTCCAGCCTGCTCCTCACATCACACCAGGTGAGGAATGCCCTGAAGAAGAACAGGGCCAGGAAAGCAGCAGGTCCGGATGGCATCAGCTCCAGGCTCCTGAAGTCCTGCGCAGACCAGCTGTGTGGGATTTTTGGGTACACGTTCAACCTGAGCCTGAAGCTGGGGAGAGTGCCACAACTCTGGAAGACGTCCTGCATCGTCCCAGTGCCAAAGACACCGCACCCCAAGGAGCTCAACAGCTACAGGCCGGTAGCTCTGAAACGTCTCATCTGATGAAGACGCTGGAGAGACTGGTCCTCGCCCATCTGCGCCCGCTGGTGAGCTCCTTCATGGACCCGCACTGCAGTTCGCCTACCAGCCTGACATCGGGGTGGATGATGCCGTCATCTACCTCCTTCACACCTCCCTCACTCACCTGGAGAAGGCTGGAAGCACTGTGAGGATCATGTTCTTTGATTTCTCCAGTGCATTCAACACCATCCAGCCCAGGCTGCTGTGGGACAAGCTGCAGCTAGCTGGGGTGGATCATCACCTCACTACATGGATTTTGGACTACCTCACACACAGACCACAGTTTGTGAGGGTGCAGGGCTTTGAGTCGGATCGGCTTCTCTGCAGCACCGGAGCTCCACAGGGAACTGTTCTGGCTCCTTTCCTGTTCACCCTCTACACTGCAGACTTTTCATACAATACTCCATCCTGTCATCTCCAGAAGTTCTCTGATGACTCTGCTGTTGTTGGCCTCATCACAGATGGGGACGACAGAGAGTACAGAGGACTTATTCAAGACTTTGACGGACTGGTGCCTGCGGAACAACCTCCAGATCAACGCTGGTAAAACCAAGGAGCTGGTGGTGGATTTCCGCAGGCGTAGCCACTCTCCGCCTGCACCGGTGAGCATCCAGGGAAAACGGACATCGACACTGTGAAGTCCTACAAGTACCTGGGTGTTCACCTAAATGACAGTCTGGACTGGTCGGACAACACCAATGCCCTTGTCAAGAAGGGCAACAGCAGACTGTTCCTGCTCAGGAGGCTGAGGTCTTTTGGAGTGCAGGGACCACTCCTCAGGACCTTCTATGACTCTGTGGTGGCATCAGCCATCTTTTATGGGATAGTCTGCTGGGCCAGCAGCATCACGGACAGAGATAGGAGGAGAATGGACAAGACTGGTGAGGAGGGCCAGCTCTGTCCTGGGATGCCCCCTGGACTCAGTGGAGGTGGATGGGAAACAGGAGGATGATGGCTAAGCTGTCATCCCTGTTAAACAACACGTCCCACCCTCTACAGGACACTCTGACAGCTCTGGGCAGCTCCTTCAGTGAGCGGCTGCTCCATCCACGCTGTGTGAAGGAGAGGTACCGCAGGTCCTTCCTGCCTGCTGCTGTCAGACTACACAACAAACAAAATGCCCGCTAGTCTGCAGACAATGGACAATGAACAATAAACAATAACACAATTTCACTGTTTTTTGCACTCCCTGAGTATATTATATATATTTCTCATATGTATACTCTCAGGCACACTCCCTCTGTACTATGTACAGGTTTACTTACAGTCATAGTTATAATTATTTATCTTGGATAATTTTACCTTTTATTTCATTTTATTTTATTTTATTTCATGTCTTAAACTCTTATTGACTATTTCCCACTATGTGTCTTCGCTGCTGTTGCATGCTGTGTAAATTTCCCCGCTGTGGGACTAATAAAGGAAATCTGAATCTGAATCTGAATCTGATTTTCCCCTGTTAAATTGATTTCAGTGTAGTTGACAGAATCTGAAGTGGTCTGTAAAGGCTTAGCAAAGTAAACCTGTTCATTAGACTTTTTATTTGAGGCTTAAGAAAGGGGGTCTTTTTGCTCTTCTTTTCTTATTTTGTGCTCAGTTGTTTCAGCTTTTGTGGCTGGGTCCTTGTGCCTGTGACACAGTGAGCCACTGTGACAGTGCAGCCCACATGGTGGTCACATTTCTGCACCTACCGTGGAATAAGGTGTCACATCCGTGTTGGCAAAATATGATGGCACAAGTGCAGAGTCTGAGTCGAAGTGAATTTAACTTCTTGCTGCGTTTCAAGTGCAGAATAGTACTACTCATGCTGTATTAAATGTAGCTTTGCCAAGTCAGATTCCGATTCCGAGTCAGATTTAAGATTTAATTGTCTCCGCTGGGCAATATCTAGCTGAGGAGTTTCTGGTAAAACGTCACACTGATAAAGGGATTAATTGCAGCTCTTTCCCTTCTGTCTTTGTACAGCCTGGAGGGAGGGGTTGGGGAATATTAACTGTGAGTTAAAAAATGGATGAGCTTTCCCATTTCAAGGTGACAAATCTTTGGCTTCACAGGCGCTCTGCCTAATTAGGAAAATATCCCACATCAAAGTTGTAATTAAAGGGCCGTTTGATGTTGCAGATCAGTTGAAGCAACAGTGATGTGTGTGCGATATAGTCCTGACTTTGAGGATACAAGTGGTCGTGACAGTGTCATGAATGGAAGCTTTTGGAGGTTAATGTCTGCAACATTAACAGCGTGAACCACTCTGCCGTAACAACATGGAGAGATTGCTGTGGACGTAGGTTCGAATGTTATAATTTGTCAACAAGTGACAACATAACAGCGAGCAGAAAGCGGTTACTTTGCCTCTGTGAACTCACCAACAGGGCCTCGCTGCGTTAACTGCATGTTTTGTTTTTCTGTCTTAAAGGCTGGGCTGACATGCCCAGACATATCTATCATACTTTTTCTTTCATTATGTGAGGAGTCGTTGATCACACTCAACCATCATTGAAGTTCAGACCTAACAATATATATTTTAAATCATGTCCAATTGAAATGTGATTGGAGAATATGACAAAATTGACATTTAAAAATCAAAATTTCAGTTTCATCTTCGTTTGTCAGTGTTTTTATTTTGATTTTCAGAGTTTCAGTGTTCCTCCAAGTATATTTACTACTGCCTATATGCTGAATGGATGGCCTGAATACTTTGCTAGATCAAAGGCCAAATCAAATCAAAGGGGGTTATCCTCTAGTAAGCCTTTTTTTTTTTTCACATCAGGCCTGTGCATTGCACGACAAGTAGAAAGTCTACAACAAGTGAATAAAACATACCTAGGAAATAGCAAAACAAAAAAAAGCTAAGCTATAAAGGTAAAGATCAAATACACCATCTGTATGCATTCAGTAACTATAGTTTGTATTTGCCTTCTCATGAATGGACATGACTTTTCTAACTTTAGCCGTTTTTTAACAGACTCAAAATCACATGCTCACAAATCTGTGATCTCCCTCCATCCGACAGACATGAGTTATTCAGAAGAAATATCAGACAAGCATAATTGCTATGCCAGTAGTCAAGCAGTTCCTGATCTGATTAAGAGTCTAAATCCCTCAAACTGCAATGTATCTACTCAGTAAGGTTGGCTGCACAATGGCTTGATATTGGGCAATTCAACACTGTAGACTCCAAGTAAGATAAGGTGATTATTGATAACACACTGGCTCATAGTATGTTTGACCATTAATGGGAAGAAAAGTGTTTTTGTCAGTTTTTTTTTTTTTTTTTTTTTTTGTTTGTTTGCATTCATCTGGTGTGTGCCTGGTTTTGTCTGTCAGTTTATCTTGAATCAGTCGGTGAGCCTGTCACATGTTTGATTCCCATTTCTGCAGCTGTGCATATAAGACATGCATTTAACTGTAAACTTAAAATGCTTGGCCATTAGGGTTCTAAAGTAGTATGCTCTGGCAGCCTAAAATGCAGCATTGGATTAAGTAATTCTGATGTTTTCCCTTATCAGGATCCGATGTAAACAAAACTCAGACATCAGAAAGTTTTTTCTGATTGTGAGAAGGTTGATTATATTTATCTGCTGTGTTATCCTCGATCAGTTGTGGCTCATTTATCTTGCTCCCATGTGGGCATTCAGGAGTTTACATTTTTCAGATAATGGTCTGTGAGTTTGTGCTTTTCCTTTTTAGTTTTCAGGCTTGTTGTTAGTTATGTTTCTTCAGCTTCATCTTTGTTTTGTAAATTGCAGCTGCTGCATGTGGTTGATTAAAGTGTAACACTTTCCATGTTAAGCCACAGAGCAACATTGCACATTGCCTGTCAAGACCCTTGTGGTCCTGCTGGGGTGGGCCATGTTCATTATACCCCGGGGTTAGGCTTGCCCTCCTCAGAGCAGTTTTACTAATAACAGGAAACATGGCCTCTGCTGCAGATGCTAATGAGCAGCTGCCCAGAGCCTGAGACAGCCTGATTACAGCAGGAAGAGTGTAGTTAACATGCAGAAAGGCTCTGAAATATCAGATGTGACGCAGCCATGTGCTAGCTGTGCAAGGAAAGAGGAACATCACTAGTAATATGTTGTTTGTGTGTTTACAATTTTGGTTGACTCTCATTAGCAAAGAGATTTCATAACACCAGATGTACTTTCAACCCCAGATTGACAGAGATGTGTGTTTTGCAGCTGCAGCAGCAGCACAACAGGCTCCATCATGTCTCTGGAGAGTAAGGTAAACTTGTGATAACAGTCAGCACTGCTGTAATATCATTATTGTTGTTATAGCTGATTGCGGCGTCTCCGTGCTGAATCAGCAGCAGTTTAATGGGAGGACTGAGTTATAACTCAGATTATTCACAGCTGACACAGCCTGGTACTTCCCACCATGGTCAATATCACAGTATTAGTATGAATGGAGTTCTGGGTCCTCACTGAGAGGCAATAGTTGAACTGGAAGCAACAGGAAGAGTTAAAGCTGTGCAAAGCTACGTGCATCAGTTTTTACATTGGAAGTTGAAAGGCTTTTCTAAAATGTCACTGTTACATTACATCCTTGTTACACCTGTTGCCCTTTTCTTTTCCTGGCCTTTGTTCTGGGCCTGGCACAGAAGGGAGAGATGGAACAGACATGCTGCCTTCTGGCCCAGTTATGTATGACTGTGTGATATATTCATTGTGACTGTAATTTAATGTGATGTACAGTGCATGGCTGCTTCTCCAAGCCCTTTTCAATTTTATTTTCCTTTTTTATCCTTGATAATATTGATGAAAGCTCCTAGCAGTCTCAGTTGTCATTGGAAACAGGCATTGGAAAAGAAGGTCTTAATTTGGGCTTTGTATCAAAAGCATGGTGCTTTTCAAGCCAGCACGTGTTTCCTATCAAAGTGCCAGACGTGTTACTCTAGAATCTATTGGTTCAATTTGGTCTTTTTTGGTCTCAACATTTTGCAATTATGTTGTTTGCATCAGCATTCATGCTAACATATTTTTGCTGATGTCCTTATAGAACACTTCGTAGTCAGTGGGATGATTGAGCTCTGGAAGCAGGACTGACTGAAGGAGCATGGTGAAACACCAACCCCTCCAGGTCTATGAGCGCCAGCTGTGTTTGTCATGTATCACAGGGATCTACGGTTGCCGCTGGAAACGCTATCAACGTTCCCATGATGACACCACCAAGGTAAGAGGGGGGGTGGAAACCCCTTTTGTGGGTGCAGCACACCAATCTGAAATGCATACAGTGCAAGATACAGCACATGTAGATGATGGTCACTTGATAATACACATCACTCGTGTGCCTCCAGCAGCCAATCTGTTAATGCACTCTTGATATGGAGCTGTAAGGTCAGTCAAATATTGCCTGTCTGAATCTTTCACATCTAACAGATATCAAGTTTTTACATTCATCAGATTATAGATAACCTTTTCCCTATGATGGAAAACCTTTCTGATGTTTCGAAGCCGGGGTACACAGGATTGTCAAAACACTGGTCAGAAAAGCAGTAGGAAATGGAGTTGAGCATGCTTTTGGTGTCACTGATTATCTGACAAGATAATTATAAGCTGTATACACACTTGCATGTGCTCACACCAGACTGGCAGTGAATGAGACCTGATCATCTCATCATTCTCTGCGTAATTTACCCTGCTAAGGTAATTTTTCATAATAACTGTACAGATGTCCTGAGAGAGATCCAGTTTTAGCTTTTCAATAGTTTTTCTTCCTTTTCTTCTCCTAGTTTCTTCTATATATGTGTGTAATATTAGTGTGTGTGTGTGTGTGTGTGTGTGTATGTATGTAATATTAGTGTGTGTATATATATTTGACAATAACGTGTGAATAAAAACCAAGGCCAGGCTAATCCTCCTGTTGATTTTTTTTTTCTTTTTTCTGCTGAATTTAAAAGCTATTAGCTATTATATTCATGCAAGACTTTTCACAGCTCTGAAGAACAAGATGGCTGTGTAGGAAGTGGAACATTTTCGAAAGTGCTCTGTTACTGAATGTATTTAGTGCCGTCTGTGTTTGGCCTCCACACCTCGTGGTCTCTAGATACTTCACTCTGATGTTTGCCTCTCAACATTGATTTACAGAGAACAATTATCTTTGACCAAATATGTCCTTGCTAGCTTATCCTCC
This sequence comes from Scortum barcoo, assembly GCA_023238725.1. NCBI lineage: Eukaryota > Metazoa > Chordata > Actinopteri > Centrarchiformes > Terapontidae > Scortum > Scortum barcoo. Next base: position 21,382,998 of record CM041552.1, read on the forward strand.
ATTCAGTAACCTTGAGCTTTCCACAAAGAGGTTCATTTGACATCACAATACTTCATTGTCTCCAGCTGTCTGTCATCTCTTATGTTCTACACAGTTTAATCAGATTTTGTCATGAATATTACGCATCAAATGTTTGTTGTGTATGGATGTACTGCAAGCACTCTGCACAGGAGTCAGCTTTAGACTTGGATACAATGAAAGGTATTGAGAGTTGTATATTTGGCATCTATATTATTCACAAGGATTTAAGTACATGCCTGTAAATGGTAAGATTCTTCATTATGCCATTTTTTTTAATGAATGATTTTTCATTTTTAACACATTTGTAGATCCATTTTTTGATACACTTTTAAGGTAAACTGTGCAACCAGAACAGTCACTTGCAACTCCCAAAGAATCATTTTCTCGTACTTAGAGCTCAAGTATTACAGCCTACACAAGATCAGCAGTTCATCCTGACCTTTCCTTTATCTCCTCTACTCTGTATTTAGGAAGTACACACAGGTTTATGTTGCTGCAACAAACTCAGGACATAGCATAGCACATTCCCATGTGTGCACTCAGACACTGCGCTGGATCATTTATTTATGCCTGCATACCATATTGTAGACTGGCAGAAACCCAGGTCACTGACAATCACTCAGCACACACACACACATGCAGATGACCCAAAGAAAATATATGGTCTGCATTAAACCCACATTAGGTGTGTAAACAAACAGATACAAATAACACAGACAGGGGTTGGGGGGTTACATTTGATAGCTCTTGGATCATATAAGAAGCAGAACTAAATAAAGAGACTGATTGATTTTTTTTTTTTCCTCCTGTTTGCAGGAAACTGGACACTGTGTAGCTCTGTTTCCTGTTGCAAGTGGTTGTCTTTCAGGCCCACTGACAGGGTAGTGCCAAGTCAGCATTCTTTGTTCACGCTGCTCATCCTCTGTTTTGAGCGTGTGGTGGTGGACCACACTTCTCTTGAGCCCAGCGTAAGGAGCATGCAAACAGACACTCAGCAGTCAATTTCCATTTAGTTAATTTTTTCCCTTCAGCAGCTTTTAATTTGTCTACATAATAAGTAGAGTGAAGTGAAAACAGATTATGTTCTACAATAATTGTGCTATTTTGTCTTACTGCTGCCAATAATTATGAGCTATTGGTAGAGCGTGGGCTCTGCTACTGATTTGTCTATTTATGTGAGTGTCTAATAGAAACAGCTGTCATTTCCATTGAGAGCACTTGCTAGCATAGGTCAAGGTGATGTGACCTAAGACTGCATCTGTAACCATCCCAGTAAACAAACTGGGACCAATCAAGGATGGGCATCAGCCACATGTAACTCGACCTGGAGAGAATCACAGGAGCGTGAGAACCGAGAATCTCATGTTGAAACAACTGTAGGCTCATTCATAATCCACAAGTGGATCATGCCATTTCTCTCTCTTTTTTGCCTTTGTTCACTGTAATGAGCCGTTCAGGTTGACCGGCCGTCTTAGTGAAGCCGCTTCTGTCTGTGTTCAAGGCGCTTTGTAGGAAGACAGCCCACGTCATGCAGTGCAAGCCGATCTGGCCTCTCAGTAATAATTGAAAGTATTTCCATTTAGCCAGTCTTTACCATTCAGTCACACAAAGGCTTTGATAGAAGCAGAGCTGCTCTGCCTCCATCAGTGATCTTGTGGTCTTCATTAGCCCTGGCCTGTAAAATATCGGAACCAGTAAGACAACATGGTTACCTAGAACTATCAGTTGCACTTACTTTGCAGACATGATGGGGACTCTAAGAGGCACAGTGTTATTTCATTTTTTCATTTCTTTGTGCAGCAGCAGTAAAAAAAGACAAGAGAGCAGGAGATCAAATGAGCAGAATTAAAGTAATTTCAGTTTTTGGACCGATGACTCGTATTCATTTTTGAAGTACTCTCTCTGCATTTTGTGTCTGATCACACACTTGTCCACTCGTTCCTTCTAGCTGTCACACTGAAAGGCCATGAGCTTCAGTAAATCTGATGTGAGGTGACCGGATGATGAAGCTGAGGGTATGCTGGGTGCTGGGTGATGTTTTTAATGTAGTTATCCATATATGACTCGTGTAGTATTATATGTGCTTGACAGTTTGTTTATGGTGAGATTAGAATAGAATAGAATCTTTATTATCATTGTACAAGTACAATGAAATTGAAAAAAGCAATCCCTTGAGTGCAGAGCAGCCTCTAAAAAAACAATAAATACTAAAAATACAGTAAATAAGTAAGCAAAACAAAACACCCATGTGCCTCTCAAACATTCTCATAATCAAATATTTCCAGAGTTTAATGCAGTTATTGCTTTTGTAGTCTTACAAGTAGACTCACTGATAAGTCGATCAACAGGACTCATTTGATAACTGATTAATCATTTGAGTCCTTTTTCAAGCAAAAGTACCAAACATGGCCTAGACAGAACTTCTCAGTTTTTTGTCTCATGTGATGCGGGTCTGAATATCGTTTGGACAAAATGATGATCAACTTAGGCTTTAGGAAATTCTAATAAAGTTTTTCATTACATTGTGACATTTTATAGACAAAATACTTAATAGATTAATCTAGAAAATAATCCGCAGATTAATCGATGTGACAAAAATGGTTAGTTGCAGTCTTTGCGCACACACTCCAGATGAATCAAAGCAGCTGTTGCCAAGGGAAAATATGTTAAATCTAAAATATCCACCTGTGAACACCCAACCCTGATAACTTTATCTGCTAAAATTCGCAAGGTGCTTCTCTGTGTGTGGCTGTTCAGCCTTGGGATTTGTAAGGGACTTAAACTGCAGTGTGCCAAACATCCAGTAAATTCAAGTTTAAGTGCTGACTTATACCACTTGTTGGCTGCAATTGTGGCATGATTTCCTGTTTAGAATGTGTAAAATCCACACAACTCTTGACTGTTAATTAACAGTGTTATTTCTATACTAACAGTGTTAGTATAGAGATGGAGATGTAAAAAAAAAAAAAAAAAAAAAAAAAAAAAGGTTTAGTTACTTAAGAAGGTATGTGTCGTTTTCTTTTGTTTGCACACACTTTATATTGTGTGTATGGGTCTGGCAGTATAGTTGCATTATAAAACATTGCACACCCTGTGTGAAATGCCTGGGACTTATCTGGATATGCTCAGGAATGTGACAAGGGACTGAGGTGTTAAATCCGGTGAAGATAGAGGTATGTGAGGCTGTGCCTGTGCAGCACAGATGGAAAGAAGCACCATCAGCAAAACACTAACAGCCAAAGCAGCTTTGTCTTTTTTTTCTGCTCTGTGAGCTGAAAACAACATCTCCTACATTTATGAGTTTGTTCACACACACACACACACACACACACACACACACACACACACACACACACACACACCCCAACATGTTTGTGTTTGTATCTGCAGTCATCTTTGACAGCAAGTTGATTCAGGACACCATGTTTTCTCTCCACATTGTTGGCATGTTAGATGACAACACACTGAGTCAAGCTGTCTAATTGAATGCATCATTTAACGGTGTGTTCTCTGTAAAGAAACAAAGGCCATAAATGTACAGTAACTTAGCATGTGAATGTTTAATGTCTATCTTGTTCTTAATGTTGGCTGTCAAAAGATCATCACAGCCAGTCGCACATAATCAGTGTATGGCGTAGAGAAGTGCTGACAACTTCTAGCGTGTCAATGTGACGGTAACATACTGTACATGATGACACACAATGATACAAACAGTGTTGTCATGTAGTCCTCGCACATGAAGCAACTAGTGCAGACCCAAACGTACGTCATCGTTTCTGATACTTCATGTCAGTTCAAGCTGCAGTTCTCTTCTGCAGTCTTTGGTCACCTCCGCTAGAAGTCGCTCCGGTAGAAGTGTGTGCAGTTATTATTACACCTAGTAATCCACATGCTTGCCTGTGTGATTTATGGGCTGCAGGGCTGTGTTCTCTTCTTGTGTACTGCTGTTAAAGGAGTCACAGTTAAAGACAATACACTGTAGCTGCATTTGTAGGTTTGAATGCTTGAATAAATTCACACATACAGACTGCAATACACAACTTGACTTGTGAATCTGCAGCACGACGATGTGTGTTTGTAACAACAAACAAATATAGAACAATGTAACAACATTATTCTATATTTGGTCCAAGGCAAACTTGCAAATCAGATGCAAACCAAAGTAGGCGGTATTGTCACTGGCTTCGTTTAAATATCCACACAGCATATGTATGCGCGTATTCATCTGTTCCCTGCATCTATGTGCTGTACTGTAGAGCAGCTGCTGAGCGTAGAGTAATAACCATCCCATGGATATGACACAACATGATAGCCTAGATCCTGTTTTGACACACTGAAGCATTCTTGGCGGTAAAAGAGAGCACAGGGATCGCTCAGTCATGTTGGCATCATTGTTAGCAGCAGGGCAAATGAATATCAGAAAAATCTCTAACCATTATAGAATCAATGACTTAAAGCTACATGCCTCATTTTCCTGGTTTTAATCTGTTTTGGGAACCAGATTGTCTCAAAGGACCACAGAGAAGGCGTCAGAAAGTCTACACAACAATGCTGTAAGAGAGAGTGTATTATATATGTATCTCTGTTCACTAATCTACTATAACTATAGTAAATAAGTATGGTAACCTCCACCCACCTGGCACCTTAAATTACTTTCACCACACACTAAGAAGGATATTTACAAAGCTTACCACAAATGACCTGATGCTGTTTAAGACTCATCTTGTGCACATGGTAAGCACTGAAACATTATACAACTCTGCTGTAATAAAGAGAATACAGTTTTTGAGCAGGGTGATGCAATGTGAGGAAATATTAATTTGATAGTAGCAGCTGAAGAAAATCAGTGTTAGAATTTAAAAAGACCTCTCAAAATGATGTGGGACACTTTTAAACTTCACAAGATTATTGCAGTAAACAGATTATAAAAATCCAATAAGCCTATTTAATAAATATATTATTGGCTGCTTCAGATGTAATCCACTGTACGGGACTTCTGGACAAATAAAAATGCAGACAGAAAAGCCACAGAGGGAGGCGGAAAGGTAAGATTGGCTGTTATTACAGTGCTGCTCTCCTGTCCTGCTCAGTGGTGGATCTGAACAGACAGCACCTGTGAAGTGACTTCATATGGACTCTTTCAATTAACAACAACAGACTTTGCTGCTCTCATGTAAATCTTTCACTGGTTGTGAAGAAAGGCCAAAATTGTCTTGTCTTCTTTCTCTCTCTCTCTCTCTCCCTACTCCCTGTCCACACACCTGCCTTTACCAGATGTTTAATCACCAATGCGATTTGCTCTGACGTGGCGCTGAGTGGTCATACATCAGTTTCATGCTATTTTTAGTGTCATGTTTTTTTTTTGTTGTTTTTGTTTTTTAGCAATCCCTCTCCGTAATTCGGTTAGAGTAAAACCTTTGTTCAATCCCACAATAAAAAATATCGTAATTCCTGCAGTGTATCCCTAAAAATTTTCACTAAACCCTCTGTGAGCAGCAGAGTCATTAATGCTGTAAGCAAAGTGTAAGAGGAGGATTTTATTGTGAGTGTTTAAAGGCTGCAGTGGATTTCTTTGATCCTTTTAGTTATAGCAGTGTATTTTGTTCTGTAAGGCTTATTCTATGTCTTCCATCCTTTTTTAATGTTTCTGGTTTAGGAAGCAAATGTGTTTAAATATATAAAATTTTTAAAAAGTAATCTCAACCAGTACATGTGTCTGGACTACATTACTCGGGGGTAGCTACAGAATAGGTCCCTGATGGTTTTGAAAAGTCATTTTAATATTTTTTAATTATTTTTTAATTACAGTTCACCACATGATAATTTGATTAGAATTAAATCTAATTCAGTAGGTCTGAATCCTCCCAGGGAGAAGTCGTCCTCTTTGTCCTCTATGATTTCTCTAAGGGGCGAACAGCTGAATACTAGCACTAGGGTAATTTTCAGAACAAAGCACAGATGATTGTTGGTGCTTCTCTTCAAACACTTGGATTCCCAGAGATCGCCCTGTTCTGATGGATTCTTGTTGCCAGTCAGTCAGTGCCATCGGGTCTTGTGCCTGAATAAAGTGCCAGCTAAGCAGAATGATAATGTGATGTCACCAGGGCAGGCCAAGTCATGTCAGGCCAGAGCAGCTCTGCTGCTGAGTTAGCTGGCAAACAGGAAGAGAACATCAGAGCTAACAAGGCGCTTCAGTCTTCAGTAAATGACAAATATAAGTTGGATTTAGTTGAATCAGTTTTAGACCTTATCTTTCATAACACTGTCAAGCTAAACATAATTTACTTTTTTTTTGTTTGACTACAGTGAAGTAGTTTTAATTTTTAAAAAATCATTTGAATCAAAGGTAAAACAAAGTGTCCACTCACATACACACACAAACTAACAAAGAGCGTATAAACTGTACTGTGTGTTCGTTGACACACAAGATATAAAAAAAAGTCTCATCTTTAGAATTTCAGAGATGACCTTAGGATAAAGTATTCGATGTACAGTATTTGTAACTTATTAACCACACCATCACTGCTCTCTCAGGGGCGTCTCAGGTCGCATCCATCATAATCCACAGAGGAGAAGGGGGTGGGGTGTGAACAATGTCCCCTCTCAGGAACAAGGTCGGATCTATCAGGTGTTTCCAGGTAGTCATTAAGGACCATGGGAACCAGGGTCGCTGCTCTCTCATCAAAGAGCAGAGCTGCCTCCAACAGAGACTGATTTTCTGTGCTCTTTGTCATAAGACACATCCTAATGAGGAAAAATATGTGTGCAGTTAAACATAGTTTTTCATTGGAAGTTAAATAATAAAGATAAAAACAGTAACTGGTCTTAAGAAAATAATTAGTTTTTTTTTTTTTGGAAGAGGACCTTCTTACATAATAAAGTTTATTCTTATACTTCTAAAATCTACTTCAGAAGCCATGTCCAAATATGAGAGGGGATTGAATCAGCATTCCCCTGGGCTTGTTTCCCTTTTTTGTACTGATCTCTGTTATGCCATAAAACCATGCCCAGAAATTAAATAATACATCTTTATTCCATCATGATTTCCACATTAACTCTGACCCCAGGTCTGAATGTTGAAATGTGGGAAAGCTCTTAAAACATGCTTGAGGTCAAAGCGTAACCTTGAAACGCTGCACTGTTTGAAATCATTTCAGGCAGCAGATTATCTTGTGAATCAAAACTTCCATATTTAGCATTTGAAAAGCTTTTTAGATTTAGTCAAACATACTGGGAATCAGACCAGATACGAACAGGTCAGGCAAACTGTCTTACGTGTGTGTGTGTGTGTGTCATCAGCTGGTCAAGGTGATAATAATCAGATCCCCGGCTCACACAACAATGGTGCACTCAAGCCAATGCTTAGGTTGCTTAACGGAGTGTCTTTATCTTCACTCTGCAGTGCACTCGATGTATGCATACATGTGTTTTTTAAGGCACATTTAGAGCGAGGGGTATGGATTAGTATTGTTTCTTCCTTGATTAATCGTTTGTCATAAAATGCACATGACCAGGTTGTGGGAACACAAGTCACATCTTGTTTTGTCTGATCATCTCACCAAAGATACTCAATTTACAGTGACCTGCAATGACAGCTAATGGTTTTGGCACTAAATCACATATTGATGTAATGTAAATGCATTTTCACTGTTAAATGCAAATGCGTGCATGTATTTGGCCAAAAATCTTAGCCTTCGCAAAGACATGTTAGACATTTAATATCTATGACTACAATTACAGTTGATCTTTTCATGTGATGTGATTCTCTAGGAGGTCTGAAGAACAGATTTCCTGATAAAATGCGCACTTATTAATATTACACAGAATTCAGGTCTAACTACTCCTTTATCTGACAATGGGATCAAAATATGTCACTTGCGTCAGATTAAAATCCTTCTCTCCTCTAGAGACTTTATTCTATCAACACTGTATGTGTATATGTTACCTAAGGGTTATCAACACCTTTTAAGTCGACCAAGGCTGCTGCAGCTCAGCTCTTTCAGGTTTTCTCTAAATGAGGAGCAATTTTCTGTGCTTGATGAAAGGGTCGGAGGTTCTCGTCTGACTCGCAGCAAAAGTGCAGATGTGTTCAAAGCCTGCTGAGAAAGACGAGCACGTCTCTGTATCTGAGGACATATCCAGTTTAATATTTACCATGGTACAAAAGTTCATTGAGTAATTAGTCAGCCTGCATGTGAAGTTATTAAGACTCATTCCTTGATAATGAGCAAAGTGTTTAAGGGAATACTCTCTGCAAAGGTCAGCAGCCAGTTTGACACCATGTGCTCAATGTAGGTGAGTTTGTGGAAACTTCTAATAAACCCTGTGTGTCTCTGAAGATCTTATGGAAAAGTGGACGTTGTACAAAATCCATCCCAGGGATAATTAGGATAATAGTTTTGTGTCCACAACAGTAGAAAACAATTCCCCTTTTGTTTTGGCAGCATCCAGAGCTGCTCTGAATTAACTGTCACGCCACAGAGCAGTGCATCTTCTTTTAGTATTGTTACATGAACATGTTTCTTTTCAGTTCTAATTAAACGCAAAAGTAATTCATTTTGTTTATTTGTTTGTGTGTGCACAGTGGGAGCTGCTGTGGTCCGTCATCCTCCTCTTTACCTTCAGCCTGCTGCTGGTCTGGTTCTACTTCTGGTGGGAGGCACATAACGACTACAATGAGTTCAACTGGTGAGTGCACAGCCCAGCCGAGCGCTCCTGCGGCATCGTCAGGTCAAACCGGAGTCGGCTGTCTGTCACCATATTGTTTCGGCTGTAAATACATTCCATCCATGCTTGGCGGCTAAATAATAGCTTTAATCCGTCCTCTGCCTTAATCTGAGCAGAGACCACCCAACCCTCCACAGATTACACCATTGCGTAACAGATCACTCGCACAACATTTCCTATTCTGTAAATGACTCATCCCCGTGCCACGTTTATGTGACCGCAACTTTGAGACTGAAAAGATTATAAACTACTAAAAGTAAGGCTTTTTCCAAACCTATAAGCAGAAGTCATCTGTTTTCAGTTTCATGTTTATAATGCAAAACACCACCCACCACTTTCCTTAAAGCACAAATTAATGCCATGATTGATAGAAAAAGTGCTGCTGAAATTCAAAATAGATACTTGACTTATAATTAAGAACAATGTTCTTAATTTATTTAAGTTTCAGCATCGTCCAAACTGTGGATCAGACAGCTCTTAAGATATTTTTTTCCTAAATTCCTTTGTAATAAAATGAGTAAATACACATTACGGTCTAATTGTAAAATGTGATCTTGTGTGCTGTTTAAAATCCTTTGTAATTTATTATTTTATTTTGTATTTTATTATTCAGCATGTTCTTGTACATGTTGTAGTGTAAGGTAGTGTACTGCAGTGCCCGATAATGTCACATTCTCTGATCTTTCTCTCAGACTACCTTTCCTCTCCCCCTCTCCTCCTGCTCTCAGTAACCTCGACAATGTCACCTTTTCCTCTTATTATTGTGTGTTGCCTTCCATTACCTCCTTTCACACATAGCTTTTTTTTTTTCCATTTCTGTTATATCATTGTCTCCTCTTCCCTCTTAGATTTTCCTCTTTTACCTTTTTTAAAAGCCAATTTCTCAACATCCTTTTGTATTTTGTGTATTCTCAGCCCCCGTCTCTCAGTTCCCCAAACAACCCCTCCCTCCAGTCCACTCTCATCAGCAATCTCTCCAGTGTTGATTTTTCTCTGAAGGTCAGTTCCAGTAGGCAGACATTAGCCATTCCCTTTTTTAATAGGAAGGATCCGCATTTCCTGCTTTTTGTGGGGATTGCACAGATAATCACAGAGATGACATCCCTGCCCTTATGTGTTCCAGTGATTTAGCAGCAGGGAGTGTCCCAGTCCATCTGCAGTATAAATATATTCACAAAGGGCTTGGAGCATCAGCACTAAGTGACCCTGCTGTGGCTCTCTGCCACTAGAATCACTGATAAGGCTTTGAACGTAATTAGTGCTATAGGCTTTAGCTGTCATGAGAAAACATGCACACACGTGCACACAGTGTCACTCCCCAGTTTTCTGAGCGTGTGACATTGCATCTGTTTGCAAAAAAAAGAAAGAAAAAAATGTGATGATGATGTGTGGAGGCTGGTTATCTTTGTTATCTTATCTTTGCCTGTTGTTGCTGCTGTTTCCCATACTGAAGCTGTCAATGATTTACCCCCCCATCCATTAATAATAACATCATATAATCTCTTTGGGTCTGAATTCTCCCTGTAGCCCAACAACAGTGTCTGCTGTCTGTCGCTGTATCTGTGTCAGCTTTATTGTAACCATAAAGTGTGAAGCTCGAGGGTGACTGGATGGACGTCAGCCCGGAACTCAGAGACCTTTGAAATGCCAACAGTCTACAGTCGTTCACAAGTCACCCACAAGCACTTGGTTGTGTTTATTTAACACATGGTTTCGTTTGAAGAAAGTAAAAAAATGGCTCATTGACTCAGTTTTCTTCGCTCAGGTTAGTCATAATAAGATGCAGGTGAACTCTCAGTATGAGAAATTTGCTCTCTTGTCCCTGCAGGTTCCTTTACAACCGCTCCGGGGAGTGGAGCGATGGCACTGTTCCCATCCTGGCCACCACCGCCGCTGGCTTCACCTACATTGCATTTTTAATGGTCAGTCCCACATCTCGCATTTACTGTGGAAGTGTTAAACATGAATTCATCATAATGTCACAGTAGTAAGTAGTCACAGCTTCTGAATTGTTTGCACGTGTTGCTAGACAGTAACCATTGATGTTGAGCAAGTTGAGATTGAGAGTTGTTCTCATGATTTTTTTTTTTTGTTTTGTTTTCAGGTTTTAGCACTTTGCCACGTTGCACTTGGGCAACAGTTGAATTTGCACTGGCTCCATAAGGTAAGGTGCTAAATGTGACTGAGCAATTGTTCAGATGTGGGTGGGTAAACTTGTGAGATAGAAGGTGGATGAGTTTTACATATGTACTTTTCTCTGTTATAGTGTGTGTGTGTGTGTGTGTGTGTGTGTGTGTGTGTTGATGCACTCATGTTTGCTCAGTGCCCACTTGTGTACTCATTGTTGAACTTGTCCTGAACTTACAGTCTGGATCGTGTTGTCCCAGGAGGGTTGTGAAAGTTCAGTAAATGACCTGGTCTAAAATACTATGAGCAAACCAAATACAAGGACTGAACACTGTGGCGAGGGAGGGTGCTGGGAGCTATTTGGGGTTATTCTGTGGTGGGTGTGTATGTGTATTTATCCAAAGCGACAGCCTCTCTGACTTTCTGTGCCTCTCCCTCTCTGTCCACGCAGATAGGAGTTACTGCCGCTCTGCTCACCACCATTGTCGGGGTGATATCTGTCAATCAAACATGGGGGCAGGAGTGGGATGTCGTCCCCATCTCCCTGCAGGTCAGCAGACTGAAACACAGGAAAGCCTCAAAGCCACTTTTCATGGTTTGACATAAAGGCTGGTGATGAAGTTTGAGATCTAAACAGAGAGTTGTGATACACAGGGTGGAGGCATTATTTCTACATAACAACCCTAGACATTGGCTTGTGGCCACTGAATAAAATAACTGAACTATAAAGACTTTTACCTGGATGAGGAAGTCCAGGGTCGACTGTTTGTTTGAGAACTAACACAAAAGATATGTTTCTGTCTGTAACAGTCTACATAGAATAGACTGCATTCATTTTTTTTGTTTTTTGTTCTCTTACAAATTCTTGTCAACAGACTGTATGTGGCCATATTCCTATATTACGAAAAAAGTGTGGTAATTTAAACTGCATATACTGTAGCTGCACTCAATCCACATCCAATTATTAGCTAAACGATATCCAATGAGTTGTGAGAAGCTTGTAATTACTGTGTCCCTGTGAGATTATTGAAGGAGATGCAAACTGATGCCATTAAAATGCCATTACAAATTATAGCAATTATCATTGAATAATGTTACCAATGTCTTAACTGCAGATAATGTTTGTAATTCCACACCTCTTGGTCTTTGTTTCTCTTCTCCTTTGCTCCCTGTCATGTCCCCCCTCCCCATTGTCTCCATTTCTCTACATCCTCTTTCTCTCTCCATGTCCTGCCTTTATCCTCTCTGCTCTGTCCAGGCCACAGGTCCATTTCTGCACATTGGGGCTCTCGCCGCGGTCACAGCACTGTCTTGGATTGTGGCCGGACAGGTTGCCCACGCAGAAAAAACAAGTACGTTTGCTTCTGTGACACACAGAATACATGTCGTTCTTACCCGCTGTGACAGTCTTCCACACACACGCATGCGCACGAAGAGTAGTGAATGATTAACACTATGTAGACAGAGGCCAGGACCTCCACACAGGGTGTCGGAGATAACGAACATTCCTACGAGCTCATGTGATGTTTTCCAGCCAGGACACCTTGGATTGTTTTCTCCTTGAGGACTTTTTCTGTGGATTAGCAGCTCTTAATGCGTGTTCTGACTATCGCTGCCATCAGTGTCTGTGGACTAGAACGGCAGTGGGTAGAACTGAAAGTCATTCATGTTTTACTGTCCTCTCCAGAAATTAGAGCCTGATAGCAATAGAAATTATTGTAAATGCACTCATCCATGTAAATCATCCTTCATCGATCTGAAGGGACATAAACCTGAGAGGATTTTCTATCAGCAAGTTACATAACTTTCTGTTTGACATTTAAAAGGGATAAAAGGGATGTTTAGTCTTTTAGTGAACATTTTAGGTTCTGCTCTTAAAGAGACTTGAGGAGGTGGAACGGTCTTGAGCAGATTACGCCCACTTTAGCATCTCTGCTGTAATGCAGAGTGGAGTGTGTATGTGGATGAGGGCTGGGAGTCTCCTGTGTGTAACAAGAGTTGTCTGCTCAACCCCGCCCCAGAGCTGACCTTGAAACCAATACATTTCCCTGTGAGTGTGTTATGTGTGTTATGTGTGTTATGTGTGTTATGTGTGTTATGTGTGTTCTGTGTGTGTGTGTGTGTGTGTGTGTGTGTGTGTGTGTGTGTGTGTGTTGCTTGGCCTTCATCCCTGACTACACTGAGGTGGATGCAGAGGAAAGTGTATCTCTTTGGCCCCTGTTATCAGTGTTGTTGGCCACTGCTCACCACTCTAAGCAGTACTGAACATTACCCACAGTCACAGCGACTTCTTGCGTCACACATCTTTTTGAAAACTAAACACGAGTCCTAGTTTGCCCCCAAAATGTTCTCTAGTGTACAAATCAAAACATAAAATATTTAAAATCAACATTTTCTCATGAATGTCAGTGCTTTTGCTTTTATTGCTTTATTTATGTCCATGCTTATGATGTTTATTAAAAGAGAGAGGCAAGCTTGACATATGAAATGCCTTTTAGTCAGTGGTCAATGTCAGAGCAGAACAGATGCCAAGTAGTATTTGCCAAAAACATGACCTGTTTTTATATGTATGGAAGAACATAATTTTGTATAGATCAAACAAACAAGATCAAGGAAACTATTCCCTTTTGACTTCTTTTATTACACCCTACATAACAGTCACAATCTGTCTTCTCTCAGTGTTCCAGGTGGTGGTTGTACTGCTGTATCTCAGCGTCTTACTTGGACTCTACATGGTGCCCCTCTACATAACCTCCCCCTGCATCATGGACCCCACCGCCCTCAAACAGCGCCCTGATGTCATTGGCCACCAGGGAGCCCCCATGGTGAGTCAGCCAAACTCTTTCGATCAGTGAGAATGTGGGAATACAAAGCAGGCCACAAATGTTATCACATACGCTTTCATGCAGCCGTACCCCTTTTAACCACCTGATATGGGTGTCACAGTGGGTCAATCTCCTAACCTCAGCTGTGTGTGGATGGCACTGGTCACTCAGGATATGGAGCCTTTAACCCTGACTGTCTAGGACTACTTGATTGTGATTTGGGGAAGCCAGAAGAAAAACTGTTCCTGGCCTTATAGATATTTGCGCACCTTGTTTTTCATTCAGTTTTCTTCTCCTGCACTTACCAGGGCTGTTCTTTCTATAAATGACCCTGTGGTGCCATAACCCAAAATAGTCCACAAACATAACCCAGTGAGACCCCCAGGGCTCTCTCGCTGCCTGTCATAAACCAGGAATATGTTTTCCGCCGTGGCAGCTCGATGTGAGAGAGAATTGATTAGAGATAGCAGTGAATCTGATCATAAGCTGTCTCCTCAGCTGTTTTCAGTTACACCCCCCTTACATCAGATTTCCACTGCAATGTGAAAAAGCCTGTCACTGCCTGTTAGTTTAGTGTGCATCAAAAGGCCACATTAAAATCTGATTTAAGCATACCAAAGCACATTTTTGCATTTTATGATTTATGATTTTTTTTTTTTTTTTATGTATGCATTTGGATAAAAGTTACTGCTTCTAAGCGTTACCTGAGGAAGGATTTATGTTCTTGGCACAAGATCTGGCTCAGTGTTATGCAACACTTGGAGGGAAGAAGAAGGTGGATTCCTGTTTATTCAGAACAGTTACTCACACACTCCAAAACACACCGTGCTTCCATGGTATTTGCTTCATGGTATTTGGTATTTGTGTGAACCGATTGATCTCCTCAGTGGAATCTAAAATTAGGAGCAGCTCTGGGAGGCTGTTAGAGAACTCACATGACTGGACTCAATTTCCCAGAAGGACTCTGTATTGATTACAGCGTCATTCCTGCCCTCATTAGCTTTACTCACAGGGGTCTCACAGGAGGATGCTTTGCTAGTAAGTGACGTTTGACTCTTCAAATCAAGGTTATGATAGCGAGCCAAAAGGTTAAAAAGCAATCCACAGCTCTGCTTCTTTTCATTTCACAGCATTCCTTTGTGTTCATACATCTACGATACAAAACATTAATGTTTATTTCTGACTTCGTAACATAACACACTTGATGATTAAGAAGAACATTTTGTTTTTATGGTCATCTAAAATCAAACATTTTTTTTCTTCAACAATAGTAGTGCTTCTAGTAAAGTCACCTATTAGGTCATTCTTACAGGAATGCACGTAATGCTTGTGTGTCTGTCCTAACTGTATGTGTGTTTTTGTTTTCAGCTTGCTCCAGAGAACACACTGTGGTCCTTCCAGCGAGCTCTGCAGATGAACGTCACTGGGTTGGAAGCTGATGTGGCTATCAGGTACACACACCTCTACACACACACACACACACACACACACACACACACACACACACACACACACACACACACACACACACACACACACACACACGATCAATACAGCAGAATGACGAAGCCAAACAAATGACAGGTTATTTAGTCCCTGTCTAGATTTTGGTTCATCGTTTCCTTACAGAAATTATGAAAACTTTGCTTTACCCAAAACATCCTAATACTAATAGTAGGAGAAGTTCACTCTGAACAGCATTTTACCGATCAAATCACAATGTGTTGCTTTTGTTAATCAGACATATCAGACATGAAGAGGTGAATTATCAAAATGATTTCTCCCTGCAGTACATTGTTTAACTTATTATAAAGGTGGATTGCAAGGTCATCAAAAATAGAAAAGTAACATTCATCTGATCATAACACATTATTGTCTTTAAATAGAAACATTAAAAACAAGTGAAATAACATGAAAACACACAATTTGGATACTAACTGCTACAGTCAAAGTATGATAGCATTGAACAGGCTCCATCGATACAACAACAAAGCAGTTCACCAGCAGGCAGGAGATGGAGACGTGACATCAGCAACATAATGAGAGATGACAGGCTGAGCTCAGAGAGAAAACACTTGGAGCAAGAAACAGGAAGTTGGGAGGGGGGGGGGACTCTTTTGTGGCCGTGGTATATGATAGATAGTGGGTTTACATGTCTTCTCATGCATGTGCCGTGAAGGAGGATGAGTGATTGTATAGAGGTGGGAGGTGCTGCTTTGCTTTGGAGGTGTAATGTTGTTGGTGAGCCTGGGCTTTGTTTTATTGTGTACAGTTTGTTTTCATGTTATTGTTAGCTTAATTAGCTGCAGAATCGTCTCCTGTATTAAAAACCACCTTGGCTGTGTGTGTGTGTGTGTGTGTGTGTGTGTGTGCACTGTGTTCACTGCACAGTCCTAAGAGGTGAATGTGTGTGTGACTGTGCAGGCCATTGCTGACAGGTGAGCTCCTGAGTGTGCTGAGTAATTAGAGTTGATGATAACCAGAGCGACAGTGAGACTCCTGCAGCAAACACACACACACACACTCACATACAATGTACCATAGCACATTTTTAATAATTCATTTACTGTATTTTTAATGATGAACTTTGTATGAAGATTTTTTAATCCAGACTGTTATAGACTGATTTTTGAAATTAAATTAACATCAACACTCACACTCAGTGAAGTGAAATGACTTCTTTTTCAGCAAGAATTTTGAATAGCAAATTTGTTTTTTATTTCTTCTTTGTTTTTACTGGATAACAAGATGATGTGAACTCAAAAAAAGGAAAATCATTTGGTATTCAAATATTGAGCAGCAGCATTTTTTACTAAGTCTGTAAAAGGAGAGCAGTCTGTCTCTTCTGCTCTCCTTTTCTCTTTTGCTCTTGTTTAGCATGATTTCAGTTTACCCTCTAACCAGATCCTGTCTCCTCTGCTTTGTCTAATGTCTTAGAGCTTAGAGCTTTTATCCTCTACTGAGCACGAGCTACAGATAAATTTTATTTTTGTTGATTCTTTTGAGTACTTTTTATTGTTCAGTTGAATTATTCTAAAAATGTGAGTGACAGTAGTTGGATGATTAGTGGAGAACCCTTCTCCTGTATTTGATGTCAGCAGGGTTAAAGAAAATTATAGAGATGAAAGCCACCCAACCATGAGCACACGCATCAATACACGGTTCTCTGAAGATAACTACCCTGTGGCCAGTCAGAATCAAGGATTCCCTGTAACTACACTGAATATTAATAACTACCTGACTTGCATTTTAAATGCCCCATGTCATTAGCATGGATGGAGTGCCTTTCCTGATGCGTGACCGCACCCTGCAGAGGACCACGGACGTAGCAAAGGTTTTTCCAGACCGACAGATGGACGACGCCTCGTACTTCAACTGGACAGATCTGCAGCAGCTCAACACAGGGCAGTGGTTCCTCAAGGTACCTCCAGATTGTCCTATGAGGACTTCTCAAGCCATTTCAAGCTCCATCTGACAATGTGATGTTAGATAATGTGATAAAGGTCATTCACCCATTGAGTCATGAGCACTTTTCAGTATATGTCCTCGCTTATTGATCCTCCATGACGTCCTGTGGTGTCATTTAAATACTGAGATCCATTAATGCAGAGTGGATCGGGGTCAACTAGTGCTTCAAAATAGATTGATTGTTTCTACCGCTTCAAGTATGAGGATAGTGGGCCAAACAGGATGAAAACATTTTGTCTCCTCTGGTACCGTTATTCTTTCCTGCATTTGGTATTGACATGACCTATTATATTGTTAAATTCTAGTCAATCCATGACCTGCAGACAACATAAGTGCATGCATTTATCTTATTTTCTGTTATTAAGTAAGAGAATCTGTATAAATTTGGTGCAAGATTCATACCGCAGATACATTTAGCTCCCTGTGCTGTGGTCCACTTCATTTAATCCCTCTACTATGCCCTCCAGCCAAGTACTCTCTCTATGTTCTTCTAATTGCGCGAAGACTGCTGTACCAAGCATTTATTTCATCTGTACATTTCTAAATATATACAAAATACGCTATCTGTGTAGTTTTGTATCAAAGGCAATGTTTAAACTTGTCTGCAGCTTATATTTTATGAGCTCATTCTGCACAAAGACACTTGGCTGCCTCTGACATGTCAGTATTCATTTGAATCTGAATTGTCTCCTCCATTCTCCCCCTCTATTGCATGTGTGCACATTGTGGCTGAAGATCCCACTGCAAGAAAAGCCACTTCTGTGTGTCATTATGACAATTTGCTGCCTGATTTCTGTAAACTCAAGCATGTCCTAATCTGTCCCAATTTGTGTAATGAAAAGTGTCATCAAAATGACGAAGGTAATAATTAGTCATCACAGTGGACTATTCTAAGAATAAGAAGCATATTATCTTCCTCTGCTGTATGCATTGATGAAGAGTGAGGAAGCAGTGAAGCAAGAAATGGATGTGAAGGAATGAGGGGAAAAAATTCCACTATTTTTATTTCCCGTAGGCGTTGTCCAAGCACTCGACATAACACGTGGATGGATGCTTTTATTCAAAGGACTCAGTTAGGATTATGAATGCATATATATTTCTCTTCAGGACTACAAAAACATAATTGAATTTCTAGCAGCAGGAATGTTTTTGTTTTTGTTAAACAATAAAACCTGTGATATTACACCCCTGTCAAACACATGTTGTTCAAACACGTGTTTCAGGATGACCCCTTCTGGATGGTGGGCAGCCTGTCCTCCCATGAGAAGAATCTGATTGCCAACCAGAGTGTGTGCAGCCTGGAGCAGCTTCTAAAGCTGGCTTCCTACCATAACAGCACAGTGGTTTTCAGGCTGAGGAGACCCCCTCCTGAGCACCCCTACTACCACAGCTGGATCAATGCTACACTGCAGGCTGTGCAGCAATCTGGGGTCCCTCAGAGCCTGGTAAGTATGTGGAAACTTGTGTGTAGTCCTCTCCACAGCATGATGTCTGTTTGCTGAACGTGCAAAAGTGATGGGTTAAAATGTGAATGAATCTAAAAATAGCTGTACAAATTCATCTTGAAATTACACCCCATGTTTCATGAGTTTTCCCTATTTGTATTGTGGCTTCTTTAAAGTTGATGACTTAAAGTGTAACTGGGGTGTGTAGGTGATGTGGACTCCAGATGAACACAGGGAGCAGGTGAGAGAGCTGGCACCCAGCCTGATCCAGACCTCTCTGGAAAAACTGAGTCCTCAAAGCCTCCATCAGTACGGCATCAGCAGGCTGCTGCTCAGATACAACCAGGCCAGCCCACAGGAAATCAGGTAGGAAACACACACACACACACACACACACACACACACACACACACACACACACACACACACACACAAATCTGATGTGTTGTCAGGTCAGCGCCTGCCTGACGTGCCCCAATGTGTGTGATTGCTTCCAGAGACTTTTCCGAGAGCAACATCAACCTCACCCTCCACACCATCAACGAGCCATGGCTGTACTCGGTGCTCTGGTGCAGTGGGGTGTCTGCAGTCTCCTCAGAGGCCCCACATATCCTCAATAAGGTGCCTTACCCCATCTGGCTCATGGTAAGGACCAATGGACAAACTGCGTTGGCCTTTTTTTGTCTTCATTCGTTCTCAGGTATCGCTCTAAAATCGAGCTTTATGTGTGAATAAAGTTTCCCTGTTTCTGCTCAGCCATAGTCTCTCTGTAAGCCCACCTACCAAAAGATCTGCTTGGTAACAGCATTTTAAAAACAAATGTAAAAGGTTCATGAAGTGGTTAAATCACTTTAGATTGTATTAGACAATAACCTGTATACTCTCCTTCAGCTGCTTTTCCCCTGCATGACCACACTAGATTTTAACAGGTGGTGTCAACTTTTCTACTGTTAATTTCCCGTATTGAGCATGCCGTCCTCACAGCAGAACAGATGAGTGTCATCACTGTAGTGCATCCTGTAGCGTGACACATGCTTTTCTAGTCCAGTCGTCTCCATCAACTTCTCCACACGAGTAGCATCCACTCTCTCCCTCTTTAGTGTCCTTTCACCCTCCTCATCCATGCAGCGTGGCGGCCCGGCCTCCCCGTCTGTGCCGCCATACGGGAACTCTGCGAGACAACATGTGGACGTGACCCTCCCCTGCTGTGCTCTGGGGAGAGTTGAGGATGCAGGGACATGTGCAGCACTGTGTGTCAGCTGATTTAAACTGTGAATCCATCCATCCAAGGCCAAAATAAATTAATATTGATCCTGAAGGGGAGGGGTTTGCAGGGTTTTTTTTTTTTTGTTTGTTTTTGTTTTGTTTTTTTTGTTACTTTGCATGACAATGTTAAAGATTTCGTTAAAGTGCACATCTAAAAGAACTGCTTTTCTCTATTTAACTGATAATAAATAAGATTTCATTATAGTAGACTAATTTCAAAAGATATCAATGTGTGAGCGTATTTGCAGAGGTATCGCACAAGATAGTTCAGATGTTGTTGGTCACCGATGAGACTGTATTGTTGACGTATAGCTCCACCCAGTGGTGGACCCTGATAATCAGACCTGTAGTGACTTTGTGTGTTTGTGTGTGTTTCCAGAGACCAGGTGAATACTACCTGATGTGGGTGTCTGCAGACCTCATCTCCTTTGCTGTAGTCATAGGAATATTCATTTTCCAGAAGTAAGTACAGTGACTCATTCATTAGAGAGACAGATGATAGTGAGTACATACACAAGAGTTAATGTTTCCCCATTTTTCAGCTGGTGTATGAAGATGGAGGCTTTTTTTTTTTTTTTTTTTGCTTTGTCTCTCCTCCTCCAAAACACACAGTACACTTCTAATTGCTGCTAATTAACAAACTCCCTTCACTTACATTTTTCTTCAGTGTGCCACACTTTTAGTCAGTAAACATCTCTCTCTCTATCAGGAACACATCATAATAATTATGCTGTTCCTTTGTCTTTTAATCATTGTTTTTTTTAATGATGGGGCCAATTATGACCTTCAAAAGAAATGCTGGGAGGGGCATTATTTATCTAAGAACATTTATGTGTTTATGATGTGTTTTTTGCTGTTCTTTCCCCTTTTACCTGAGTCAAAGATGTCCTCTCTTAGCTAAGATGTGTAAACCGTCACACTCCTGCAGTACTCATGTTCTTCTGTCAGAGAGTGTGCTGTTCCTTGTTTCAACAACTCCAGAGACAGATGGCCTGTCCTCTTGTCGCCTCTGGGATGGAGGGCAGCAATCTTTTTTTTTTCTGTGTTTTTTTTTTTTTTTTTCCTCGGGTCTGCTCTGCTTAGCCGAGCTGTTCTTCAATAGCTTCTGCTGGCTTCTAAACTGACCTCTCTTGTTTCCCGCCTTCTTTTGTCCTTTTTTGTCCTTCTGCTCTTCCTCGTCCTCTCTCCTCTGCCTGATGTGCATGCTCTTCTCCTCCTCTGCTGCATTCTGGCATCTTCTCTCAGCTATCACATGATCAGGTAACTGGGTCACCTCTTCTGACCCAAAGTCTTCTCTCCTTTCAGCCTCTCTCTGTCTTTCACGATCTTTATCCATCCTTCTTCTGTTCAATGCATTCTTTAGCCTTCTCTTAATCTTTTTCCATTCTTTTTTTCGTCACTCTCCTTTTTCTTCTATGACATCCATCTGATTTTTCTCTCCACCTTACTTCCTCTGTCTTTCTACATTTATTTTCTCTCTCTCTATCTCACCTGAATCGTTGTACTGCCCTGCTGCCACTTTCCTCTCAAAGGAGGAGCTCACATCTTTCTCCCCGTGGGATAAATGAAATTAATGCTTTCCACCCACACAGCACAAAATATCCGCAGCATTAAGTCGCCAGTGAGATTTAAAATGTATTCATCTTATTAAGCCAAACGACTAAATGTCCTAAATGAACTATGGGTACGCATTCATCAGGAGAAGTGCCTCAGCATTGGCTTTTATTGATGCTGATGAACTAAAACCCGCTTGTTTGCATTTCTGTTTAAGTGCCTCCGTGCATTAGTTGCAGTTCAATGTGACTAATGCTCCTCAGTTAACATAACTGAAATCGAGGCTGTCTTCATTAAAGCGAGGAAGCAGCTTTCACATACAGGAAATGAATTCTTCTTCTAACTAATACAAAGCTCAGTGAGGGGAGGGATGGGCCTGAATATTTAACGTGACAGGTGCAAAATGTTCTCCATTTTATGATATTTTACTAATTCTTGTTTCAAGAGACAAACGACTGCAGGGATAATAGCTCTATTTTATTAGACTTGTAGAAAAATAAACATTTTTATTGTTGCAGACACATACTGTATTGTATACTGTACTGTATCATAATATGACATATTTTGGTAACATTTTCTAATGAGGCACTAACGAGGCTTTATTAAAGCGTAATGAATCATTAAGTAATACTTAATAGATCAAATATAAGCCATTAATGAAACAAATTCAGGGTTGCCAAGTTGTGAAAAATCACTTTGATTTAACCACTTACCGTCTGGAAAAGTGCTGCAGAGGATCTGGAACAAATCAATTTTCAGTGGAAACCTCTTTATATGGCTCAAAAAGCTTTAAACAGAATTATTCCTTACACATGTTGTTTAAATAATTATTTTAAAGTAATCAAGTCGTGCACTTATGGAAGAAAAAAAATGAAACTACGAAATTCAATTAGTTAACTTTACTCCCATGATACTTTGCACCATGGTAACCAATCTGCTTCCAGCTGGCTGCCTGTTGCTGGTGCAGTGTGCACATTGAACTCACAACAGTCATTTTCTCTTAATGATAAATAGTCTCCTCAAAGCTTGTGACAAAACAAGCTGGCAAGATGCAGCTGAGAAACTCGGTGTTACTCAGACAACCTTGTTATCGACACAAGCATGGCAGCTTCTGATGGAGACAGAAAATAAAAGCACACGGGGAAAGCACCTGTGGCTGAGGCCTACTTCAGCAGGTGAATTGATGAAGTCTGGTTATGTAATGCCCCCTCAATAGGAAAGGTATCAGTTTTGTTACTTTATAGTTATGTAATAAATATACAAATATCATAACATGGTAATCTGCTTGAGAAATAAAAAAACACAAAGATTCGGCTATAATAATCATCTGCTTATAGTAATCAGTTTAACCTGGTTCACTATGAGAGGTTTCCACTGTATTAACAAATTTATTAATAATTTACTAAGAATCAATTTGTTTAAAGAATTCAGCAGATTTGTTTCCCATTAATCAGTGAGGCACATACTTTAACTCTGTAGCTCCTTGTAATGAAAAGTTGTCCCGGTATGCTCTGAAACCTGACCTGCACATTGAGAGCAGAGGCAGCAACGTTTAGTGATGATCGTTTCTGTCTGGAGACGCTCTCTGACCTGACACATGACCCCGCAGGTATCGGATGAGCGGCATGCGCAGCTACAACCCTGAACAGATTATGCTGAGCGCTGCAGTCAGGAGGTCCAGCAGAGACCTCAACGTGATGAAGGAGAAACTCATCTTCTCTGGTAAGACCCGCGGACCGAGACCATGCCTGCTGTGTGCTCTTGTTTGACGTTTGTTTGTTTGTCTGGGTTCCTGAACTCAGAAGCACAGTCCTCTCTTTTCAAGGCGAGGAATGAGCATTTTAGAGTTTCAGGTGCTCAGCTAGCATGTCACTCCATCCCAGCATGCATCTGTCTGAGTGTCTGTGAATGTTCTCGCTCCACCTCTTCCTCCTCTTCCTCCTCTCTCTGTCCCTGTTGAAGGTCCACCCCAGTAGCAGCCTTGCGTGATGTGCACCGCCTGTCCGCTCTACCACCAGTGTGACTTCCTCCTTTATCCCATGCATCCGTTGCATCCCTTGTTACCTCTCTGCCCTTCTCTCCTCATCCATCCATCCATCCATCCATCCATCCATCCATCCCTTCATGCACCAAACTTCCCCCCCACAATCCTCCCAACGGAGACACCGTCACGTGTAGGGGGGAGCTTATAGGCGCCCCAGTCTGTCTAGACAAGCCTCTAAGTGCTGGGGGGTCAAAGGTAAGATACATCCGTGGCAGCTGTTTGAGGTCCTTTGTCTTTTTCCCATTCATTGTTTCACTCAATCGCTCCTTTGTCTTTTGTTTTGACATCTTTTCAGTCAAGAGTGTTTTCTTGCAAACTGATGTCATACAGTACACTGACTTTCTTTTTTTTGTCCTTTGGTGCCCTCCAGAGGTGGGGAATGGAGTCAGCGGCGCTGAGGAGCTGTATGAGGACAACAGCTACGACTACTACACGAATAAGGGCATCAGTCAGTGATGGGAATCAGCCTGTGTGAATCTGCTGAAGAGAGACTGAGACGACGACACGTTCTCTGTGTTCATTATTCCTGTTGTCTGCTCTCCTCCTCTGTCTTACTGACTTACTGATGGACTGCTGTGTCTGATGGAGAAAACAACCACCCAGTTGTTCTGTGTACATTCTGTAAATAGTTGTTGTTTTCTGCTTGTCAGACATGCTGTATATCACACAGGACTGCACGCACTTTTAATTGATGGAATTCGCCAAATCTGTGGCCTCGCATCCAAACGTCCAAGAGGCCCCTCCGAGTTACCTGCTTCTTTTTAAAGCTGTTTCCAGATCCTTCATCGTTTTGAGCTAATTTTCCAAAGTAGTTCCTCGTTTTTAAATACTGCGCACACACAATATTCTTCTCTTAGCAGATGAAATTCTTTTTAACAAAGGCTTTTTTTTGCGGGGCTTTACTGCAGCATGAGACTATAAATACTAACGGCTCATCGTGCTCCTGCCTTCTGTCAGCACTCCATGTGCTGCCGTTCATAACAGTACTAACATTAATATTTATATTTAAAGAGAAAAACAAAAAACACAAACAAGCTGTTTACAGGAGTCCTGCCTTCTCCTCCAAAGTGAAATATTCACACCAAGTATGTAAGATAATTATTTTGATAGAGGCTTCTTGCCCCCCTACTTTTGACCAGTGCGTATAACTGTATTGATCATATCAGCTTGTGTGTGTGCTGTGTGTGTGTGTGTGTGTGTGTGTGTGTGTGTGTGTGTGTGTGTGTGTGTGTGTGTGTGTGTGTGTGAGAGAGAGAGAGAGAGAGCTGTGCTCCCAGTGCAAACCAGAACAACTGATAAAAATGGTTTTAGGGTGAAGATTTATGCTGTCTTTATGGTTAATGTGAATGTGTTTCTTTTTTTTTTTCTTTTTTTTTTAAAAGATGTATGTGTATTGTGTGTGTGTGTGTGTGTGTATTCTGTATTCTGGCTGGGTATATATTTTTTACCCCGTGTGCAGTGCTACATCGAGCGTGTTATTGTACATAAAAGGTGAAGCGATGTGCGATGATGCTCCAGCCAACTACAAATAAAAACTATGTGACAGTGGTTTTATCATTAAAATAGCAATATTCTGGTCTTAATGGAAGTCATTTCACTTCCCGTGCTGCCTCCTGAGTTGCAGAAAAGTCGGTAGTATTTTAGTGTTAACAAACAAAACGCATCGATATGTTGGTTGCTGGTGTAAAACTGAATGCTGTAAGGTAAATGAAGTGGGTGCTAAATGTGAAAATAAAGCTCTAAGCTAACTTGAAGGGACGCTCCAAATATCACATCAGGCAGCACAAGGTCATGAAATGGATTTGCCTTTTGTGTTTATCTTCTTTCTTTTGGTATTATTGTGCCTCAGAAGTAAACATTAAAACATCTTTTAATACAGGAGTGTTTGTTGTATTTTTCAGCCTAAAGGAATCACATCAGAGGAAAGCCAACCTGTGGAGAGATTTCATGAGTCTTTTTTTTTTTTACTTTAACAATGTAGGAGAGCATTTGTCTCAATTTTATCTTTTATTTCAAATATTTCTGACTCCTGCACACTAAGGAAGCCTTATTCCTCGACATGAGGTTGCCACATGTTACTAAAAAAGTGATGTCTCTCTTTAACGATTACATTACAGTCATTTGGTAAACCATTTTGTCCCTGACATACACTTAAACATCAGGGGAAAATTGGGAATCAGTGTTTGGCTCAAATGCACCATATTATGCGGGCAGGAGGAGCCAATCCTTCAACTGATAGACCACACACACCACCACCTAAGCTGCCATCTTATAATATATATATATACATATAGTTTATAAGATGGAAAGTACAGTCATGTGTGGACTTGCCCCTTATTTTCTTTTATAGTGTTCGTCAGACAAAAAGATGGTGGGTCACATTCATCACATCTTATTTATGAAAGAAAAAATAATCTTCAAGTTAGAAGTGGATGTAAAGTGCCCCTTAACAACAGCGCAGTATGTGTGAGTATGTGTAGTACCTTGTGAATATACGGGGTGCTAATTATTTTTACTTTTCCTCAAAATAAACACAGTCAATGGAGAAGTTGAGAAATTGAAGTTTAATTGGCTGAAAAGCAGTTGTAACATCTTAGCTTAGTCATCTTTTAGGTGGACAGACTCAAACAGTGAGTAAAACATACAAAAATAGATCCTTTTTTTTCCTCCCTATTTCAGTAGGGACTAATACATGATTATCAAAGGCAAATAGAATATTCTCAAATTTACTTCGTCTTCAGAGGCTCTATCACATCAAGATCTCAGTTCCAACATGAGAAATAACACATTTGAAATAAGTTAATATATACATACTCATGAATGACATTTGGCACAAAAGAGGATGAGACACTTTTTAAAGGAATGTAGGTAAGTTGAGTTCTTGGTTGCGTGTGTTGATATTAGATAGTTCTTCAGAGATTACAGAATTCTGGGTTTGATGTTTTCCAATGACAGGATTTTGGAATAAAAATGGAAATCAGCTTTCCAATAATGTCCAATAATCAGACTGATGTAAAAATAAGAGCAGGTGAAACTGGTTTTCTTCAAACTAAATTATTACTCAAGTCATATTTTAGGCACCTTGACGACGACAGACCGTCTATCAGGCCAATCGAGCATCCTAAATGTGACAGTAGCAACATCAAATACACAAGGCACCAGTAAGCAATGCTTTGGTCCTGTGGGACTACCAGAGCTGACCTTCTCTACTTGCAGCAGCTCAAGCAGGCTGCTGTATTTAACTCTAACAGGCAGCACAAATATCTGAAGTGCATGATTCAGCGTAACTAACTGAACAAACTATTGCACAGAAATGCCAAGTTAGCCAACAAGTGGAAGTCCTCAAAGTGCAGCTCTGAGCACGACTCCTCCTTTGTTAATTAAGCCGTCTGTATTTAATTCAAAGGGATGGGAGGTGCTAATGATTTAGGATTTACAGTACCGTGTGAACATTAAGGCTTTCTCTAACATCCAGCTTCATCTGTTAGCTCCGCCCCCTCACAAGAACACTTCATTTATCCACGAGGCAAGTCGCCTATATCGCAGTGAATTTGTTCAAAATGCATAACTACAACTTTACACCGAGGTCTCCCTCCGACTCGACGACCTCCTCCGACTGAACCAACACCTGGCAGCATTTCTACAGATCAACAAACAGAATAGCAGCTTTCTGAACAGGCACAAGCACACTTGTACCTTTAATGGAAAGATGTAAAAATACAATAAAAGGCCTGCAAAACACCTGCACACACATGCGTGCACAGTCAATGGGAATAAATAAATAAATAGCTGAAGATGTACTTGTTAGTCTTTCAGTCTTTTAAAAGAGTGGCTGGTCCCTGAATTGAACACCGGTAACGCATCTACAGCGGATGAGCGTCATCAGTGAAGCTGAATGCATCAGTAGATACGTGAGAGCGTATTCACATTTCTCATTCACATTTCACCGTGTTATCTCTGCTGAAGCTTCATGTGCAACATAAGCAGCTGTGGCTTTAAAGACTCTTCATTTCTGCAGATGTAACCACCTTTTGCAACATGGAAGGCATAAAAGGGGTTTAAAAAAACCTGAGTACCCTGCATGTCTTCATTCAGGCAACTTTTGTTGGTTATTTTTCCTACTTCAGCAGATTTGAAGTTATGCACATACGAGAAGCATGACACAGTTAGGAATCAGTGGTGGATCTCTGTGGCATCCCTTTATACTAAAATCTAATCATATCATGTATTCATAAATAGTCTCGATAAAGATTAGCTGAAGTTCGTCTTGCGCAGGTGTCTGTTGGGGATTTCGATGGCGCTCACTTGTAAAGGCCAGGAGCCGCCCATGATGCCAGCCTGGATGGCCACGCCCGTAACCACAGCCAGGTCGGGGTCCACCGACGTGTTGGGCTCCTTACCAAAGTACTCACTGATCAGCCTCCTGATCCGCGGTATCCTGGTGGACCCTCCGACCAGGACGATCTCGTCCACGTCCCCCTTCTCCAGGTTGCCCTCAACTAGCACGGTCTCAATGGGGGCCAGGATCTTCTGGAAAAGGTCCTCGTTGAGCTCCTCAAACAGCTCACGAGTGATCGTGGCCTGAAAGAGAACCAGAGCAGGGGCGGAGCCTTCAGGTGACTCTGAGCTGTCGTGGGTGTGGAGGTGCAGGGGCACCCTGATGGTGACACTGGGCTGGAGGGTGAGGTTGAGCTTGGCGGCTTCCACGGCCTGACGGAGCCGATGGATGTCCTCTTTGAGAGAGGGTGGGACGCCAAACTCCTGCCGGACTCGCTCTGTGGTGTACTGGAGCAACCTCTGGCTGAAGTCCTGACCTCCCAGCTTGTTATTTCCTGCAGAAAAACACAGTCCACTTGAGATTAGGCCACTGATCCCTTCAGCAACAACACATGCTGCTTCGACAAGTTTCAGATTAAAGATGCTAAAAAAAAAAAAAAAAAAAAAGAACACATTACCATTTGAACAGACATTAGACACCCCATCTACCTGTGATACATATTATTATAAACTGTTGAAAGCACTTCAATCATGAAAAAGGCAGCGCAGAATAAAATGATATTTTAAGGTTTTATGCCTAAGACACGGACTGCACAACAAAAGGCAAAGCTCCTTTTTTAGACCACTGTCTCCTCCCGTCTCTCATTACCTGCCATGGCTCTGGTGAGGAACATGCCCCCCTGCTTGTTGAGCAGAGAAACATCCAGGGTCCCTCCGCCGAGGTCCACCACCAGCACGTTGAACACGTCCACCTTGTGCAGACCGTAGGCCATGGCTGCGGCCGTGGGCTCATTGATCACACGCAGGATCTCCAGGCCTGCAAGACAATGGGAAGAAATGACTCTCTATGGCAGACATCTTACTAAAGGCAGTGTGTGTCATTTTTATCTGTAATGAGTTTAAGGAGGAACAATTATCATGGATCCCAGCTGAAATATATCCAGGAGCACACTGTTTTCTGAATTGTTACTGTTAGCTCAAATTCAACTTTGACTTTATTATCCAGATGGAAATTCATTTGGACACATATGCAAAACAAAAATACACAAAGGAAAATACTCGATCATCAATAAAAAATAATAATAATAAAACACATGAAAGTGATAAGTAAAAAAAAAAAAAGGGAAGTAAACCTAAAACTCTCTGAGAGCTGTTGTGCTCTTTGACCTAAATCCAACATAGGCCAGTAATTGCTCTATGAGAATCTTTGCACAAACTTTATAATGTGTTGGAAGATTTTTCTGGTATTTAGCGAGACAGAGGGAGTTTTTAAACTCGGGTGCAGCTCTGTCAGATCAGCACTGACCGGCGAGGTTGGCGGCCCTGACGGTGTAGTTCCTCTGCCTCTCGTCGAACTCTGCGGGCACCGAGATGACGGCTTTCTGGATGGGCACCCCCAGCTGTCGCTCGGCCATCTTCTTCATCTTCAGCAGCAGCCGGGAGCCGATGAACTCCGGGCTCACGGTGAAGGTGTGGTTGGTGGTGACCTGAAACTCAGCGCTCCCGTTGTTGTTGATCACCTGCAGGAAGGGCAAAGAAACAAAGGAGGTGAGGATGGAGAGACAAATATGTATGTCTGACAGCATTAAATACAAGCATTACATGCTTATAATAAAAAATATCGATATTCTGCCTGAGCGAATCAAAACTTATATTAATATATGATTTTAATGATTACGTGTCTCAGGAGTGGGTAATAGGAGTTAAAACACAGCAGGACGGTCATTATTTATTATTATCAAACCATTTAACACACTTATAGTCAAAAGAGAGTGAGGTCTGTGTATCAGGAGGTAGAAAAACAGGAGCACCGTCATTATTTGCTTTATGAGATCACTTATTTCCCTTCTCCAACCTCTGTCTGCATCCACACACACAATCAGTCCACCCCCTCCCCATCACGGCCCACCTTAAACGGGTACCGGGCGCTCTCCCGCTCCAGCACCTCGGGATCAAACACCTTCCCGATGAACCTCTTGGCGTCGTACACGGTGCTCTGCGGGTCGCTGTCGGCCCGGTCCACGGCCTCGTGTCCGGCCAGCACCGCCGCCGGGCTGAAGGACACGGCGCTGGGGATGCTCCTCCGGCCAGCCTCGTCCGCGATCACCTCCACGGCCCCGCTGCCCGGGTGGAAGACGCCCACGGAGCAGAAGGTGGTGCCCAGGTCCAGGCCGATCACTCTGGGGGCGGGGGGCGGCAGGTACTGCTGGCCCAGGTAACCTGCCAGGAACAGGGCCAGGATGACGGAGCCTGGGACGGACAGACAGACAGACGTGTTACAGACGGACCTCTCGGCGTGTGTCAGTGACTGTTTATCTTTCAACTCACCGATCATAGAAATCTCTCCGGACATCTTCTCCCGCCGCTGAAGTGTCACAAAATGTCGGTAAACTTAAGAGAAAATGAAACAGCTCCGCCGGCTCTGACAGCTGAGTGAAGCCACACGGGAAGTTTCTCACACTGCCAACAAAATACACGTCTGCGTTGAATAGTTCCCTGGGGCTGCAGGGTAATGTAGTTTACGCCACACACCGTCGACAGCAGTAGATGTCGGCTTTATACTACAATCCCCATGACCGCTAGCGACGGGTGACGTAAAACGAAAGCTTTATGACGCGCCCGTAGTCTCAGCCAATCAGGCAGAGCCAGAACAGCGGAGGACAGAGGAGGTAAAAGAGAAAAAAAAACTCTGTCTCTAAATATATATATGTATATACATATAATTTATATACATGTTATTATATATAGAACAATAATATTATAAATAACAATGATTAAATAATACGTATTTATTTAAATAAGAATTAAGAAAATAGGAAAATTTTAAAATGTAAAAAGTTAATTAAAAAAAATCTATCAAACTGCTGTTTTAAAGGTGTTAACATCTAATTAAAAAAATATGGCTTTCCCTAAAAAAAAACAAAAAGTATTATTCTGAAGGAATCATTTAAAAAAATGGGTCCAAAATGAATGTTTTGTTTATCTCTGTGTAAGATGTCTGATGTTTGGTTCCCATCTCTAACAAGGCTGGTGAGCCAACAGTATAATGTCGTTAGTATCAGGTGATATCTCTGTGGTATATCTGTGTCATCAGTGGTCAGGAATCATATTAGTTGCCAGTTAGTGGAAAGTCTGGAAACAGACAGTTTGACAGTAAGCTCCTGGCTTCATTCTGCTACTATCTGAAGTGCTCAATGTCAAAATGAGGTGAACATTGCTTCCATTTGCTTGTTGGAGTCAGATGAAGGAGTTTCACACCGAAGTGTCCACACGCCGTCTTAATTGGTAAAGCATAGGTAAAAGATTCATAAGATTTCAAATTTCAAGATCGCGCCGTGGATGGCAGCCTTGGTACTGCGCTCTCTCGTACCTTTTGTGTTTTTACTTCGCTTTCTGCTCCCCCTCAATGGTCACATTTACCAGGGAGAAACTTCTAAACATCGGCTCATCAGCTTGTAAAACTTTTTTACCGGTTTTCTTCAAACCAGAAAGTTTTACAGAGATTTTGGTCGGAGGAGCAGCAGCTCTCTATGGGATTAGCCGGAGACGGTGCCGTGGGAAACGTGCCGGAGCTCGTCAGACTGAGACAGCGGGGACTGCATGGACCGCGCTCTCGTCGATTCACCTGGTGAATGTCCGCTGTCTTGCCAACAAGATGGATGAACTGCTGCTCCTCAACAGGAAAAACACGGATGTTTGCAGATCTGCTGCTCTGTGCTTCACAGAGACCTGGCTGGGCGAGCACATCCCAGACACTTCACTCCATCTCCTTGATTCACTCAGGGACTTATGCAAGGATCCCGTTTGTGGACTTCAGTTCAGCGTTCAATACCATCGTCCCGGACATCCTCCACTCCAAACTCTCCTAGCTCACTGTCAGTGGATCTCAAACTTCCTGACTGACAGGAGGCAGCATTTGAGGTTGGGGAGCATCACATACAGCACCCGGACAATCAGTACTGGAGCCCCCCAGGGGTGTGTGCTCTCCCCACTGCTCTTCTCCCTCTACACCAATGACTGCACCTCAGGAGACCTGAATGTTAAACTCTTAAAGTTTGCAGACGACACAACTGTCATCGGCCTCATCCGGGACGGTGATGAGTCTGCGTACAGACAGGAAGTGGAACAGCTGGCCCTTTGGTGCGGTCAGAACAACCTGGAGCCGAACACTCAAAACTGTGGAGATGACAGTAGACTTCAGAAGGAGTCCCTCAACACTGACCCCCTTTCCATCCTGAACAACAGGGTGTCTGCTGTGGAAACTTTCAGGTTCCTGGGTTCCACAATCTCCCAGGACCTGAAGTGGGAGTCCAACATCGATGCCATCAGGAAGGAGGCCCAGCAGAGGATGTACTTCCTGCACCAAGTCAGGAAGTTCAACCTGCCTCAGGAGCTGCTGATCCAGTTTTACACCGCCATCATTCAGTCTGTCCTCTGCACATCCAATCACTCTGTGGTTTGGATCAGCCACCAAACAGGACAGGAACAGACTACAACGGACAGTCAGGACTGCTGAGAAAATCATCTATGTGCCAGCCTGCCCTCCATTCAGGACTTATTAATATATAGGACGGGCAGGTAACATCACTGCAGATCCATCACACCTGGACATAACCTGTTTCACCTCCTCCCCACCGGCAGGCGCTACAGAGCTCTGTATGCTAAAACAATCAGACACAAGAACAGTTTCTTTCCTCAGGCTGTCACTCTGATGAACATTTAACACCAGTCACAGAGTGTCAGGAACAATCCCTGAATCATAAACATACACTGACCTCACCAATATAACATTTCTATAAACAATAAATATATATTTAAATACATACTGTATAATTCTGTACATAAGCTATCCGTCCATAAGCCATACAAAATGCATCATTGCACTCATTCTATTGCCCTCCATAGTTCACACTTTAAGTTAGGTCATGTGTATGTTATTATATTATGTCTATGTTATGTTTATGTTATGTTATGTGTAAGTTATGTTAATTTCTTTCTTTCTTTATTTCTATTTTCTTGACCTTTTAAGTACGAGAGGGTACTGGAAAAAACGGAGTCAAATTCCTTGTATGTGCACACATACTAATAAATCTGATTGTGATTCTAACTGGGAAGCTACACCAACACCGTCTCATCAGATAACATGCACAACATAAATAACATCAGCACTACTGGTTCAAAATGAATTCATTACTTTATCACGAAAGATCATTACGTAACTGACATGACTGAGTCTGTCTCTCTCCACTCGACCATGAAATATGCAGTTTGTGCCTCAAACTGGCTTTATGCTTTTAATCATCAAATGACTTTACTTATCTTTTACATTTCATTTGTAATTAATGAGGCATAAAACACTCATATCAGACACTGCAGTGGTAGGTGAAATTAATCACTCAGTACAACCAAAAAGTCATATCGGATTGAGTTTCTTTTATTTTATTTACAAAAAGTTGTGAAAACAATTGAATGCTGACTTTCACTCGCAGTAGTCTCTCTCTCTCTCTCACACACACTCTCATTCACATGCATACATTCAGAACATAACATACATGTTTTTCTGTACAGTACACATTAGAGGCAAGATATGAATATGTGTCGTTCAAACCCAGGCATTACATTTCATAAACTTCCCTTCAACAATTACACTGAATGTCAAACAGAGACTGGGTTTGACTGGAAAATTATGCAGATGTGATAAATAAAGGCTTTATATGGAGAAAAAAACACAGAATGATTTAGAATGCAATAAATACTAGTGACATTAATCAGTGACATGTCACTTTTCCAGCAACATAACACAATAAAAAAACTCAAGAAATCTTACAGCTTGATTATAGTCTTAATAAAGTGACAAATGGATAAGATGACATTGAAATACTGGTCGTTCGTTCCTCCTATACATATCACACTTTCAAAAAAGATTCTACATTAGGCGAACTGGTGGCGAGCTTGTTGGAATAAGGAATATTAACATGATATTTTGAGAAATTTAATGGGTAAACCGTCATGAGAAGACACCTGACTCTGAGTTCCACATTTAAAATCGGCCACATTAAGACTCCACAGCGTCTGTGAGCTGCTCCGCGTCCTCCTTGCTGTCTGAACACTCGGATGGGATGAAGCAGCCCGAGTCTCTGGGACAGTCGCTGTCTTCTTCCTGTAGGCTGTGGGAGGATTTGTGCTCCTCCGCCTCCCTCACATCGTCACCTGCGGTCACAAAGCGAGTGGAATCTATTCAAATGTCATAATATTACGTGTTTCTGTTTCCAACCACATCAGAGGCGTTTAATCACTGGAAACGAGCCCATATTTAAATACGTGAGGCACTCGCTCTTCTGCATTTAAATGATTTTATTCCCATGATAGCGGGATTAAAGGCTGTTCTTGCTCAAATTACAGTGGAAAAAGAACTGCGTGTTGCTGGCTGACGATGAAAGGCCGAATGACCCAAATACTGAAATTATCCAGCATGATCCACTGAACGGCAGCAGAAAGCCCGTCTTATTCTTTTAGATTTGACACTTCAAACTGTTTTGTTTTGACTTTTTTCCACTCTCACAATGTAAAAATATTCCACCATTCTTTCATATTTCACTGATGGAAGCTACTAATCCTCGCATCAAGGTTGCCAAACCACTAACCTAATGGAGTTCAGCTTGATTAAATTACAAGTCAACAGGCTTGGCAGGGTCACGCCACTGCCACTGCCTCCGCCACCACCATCTGTTTAGCCACACTGTCACCCAAACAGAAAAATGACAATGACCTTTAATTTTAACACAGCTGCACTAAAACATTAGCAGGCCGAGCCAAACTAGCCAGTGACCGCTGTTCCTCCATCGCACTGGAAAAGTAGTTTTGTTTTCATTCATGCAGGATCTGCGATAGTCAGCCTTTTGCTTCGAGAAATCAGATTACAGGAACACCTTCTGCCCCATTAAGCACTTTCTATCTGAGTAACAGGAAGTCACTGATAAGCCTCTCACAGCGCACAGGATGTATTTCTTTTTCTGTGTGGCACAAACGTTTCAGCTTTCAGTGGCTCAACTCTGTAACTCTCCAGCAGAAATTAACCAGTAAATCCTTAGTAGTAACAAAAATACACTTTTTTTTTTAATTTTTAGTTTTGTTTAATTTAGAGTTTGGAGTTTGTTTTTGCATAAACGTAAAGTATTTTTCAGACACAGTATTTTATATTTATTATTGATTTAGGGTAACTGTTGTTAAAGGGCTTTGTTGACTGCTTTTTTCTGATTGGCTGATGAACACAGTCTGAGGTGTGCGAGCTTACACGGTAATTACTGACAGATTACAGATGGATTTACAATACTGGCTAAATTTGGTCAGATAATGTAAACCTGATCAATTCATTCATTATCTATACCTGCTTTATCCTGACACACAGGGTCACAGGGGTGCTGGAGCCTATCTCAGCTGTCAGTCACTGGGCGAGAGGCGGGGTCCACCCTGGACTGGACGCCAGTCAGTCACAGGGCTGACATAGAAAGACAGACAAACCACTCACACTCACATTCACACCTAGGGGCAATTTAGAGTCGCCAATTAACCTAACCTGCATGTCTTAAGATTGTAAATCTGATGACTGATTTTATTCTGTCTTTATTGGGAACTGAGACTGGAGACGAGAGACGGTTATATAGACTGTGTCTTCACCACTTGTTTCACTAAACTTGGCAGATAATCGTAGGATTACAGAAAACTATTACAAATATGTTTTTACGTCATATTTTACATGAAATGATAAATACTAGCGAGGGTTTTGATGGAAAGAAGATTAACGGCTGTTGTGAAAGTGAAGAGGAAATACGCTTTTTCTACTGAATATATTTAAACACGTCATGGTAGAATAAGCCAAAAGGTGCAAACAATGAAATGAATAATGGCTGAATTCCATTTAGCTGCTGCAGGTCCCAGTTTTGCTGGTTCACTGTCACAGCTGAATTTAAGAGAGCCATCATCAATGTTTTTAGTAACACTTGCACTTGATGTGTGAATTGTTAATAATAAGTGATATTCGTTGCTCAGTGTGTCGCTCACCCTCTGTGTAGCGGTATTCGGCAGCAGTGAGAAGCCGGTGCCGGTGCTCGGGGTCTTTGACGTTCAGCTCTATCAGGTGTTTCTCCTGCAGGTGCAGCAGGTCCTCCACCGTCTGGTAGCCGTTTAGCAGCAAGGCCGAGGCGTACTCCTGCAACAACAACAGAGGTGTCTTGATTAGCATCAACACAAGCGGTGTGTTTGAGCTGAAGAAAAAAAAAAAGCCCAGCGGTGAACACAATCACCTTTCATCAAGTTTCACATTGTATCTGTTTCACCTCAAAATGTTTCCAAAGGTAAGTGTCTCGTTTCAGACTAGAGATCAAAGAAATTTGATGATGTTTTTATCGACATAAATCTGTGAGGGGGCGGTATGAAAGTATAGCAGCACTTTATGTTACAATTGTTTAACTTTAAGATGATTTCTTATTAAATCTAAATTTGCAGTACAGTTTTTCTTGTATATTTGAGGTATTTTGATGAAAGTTGCACTTCATGCTTATTTGAACCCCACAGACGTGTTGGATCAGATTGGGAGAAGCATGAGAAGAGTTACTTCTCATCATGTAAGCTTCAAAACAGAAGACTTGACTGACTACTCTTTTGACTGCTCTCCCCTGTTCCAGCCAAAACTCCAAACGAAAAGAAACAATGGCAGGCGAGTAGATCTGAGTCTTCACCTTCAGATTCAGTCGCTCCAGTAACTCCAGCAGTGTTTTGGGACGAGGTCTTTTGCACAGCTTCTGTTGTCTGATTTTGGGAGCTTCCTCTTCTTCCTCTTTCTCCACCAAAACGTCTACATAGATAAACTTGAAGCTGCCCACTTTGTTGTTCAGCATGCCTGTCCATATGCCCATGGGGGGCTTGCTGATGATGTTGATAATGTCGCCGACCTGGAAGAGGAAAAAGTATCGGTGAATGCAGAGAACTGTTATCTTTGTTCGTTAAAAGAAGCACACACATTGGGGCTGTAGTCAAAACGGCGTCGTATCTGACCTTGAGTTTAAGAGAATCTGTGTCATACGGACTGGGAACGAAGTCTGTGTGGACACGAGCTCTGCCACAGAACTGTCCCTGATAGGAGCCGTCCTCCTCCAGCCTCAGACTGTCTCTCTGACCAGACCCAGCCGACTCACTGGTCACGCCACCTAAACCCACAAAACACGTACATGCATTGATGAGCGGTACTTGCAAAATCTTTTCTTGTGTACGAAAGGACTTGTATAACCTCATATTTCGTCACTATGTACTATCTCGTCCCAGGCTTGCAGTGTTCACAGATACTCACTAGAGGAGCTCTGGCCGCTGTAGAGACTCTCCAAGGAGTTGCTTGTCTTTGCAGAGTTTTTCTCAGCTGGAGGGCCACTCTCTGTCTCTGCCTCCGGGTCTTTGTCTGTGTCGTCTCCCTGGGAGGAGAAATCACAAGTCACGTCACAGAATACAGACAAACCTTTTGATCCTCAGTCAGTCGCACTGGAGGTGAAATGTTGCAGATTCCAGTAAACCGATGGAGTGCATCCATGTGAAAGTAAAAGACAATATGGAAACTAAAACACAGTGCTTCAGGTGGGGGTATAGCTTGTGAAAGTTGCAAGGCTAGTCAAGGGTTTCATCATATCTCTCCATCTGTGCTACAGTGAAACACCAAAGCGCAACAAGACACTTTTCGTTGTAGGTCAGAGTGAAGCGCGTCATTTCAATATTGCCAGAAACAAGCGTCACATATGAGGATGTGGGTTTATGTGAGATGAATGTGACAAGACTCTTGAGAAAAACAGCACAGGTTTGCTGTAACTGAGGCTGCATCTCTGCGAATCTGGACTTTTGTGTGTTGAGGGGGTTGTTTGATTATTTGTGTGTTGATGTACTTCTGTACCCTTGAATTACTAATTTAAGCTTTACCCCTTGTACTTGATTCTGATAAAAAGTGGAGGCTGCGTGTGTGTGTCTATCTTCCAGTGACTCACAGTCTCCTCAGAAAAAGACTTGGCGTGTTTTTTGCCCATCTTTCTGCGCATAGTCAGTGAAATTGCCTTCATCTTCTTCCCAAGTCCGGCTGATTTGTTGGTGTCCAAACTCTCACATTCTTCTGTGAGCTGTGCAAAGAAAGAAGAGAGTCAGTGTGGCTCATGTAGTGCTGTATTAATGTAGTGCTGATATTAAAGACAGCACATTTAGAAAGTCATTTTTTTGTCCGAACAGCTTGTACTTCTGCTCCAAAAACATAAAAATGCACCACTTCCTGTGCAGCAGAGGGGTTTTCCCCAAATGAATCTTGTTTTCCAAAGTCAAAGTCATACAAAACACCTGACTGTACCAAGGCTGCAAATATTTGTTTGTGGGCATAGATGAAACATGTTAACCATTATCTGCTATTAAACATGAGTTGAAAACAAATCCACAAACCATAGTCGTTCCATTTTCCTCTGGTTTGGCTTGTGACGAGTGATGTCTGAGACCCTCAAACCTGCCGAAGCTCGTGGAGCGCTGCAGGGAGGGATTCAAAGACAAAGACAAAGGATGTCATTGAGACAACGGGCATGCTTTGTGTGGCAAAGCATTGCATAACATCAAGGCGTTGCATGTGTGAGTCTTTGCCCCATCTGTCTCAGGACTCAAAAACTCTTTAAAAACCTGCTGCATCTTCACACTGTGACCCAAGACATGAAATATGATTAAAGCTTTCCAGCCTGCATTTGCTTTATAAACTGTCTGTTAATGGTTTCCATTTCTTTCCTCATCATACAAGGAACTTCAGCCAAAAGCAAACAGTACGTTTGTGTGTGTACCACTGTTCAAGGAGTGTTTCGAAATTAGCGCTAACAATATGTGGTCCATTTGTGGTCGTGCTGAATCATGCAAAGGAGAAGATATATGTCCCCATAAAGGCACACCAACAAACACATCAGCATACAAATTGCATAGATTAGTACATAAATGAAACAGTTGTGTCCTCACAGGGCTGCTGACGTGCACTCATAGTGGCTTTACCCCGGCTCAGTTTTAATTCTTTCCTCTTTTTTCCCCCCCGTCCAATTTTCATAAAACTAAGAGTCAT
The DNA here is from genome assembly GCA_023238725.1 of Scortum barcoo. Lineage (NCBI taxonomy): Eukaryota > Metazoa > Chordata > Actinopteri > Centrarchiformes > Terapontidae > Scortum > Scortum barcoo. The sequence goes on from CM041552.1 coordinate 21,422,088, forward strand.
TATAATCTCTCCCAACTCCCCATCATCGGCGCAGCAGCGCACCAAAATAATTATATAAATGAATAATCCCTGGAAATCCTGGTTAAATATGAACTCCATACTCCTAGACGGCCCTGTGGACTGATTTAATGCGGCGGTGTCTGCCATGCCCACATTTGACTCCAAATTGTGGGAAAATACAGCAGCAGAACTGAAGGTTTTTTTTTAAAGTTACATGTTTTTTTCATATTGTTTGTATTTTATTGCCAATGTTCGTCAGTTTTCACCTGATGTTAACTCGTCTTTTAGTGATCAGTCAGTACTTTACAGTATTACTCATCTTTGCAGCCTTTAAAAATAAAGCGTTTCAGGTTTCTTTTTATACATTAAATTCAACTACAACTTGTTCAAATTCTCTCTCTTCCTCTTGACAACACTCATCACTTTTCAAGTGACTATGTCAAAAGTGAGTGTTGGACATCTTATCTTCCAAAAAAATGCTGTATCTGTAGCTGTAGTTAATTTCATGCCATTAAGACCTTCACCTACCTTTGGCTTGTTGCTCTTTGTTTTGTCTGACACATTGGAGGCCGCCCTCTGTAACATTTTCTTCTCTTTTTAGGTTATTCTCAAATCTCAGTTGCTTGCTCTTCTCTTCTCTTAACCCCGCTCTCCTGACTGGCAAGCGTTAACTAGCTCTGAGGCTGTCTGTCTGATGGGCTGGCTGGCCCACTTCCTTACAACGCACAGGATGTGAGGCAATTGGCACTGTGTTTCTCGTCGCAGTGTCGCTTTGAAAGGGAAAAATACAAGTGTCTGAGCTTGCATTTTGTGGCCATCAACAACCACTTCCAGGAACGGCCGTGTTTAAGTTTTTATATAATTGTGGCATTTGTTTTCTTTAGAAGATATGAGATATGCTAGTGAGAAAGAGCATGTGTGATATCTACAACAGTATTGCGTTGTTGAATTACTGTGGTCGATCTGGCCACAATGTCACTAAATATACCTCAATCAGATAACCACTGGAGTGACTCTAAAGGTATCAGTGTTAGTCTTACATCCAGTTGAACTTACAAATTATATTTTTTTTTACATGGCATAAACATTATAGTAAAAGCTGGTTTGTTTTTTTATTTTATGGATAAAATAGAAAAAAGTTTAGATTTTTCATTCAAATCAATTCAAACTTCACTATCCTTCAAAATGTTCCTCCTATAGCAAAGGGGAACTTGGTTATTGTAATTATATTTTTGCATCTATTTCTTAATATGGGTGAATGCATTTGAGGAAGTGCTGATGTATGACAGAGGAACAGCTGAAAGTGGTAACTTTGCTCTGTCGAAACACTTTCCGGTTCATCTCTGCTCTCAATATGGAAGTGAACACATTTCATTGTGTGTCTTAGAAACTTCTTAGAACTTCACTGTCAAATGAGAAGTGTATGCTGCTGTGGATTTTTTTTTTTTTAAAAGGTTTGAACGTCACAGAATAACTACCTGTAAACTCCCTACAAAACAGTGGGATGGCAGCTCATTGCTCCACAGGATCCTTAACTGTTGTTAGTCATTGCTCTGATGTTGCCATGTGGGGATTTGCCGCTGTGTTTACATCGGAGGGGGTTTCAATCGGTCATTTGTAGAAAAGGGAATTCTGCAGACAAAACCATTGCCTAATCCCACTGCTTGCAATCAGCCGTAAACTCCTGTCAATCCAGATTAAGGCTTCTAATCTATTACTTCAGAGGCTCCCGGGAGAGGCAGTTGTTCATCTAAAGAGTTCAAAATGAGATATCTACCATTTGAAAAAAGCACCTGATCTTTGTTGAAATATTTTAAAGCTCTGATGATCTGCTCCTCTGAATTTCTCCCAGAATTATTAATAAAATTAGTCTGAAATCGCTTTCAAACAGTTCTGAAGAAGAGGATAGATTTGGGATTTTTTAAAATCTAATATCATATATGGTGTATATGTACCTCATAGTAAATAAAATTGTAAAAGTATAACATGTTTAGAACCTCATAGTAATTAAAAATATAATATTTAAATTGACAATATGGTAAAGGCCCATGGGTAAAATAATTTAAAAGTGAGCAGAACAAAATGAACTTTTCTTCTTGTAGGGAAGCTATGAGGCCATAATCGTGGGATTCATGACGTCGTCACCATCTGACATGACAGTTCATCTGTAAGAACCCCTGACACTATATATCCATAGGGATCTTGTAATCTCCACTCCAGATCATCCTTTTCATCTTGAACCATGTTCATCTATTGTCCCCAAGCTTTAATGACGATGATGATGCCGGGTGCACGCAAAAACGCTGACCTCCAAGGTCAATCTGCACTGTTGTGTGTTATTAAGACTGTGTGACCATTGAACTCTGAGCACTGAACAGCGACTGAACCAAGTTTAATCTGAAAATGAATTACCGACTAAATCCCACAAATTTCTCATTCAGACAGCCTGACAACAAGGACCTGCTACTGGGTCTGTGGGGTTCAAGAGGTTAGATTAAGATACTAAAATTATTTTATAATGTGGTACCTGCTAGTATCTTTAAGAGATACAAGCACATTGTAAGAGCATGGAATCACAAAGGAAAGAAAAGTACTTTAAATAAGATGCCTCATTATAGCTGCATAGTGACCAGTGCTGTAAAACTGCAGCACCTCTGAAGTGTGCATGATGTAACAGAAGTTATGAATCAGAACTTTTTAAATGAATAAGGGTCTTAGAAACATAAGAGAACTTACATTTGGGTCTGATAGATCCACATCTGTGACAGATCGCGGCACCTTTGGAGGAATCTGGGCTTTACAGTCCCGTTTCAAGCTGTCACCCTGGGTGTCCCCCTGCTGCTGTCTGCCTTCCCACTCCTTCCCATTGGGCGTCGCAAAGTCATGGGAGTACACGCGGTATTCTGTGAGCGGCCTGCGGCAGGTGTGCTGGACGGTCCCCCAGGAAGGACTGCTGTCGCCTGGGTTACTCCAGCGCTGGTGGTGTGTGTGGGTGGGCGTCGCTCCACCAGGGAGGCTGACCATGTCTGAGCTTCTGCCCGGGGTGGTGTTCTCCTGAGCGGGGAGGGTGGAGGACTTGCCTAGGTAGGGCCTTCTGTCAGACCTGTATGGCACGTCCAGATAGTGGGGTCCCACAGGTGGGCTCATAGCGCATGGTGGGGAGTGCACTAAGAAGACGCAAAGTAATGCTGCTTAGTCTCTTTAAACATTTACTGCACAACAGACTAGTGACAAAGACACAGCCAAAAAGTGTTTTGCACTTTGTTAGATGGAGGAGACCGTCTGTGACACTTCAAACACTAAAGCAGCACCGGAAAGAGGAGGTGGAAATTTGAAGATGGTCCAACGGGCCAATCAGAGCTCTTGTGGTTTTGACCTGTGTCTCTGTGTACACTATGTGTAGTTTTAACAGATGCTTGTGTGCTATAAAACAGGTCTTTGAGTGCCTATGCTGACCACAGACATCAAACTGAAGGTGTTGCAACACTTGAGAGCACAGAGGCATAATTCACAATTCACCAGAGCAGAAACATCACAAACTAGAGTTGCTACATTCTGACAGATACTGCGACTGCAAGCGCAAGGCTGGTTGAGTCATGCTGGGTGAATGAGTCACACAGACGGTAGAGAGGTCAGAAAGGATAGTGAGGGGTAGCAGGGGGCAGTACGCTTATCTTGCTATTGTTGTCGAAAGGGATCTCACCTGTGGAGTTGTGACTTTTCTTTGACCCTTCTTTGCCGCTCTTCCCACCTGGTTTCTTTCCGGGTTTTTGGCTTCTTTTGACGACAGGCTTGGACTCTGTTGCCCCTCCCTTGGCATGGACGCTCTGCAGAGATACAACACACAACAGATATAAAGACTTTTGCTCCAAAATCTCAAAAATTGCTCAATAAAACATTCATCTCCCCATAATACATAATTATATGCTAACATTTTATTAGTCTGTCTTTGGTGTCAAATTTTGGACAGGTCCCAGAAGATGAATCATATTCTGAACTTCTCCTCTTCCTCCACCACAAGGTTAACATTGCTGTTTTTCATTGATATATCTGTTGGGTTGAGTTTTGTGACATTTGGGTCACATTACCCTCAGGAATTTTTTTCTAACAATGTTGGTCGTCCTTTCATTTCCCATCTTGTGCAAACATCAGGCAAGAGCTTTCATGCATATTTTGGTTTGTGGACAGATACCTGCTGAACTAAATAAAGATAAAAACCCCATTACCAACAAGAGCATTGTCACAGACTCACAGAGCTGTGTGTGGTTATTTCTAAACAGGTTAGACTCTACCAACTTCTACCAAATCTCATGTGGGTCATGTGGGTTCTTTTAGCACATTGTGAGGTGCCGAGAGCTGCTGCTGATCCACTTCTGGCAAGCTCTGTTTTGTTTGCTTCTCACTATGATGGGTATTAGTCAGAATGGGCACTGGGTGACCTGGCATGGGGCCTCTAAAACCTCTCCACCCCAAAACATACACACACACACACACACGCACACACACACGCGCACACACGCAAACACGCACACACACACTCACGCACACACGCACGCACACACACCCATGCACGCACTTTTGCACGCACGCCACACACACACACACACACATATAGTCCTCCTCTTGCTGTCACATCTGTCTTTTGCCATGTGGCTCAGAGATTACACAGGGAGCAGTACCCCTCTTTGGGGCCATCTGCACTGTATTAAAACCCAATCAGCATTTGAGTTAAATGATTGTGCCATTTAGGCCACCAGAGTGGATGTCACAAGCAGGTGGCAGCCTGAAACTCAAATTGACACAAAAAGGCCCAGAGTGCCATGTGAGTGTAAGTCCGTACTGCAAAACGACTGCTGCAGCAACGCATTCATTTTTACTGTCATCAGTCTGTGACGGGTAATGATTTTATTTAAAGTTGTACTGGTAACAGCAGTGTCACATAAACTTTAACAGAAGAACAAAATGATCTCAGAAACAGGGTCATGCTCTTCCATGTCACTACTGTTTGCTGGATTTGGCTTCCAATTGAACATAGCATTGCATGATTTTTGCATCGTTGTTTGCATGGAGATATCTCTTAAGTGAGATTTTTGATGAGTGACGGTGGCTGAGAGGACTGCAGCAAGCCATTTTTATTCTCACCTGGCTCGATTGCCGTTTCTCCTTTTTCTTTGTGCCTGAATGATGAGCTCCTTTCCCTTCTTTGGTTTCTGTTCTGTGTTTGGTCTTCCTCGTCTCTAGAGGGACACAAGATATTACGAGACATAGCTCATCAGGTTAGTGAAACATTGGAAACCCCCCCAAAAAAAGACAAATCCAAGAGGAAACCACAAGAGGAAACTGATTTATTCCCGTATTTCTCTTCAGTAATAAAGGGAAGGTTCACAATCGTTCAAGTGTCTTAAAACAACAGTCACGTGCTGATATGAACATTAAATAGTTTTTACTGGTGTCATCATTCCTTCTGTTCATAGTGAACAATAAAAGATGTTATCCTGAAATCCAACTGAAAGTGATGGAGAACAAAATCCACAAGCCTCATTTTGTTCAAAAATGTAAATGTATTATCTGAGGCTTTTCCATAAAGTAGAAATCTTTTTTGTGTAAAGCCCCCTTACCGTGTTCATCTCTATCCTTTAAAACTCCACTGTAGATTATAACAACATGCTTTGTGTTTACTATCACATGTGACTGTTGCAGGCCCACGTAACATTTTGAAATACTCAGTCATTGGGAGTACAGATTTTGGTGGTGAATTGGTTGGAAAGGCCAGTCCATGTCTTCAGACATCACACTGTGTGTGTCCGAATGAAGGTTGGCATAAAGATGAGCTTGACCTATTTATTCCCTATTTACCTTCATTGTGATTGTTGGCGATGTGGACTAAATCTTCTCGGCTCTTGGCGGGCTGCCAGACTGCAGTATTACAGCCGGGGTCATCTGCTGTCAAGGGAGACAAATCACAAACATTGAGGATTTTTAGGGAAAAGTAAGAATGATCTACATGTGACAAGGTCACGGATAGCCTCCTTGTAGGTTATTGGAGCTTTTAACCTAAATTGTAGTCAACAGCATTTTCTCAGCAGCTTTCGCAGAGGTAAATTATTTCACTGTAGTCTTTATGATACAGGTGAATGCACTGGTAGCAACACAGGAGCTGACATTGTTTTTCATGTGATTCATGTTGAGTCAGCACACTTAACCACAGAGACTTCCTTACTGCTATCAGATCAAACTCATACAAGTCTAAAAATTAATCCAGCTTTCCGACAAAACACTAATGTTGTTTTGTACTCACCCAGAGCTTCATTATCTGATGCAGATTTGGATACGTGTGTTCTGAAAATAAAATCAACAAAGGATATTATGCAACTGCCTCTAATTACAGTTTGAGTAGATGTGTTCTACAAACAACAAAATCCCACCGATGTAATTGTTTGTTTGTTTTTTTTATAATGTCCAGTGACTTAGCACAAAGTATCACAAAGATGACCATAGAGCACACGAATCACAGCTCATTAGAGTAAGAGCTGATGCCCCGTCGTGAGAAAGTTGTCTCATGTTGTGCAGAGGCGCTCATGTGTGAAAGTGTATTCTACTTTTTCTGTCTCCAAAGAGCACACTCTGTGACCACAAAGTCGCATTTCCTTTGAAGTAAAGCCGGGGTAGTAAAGGTGTTGAGGCGAATGGGGACTCTAAGTAGGTGGGCCCTGAATCCGCTTAGTTAAACTAGCCCAAAGCCATAATCTGCCTTCTGTGCCGGAGAAGTCCGCTTCTCAGAAACATTCACTACCAATCCAGCTGAACAATATATGGAAAGCTTTTTTTCCAATTGCGTCTAATGGGCTGTCAATCCCTCTTCCTAAAACACAGCAATGTATTGGCCATACCAAATGAAGAAAAGATGAGGATGAGGAGGGGAACGTCTCCCTGTCTGCTCTGCCACAGGAAGGATTTACAGTATTAACCCTCAGTGAAAATAGATACGGGGCGTTTCAAGCCATATTATTACTCTATGGGAAAGCCCTTTCACTTGCATGGCAGATTTTCACTGCGGTTTGCACACACAGCCAACAAAATAAGTGAAATGAAGGTCATACAGCCTGCGTTTCTGGCAGGATTATGGTATTTTTCATTCAATTTCATTGTCTGTTTAGAGCAGAATGACAGATGGATAAAGGTAAAACAATATAGGATAGATTAACCTTTGCATTAAAACCACTGCAATTTGATGCAACTATCACCATGTTTGCAAACTTGTGTCTAGTTCTCTGGTGAGCTCACCTTCTTTTCTTTTTAGTCGAGTTGGTCCGCTGCACCTGAGGCATCTCCTGAAAGAAATCAGTCAGTTAGTTAGTGTTTAACAGTCTACAGAAAATGAGACATATTATCACACATTCAAATGGATTTCGTAAGACTCACATTGAGATTTATTAGCAAAAGTGACTTTTAACTTACACGACAAGCTTGAATTAAAAGTTCTGAATTGTCTGTTCAGCAGCAGCTGTCAACTTTGTTTATCATCTCATAATCAGCTTCATTATATACTGATGGCGTGCCCCCATACAGTTTCCAAGCCATGTGGCTCCACCATTCACAAATCTGTACAACATGCACGTGTGTGGACATGCTTTTGTGTGTGTTTTGTACACACAGTAGTATGCGGCCCTCTCACCATAGAAATAGATCTGCCAGAGCCTCGCCACTTTGTGTTGTCATCCAGCAGGACTGCCGGACTACAGGAGCGGCTGCAAGTGCGGCTAGAGGAGCGGCTGGGGATGGGCGGTGGTGGACCATCACTGGAGCTCCTGCGTTGCCTCATACAAGCTGTCCATAGAGCCCTCCTGAGACCATGCGAGCAGACAGACAGACACACAGCTGTTAGACAGGCACAAGTACATGAATGGATTTCATCCATCCTGTTGGATTATGTCTAATAACTACTAGCGATGGAGTACACAGTGTGCACATACCAAGCAGGTTTAATAGGTTATACGCTTTATTGCAGTGGTAAGGAAATGTTAAGCTTTACAATAACTACTTAGTCGAACCTCAGGAATGAAAAAGTCCTTTACAAATGTGAAGCACCCACATCAAGTTAAAGAATGGTTGTTTCCAGAGAGCCTGACACTGAGATAACCCAAATAAATGTACGAGGCACCCCACATGAATCCTTGTTTCACTGCAAACAGATGTAATGCATTACAATCGGAGTCTTGAGGATTTGATGATATGACTGCAGGGATATGCTGCTAATGCCGCTCCAAAAGACACAAGACATTTTGTGGATTACAAAGTGTTAGGCTTGTTTGGATTCTTTCTAGGAAGGAATAACCGATTTCTCTCGTCATCCGTCTCGTCTTGCCCACGAACAGGACTGACAGATGGCCAGTTTTGGTGACAACAAAGTATTGCAGATTCCGTAATATAATATCCCTTTACTCATCCTTTTAATAGTAATATGTTGAAGCTTGGATATGAACATGTAATGTGTGAATTTTCACCCATTTCACCCAAACTCCATTTAATTCAGATGAATTAATTTCTCCTTTTTGTGCCTTTAACCATTGTGCCACAGTCACCTGAAACTGAACCACATGCTTATAAAATGTTGCTTTTAAACATCTCCCGGTTGAGAGTGTCAGCGTACACGTGACGCCTGAAGTGCATCGAGAGAGGACAATCAGCTCAATCCTCTGTTTACTGTGGCAAGATGTTTGTCAATTATCCTGATTATTGGTCAACACCCCCTGACATCTGTCTGACGAGTTTCTGCATACGTGCCCACGTGCGACTCGACAGCTGCAGCAGCATCTGACCGACCATATGTGTGACTTGTGCATGCGCGCGTATGTGCCAGCACACACATGTCGCTTCACTTACTATGGCTTCCTTTCTGCTCTCTCCTTTAAATCACAAACACATCTACTAATACATACACTGCCACTGTAGTACTACTGTATCATATTATTGTTATTCTTATGTTGTTCATAATGATAAATCCAAAGAAAACACTCAATATAAAGAGGATCTGTCTCATCATTAAACACTTAATGGATTGATGTTCTGACTAGACTTTAATTAATCATCCTGATTATTGGTCAACATCCCCAACATCTACTACTACATACATTGTGCTACTGTATCATACTACTGTCATTCCTGTGTAGTACATAGTGGTAAATCTAAGGAAGACCTATTGTGGTAGAGACTTTTAGGTAATTTTTTTACATTTTGAGACAATGCGGTTGTGCCAAAAGATCAACTCAGTATCAGCAGGATATTTGTGATGATTAAACAGTCACAGGTTGAATGATTTTACTACCAACACTAACTAAAAGTAGGAGTCTCACTGAGGTTGCTGTGATTTATCTATCTATCTCTATAAAAACCTTGTACATGTTTCTCCACACTTCTTACACAGCATGTTATCCTTTACAGATATTCAGTGTACTCAGAAGCTCACATTTGCATCACAGGTATAAGTGCTCTTTCCCTCAACTACTCACATGCAGGCTTGCTCGGTAGATGCAGAAAATCAAAGCGCGTCTCTTACCAGTGAAAAGCAGAAAAGGTTCATGTTGGCCGAGAGGAGTCTCGCCGGTGCGTGTGATGGAGGTGAAACAGCGAGCTGAGTGACAGCCAGAGACTGAGCGACACAACAGCTCAGCGTGAGCCCAGCCCGGGCCGCCTGCTGTCTTCTCAGATTAATACCACAGTGAAATCCCTCCACTAATCCAATAGATGGACCACCATTACTCCACCAGCTGAAGCAGCCCGCACTCTTGACAACAAGCCCATCATTGGTGGAGAAACAGGATTCTTTGTTTTGAAGCTTTTTTTTTTTCTACAGGGAAGCAGCCATGCTCTTTTCTAATCCACAGCAGTGAAGAAAGTATTAAATCTTTTACTTATTATATTCTTTACTTATTATATCCTTAAGTGAAAGTACCAGATAAACTATTTAAAAGTACTCTATTACAAGGAGAGGTGCTGCATTTAAACGTTGCTTCAGTAAAAAATTAGTAAAATGGATTAAAAATAACAATACTGTGAAAACATCGGATTGGAATATTATTATAAATAGCATTAAATTATTTATACTAATATATTAATGTGTTATCAGTCTCCTACTGTTGAAGCTGGTGGACCAAGCTTTTAACTACTTTATATACTGGTAGTTTTAATCCCTGCTCTCCTCTGCGCAAAAGGTCACAAGATAAATCTGGGGGGTCTTCAGATTATTAATGAAGACAAAAAAAAGAGAAGGAAAAAAAAAGTGTTCTGCTACAAGTCACAGTTATGCAATTATTGCTATTATTTATTTTATTTCAGTTTTTGTTTTAATTGTTTTTTTCTCTTCTTTAGTTTTTTTGTCTTTTTTTTTGTTTTTTGAGGGCTTGCACCAGCGCTCCCTCCAGCAGGTGGCACCCTAGGTGACCGCCTATATGGCCTATGCCGAGAGCCGGCTCTGGTCTCATCCTCACACCATTTTAATGTATTTTTCATCAGGGTATACAGTCACTGTGTATATCCAACCATTCCTGCTGGAGGAGTCCCAAAATGACAAAAACTGCTTTGATAATATGTTAAAAAGCAAACAAACAAAAAACCCACTGCAGTCATCATTTAGACATTAAAACAAACAAACTTGGGGCATACTACTGTACTTCTGACAGGCTCAGCCACAGCTCTTTCCTGTTTCTCTTCATGTCCTGAATGCGGCTTTGTGTGAGTAGCTTCTTCGGAAATCACAGTGATTCCTCTGCATGAGGGAAACTTGCTCACAGTTGGTTTGTGGGGGGGGAAGTCACCTAAAAATGATGCAAGAAAATAAACAAAAGATGTTTCACATGCAGTGATTTGATTTTTGTGACGTCATTTAGTCAATCTTTGTATCTTTTGTGTACAATACGTGGATTAAGCGGTAACACGTTAAGGGTAAAGGTTGTGGTCTATTAATCCACCAGTCATCCACATCTGATATCTGAGCTGCCCTGATGTGGGGAAGAAACAGCTGGAGAGATTAACACTTATGACCTATATTTTCATGCTGACGTGACGTGTTGATTTTCTATAAGTGGAACAATCTGTGATGGTGTGAGTGTTTGGAATCCACCCAGCTCGTTCAGCTCGTTCATTTTTGTATTCTCATGTTGTATGTTTGTCTTTGTGACCTGGAGTGAATGCCTTTGTGTTATTTCAGCAACAGGAAGCACATTTTAAATGAAACCCAAGTCCAATGTGAAGGAGCTTTAATAATCAGAGGAATATCATGGGGTAATAGATGCCAAATAATCACTTCAGCCCATTTTGCTAGATATTTCCTCAATAATATTCAATTGCACGCTGACACGTCGATCTGGCGGCCTCTGAATGACTCGCGTTCCACAGGGCTTTGATTCTGGGTGGGGCGTGGCCGTTTCGTCTCTGAAGACAAAAGTCAGTGAATGCTGCCGGGCAAAATGTGCTCACCAGCCACAGGTATGATCAACAATGTGGTTGGACTTCGTGTGCTTGTTCTCTTGTCTACAAAAAGAGAAATGAAAGGTGACGGTAAATGAAGAAGAACAACATTCCTTCAGCGTCAAGTCATCTGGAGCCTTTATAGCATTAAGTGGAGTATATGTTTGTTTGTTTTAAACACACACACCGGATTACTGTGAGGCCTTTAGGATGACTGATCACACGGTCGCCACTTAAAACCCATCTTGGCCCCTTAGAGCCACTTGGGTTAACATGCATGGGCCATAAGGAGCTCGTCTATAGATTATTAGCCTGGCTGGTCCGAATCTACCCCAAATGAATGTATAGCTACATGTTGGCTGTAAGATAATTGACTAGATATTAATCAAATTTGTAGAAGGCAACTGACTGTTAGCTCAGTTTAAAGGCACCCTGTGGAGTGTCTTGTGAACAAACATAGTTATACTTTTATTGATTTATCATTTTATTTGTATAGCTCTGAAGCCTAATGAAATTGAAGCTTAATAACCATGCTGACTAAATATTCTTCTTCATAAAACATTTACAGTGCACTGAGTATTTTCTGAATCAATCTGTGTAAAACTCTAAACTGAGCCTTTTCATTCTTCACACAAAGGCAGATTTTTTTTCCTGCCTCACCTGTAACAAATGACAGCTGACACAAATGGAGGAGATCACATCAAAGATTTATTCATTAATTTGTGTAATCATTCTGAAACTCCCCAAAGAGAGTCCAACTTTATATTACAGACAGACAGAAAGACAGACAGCGTCCCACTTAGCAGGAGGCTGCAGCAGTGACCCACTAAGTGATATCAGGCAGGGATTAAGTGTGTGTATGTGTGTGTGTGGTGTCCCTGCTCACAAAAAAAAAAAAAAGACAACTCATGGCTGTGATTACCAGGGTGTTGCACAGTTTGAGAAGACAGAACAATTCAAGATTTGATTTCACTGTAACTGCAAACAAAATCAGGACAAATCAAGGACAGAACAATGACATTAAAATCCCACAAATCATCTCTAAGTTTGTTCAGATTGAAGTAATTTGCTGTTTCATAATTATTTTGATTGAACAGAAAGTGAAAGTGGATGCTGAACGATGCCTCATTACTCGCAGAGGTTTTCTTCGCAGCATTTGGTGAAATAGTCCTCGGCGCAAAACTCCTCGCAAGATCGAGAAAGCATGTCGCCTGTTGAGAAACAAATATGGAATATGAAATATGGTTTTCCCAAAAAAGATAAACACAAACAAAACAAAGCGAAAGCAGAAGAATGAGTCCTACATACCTTTTTTAAAGGTTTTGCAGTACTTATGTTCTGTCCCGCACTCGGTCACCGTCTTACAGACGGTGTCGCGGTCATCCTCACAGGTGTAGCATGTGAGCGTGAGCACTGATGAGAAGACAAAATCCATCAAAACTCACTTAATATTGCAACAATATTACCAAGAAATACTGGAAAGATTTTCAGGAGACATTTTCCAAGCCTTGTAGAAGAAACAGTACATAACAGTATTTCTTTTTAATCTAATTTTGACTTTTGCTTTTCATTAAAATGATGCAAAAATTGAATATAAACTTCCCTCACCTTGAGTGCCACACAGCAGCAGGAGCAGTGTGAGTAGCAGGACCTTCATGTTGTCAGGTGGTATGTGGACAAACCTCTCGCACTGACACCTTTATACTGGCAAACAAACACACCCCTCAAATACCAAACTAGAATTGAATCATGCATTTCCTTGTGTGCGATATACCAGTAACTTTTTTTCAGCGCTATTGTACCACTGAAAAGACGACACCTGAGCAAACAAAGACTGGTTTAATCGGCTTTATACTTCTTTCTGTACAGGGTGTTGTGTTGCAGGAGGGTCAGCTAAGGTTGCTTTTAACCCTCTCCTGTGGATTATTGATAATATCATTTGTGACTTCCTGAAAGTGGAACAGGATCATATCTGTTAATTTCAGATCTTACAGATCTTACTTCTGGTGTATCACACCAGAAGTAGAAGTACTCAAGGCCTAATTTTGTCCTGGCACCAGTGAGAAAACATCTTTCTGGCAACAGGACAACAATATATGGAGTTTGTTTTGTTTGTCTTGGCTTTGTCGGCCTGCTGCTCCGCATTATATTCATACAGCTACTAAATTACAATGGTCGAGTTTGGTTTCATTTCTTCTTCTTGAGAAACTGAACTGTCCTTGGTGTACCCAGTTCCAGTCTGTTCAATTTAGATGCCCTGAGCTGGAAACATTTCATTTAGAGTGGGTTGATTACTAAAGGAATAAACACTCCTGCACTCTTTAACAAATTTTAACAACTTTTTTTTTAATCAACTTTTTACCAGCACAGTTACATGTGCAAGTATAGTAAGTAAGTATCAAGTATATATACTCAAGTACTGTACAAATCTGAGGTACTCATATTACCAGTGTATTTTATGTAACTTTATATTAAAGTTGTACTAAAACTGGACTCCACTCCAACTCAGAGTTAAATGTTGTACATTTACTTCACTTTTGGATCACAGTTGTTTATAACCTTTCTGTCTTGTGGAAATCATGCAAATGAGATAAAGTGATAAACCGACTGATTAAATGTTGATAAGATTTACCTGCTTCTTAAACTGAATACACTATTCAAACCTTCCTAAACTGTATTAAACAATGTTGCATCAGCTGGAAAATGCATCATCACAAAGCTGACAAAAGGCTTTTTCTGAGCTCATGAAAAGTTGACTGTTTAGAGATATGCAGTTCTCACAGGACAGTGACGGTATAATCATATGACCATCTTATAGACCATGACGCATTGCTGTAGATTAAACTACCCAACAGTATAAACAGTAGTTAAAGTCAGTAGATGATCAGGAAATGATTTAAACAAATTAATGCAGCAGTAATATTAATCTAGAAAGATAAGATATAAAGTAAAAACACTCACAGAGACAAATTCACTGCAAATGAGTACTTTTTCTTTTCATTTTTTAAGTACATTTTGCTGCCTATATACTTTTAAATAAGGTATCTGAATGCAGGTTATGTTCTGGTTATGTTAATGTTGACACTTTTATTTAAGTAAAGGATTAGTAAAATTCTTCCAGCACTGCTATTGAGTACTGTCTTTTCATTTCTGAATTAATAAATTGCCTCTTTAATATTACTGACTTGTTAACCCGAGAAAGAAATAACCAATAATAGTTATTGCATAGTATAGTATTATAAATTAGCCTATATCTACTCCAAACTCAAATGTGATTTAGTATTGCATCAAATATATCTGTATCCATCAAAACAATAATTATAACTATGACACGATAAAAAGATTTATGCTCTGTATATTTTTAACACTTTTCTGTTGTAGAGGTTTGCCTGAGTTGGGTGTGGTGTGTTCAAAAACATTTAAAAAGTGAAACCATTCAGAAAAGCAGCTGACACGTACTGAGCAGATAACGAAAGTCAATCGTCCTCTTGTTTAACAGTTGTATTGTCCTCACCTCTGGGACCCTGTGAAATGTTTGTGAGCCTGATGGCAGTGTGACATCTCTCTCTAGTGACGTCTACGGGCAACAATGTGGGAAGTGCAAGATAGCAACCAGTGCTTTATATTCATGAAGAAATAGGAGCGTCCATGTGGAGACTATAAGATGTAGTTTGTAAGTGAATACTTTGTTTCATTTTTTAACCCATTAACTTCAATCCCAAATATCTTACACTACAACACATGCTGCAGTGTTGTTGATTTTGTGCTTTTACTGCCCTCTAATGGAGTCTGCACCAGGCAAGTGCAACTGTGAGTCATTTGAAAAGACTGCATTACAAAAAAAACACTTTAAAATGCCACACCAACTCTCTTCACTCTCTTTCCTCCTGGTCAGAGTTGTACTAAAACTGGATAGGTTTAAAAAAATAAACTGAGGGAAGAAATAGTGCTGAAGAGATAAAATGAATCTTTACTTGATTACATTCCCATAAAGTCAGGATACATACAGTTACACCTCATCAGGTTTCTTATTAAAATCTTTATTTGAACATTAACTTCAGTTACAGGCAGAGCTTTCTTCTGCATCAATTCATAAATAAAACTGTATTTGGTATACTGACTGAACAAAATCACAAATGATGCACCACTCAAAAAAACTCAGCACAAAACTGACACGAATTCGGGATTCTTGTATGAGGTATATTTCATTCATAGGAATTATTATTATTGTAGTAAATCAACAAGCTAAGTGATTAATGTCCCTTTTGTGTATTGCTTTTGTCCGAGTGCTCTTTTAGTTTGACTAAATATACCCAGCTTGCAGCCTCTGATAATATAATGATTCTCAGAGAAAGGTGAAGAACAACATCAGTGATGTGTGGCATAAACTCTGAGCCTCTGTGTGAGGCCCCTCTGACATGTCATCTAAACAAAGAAGTTTAAATTAAAACATATTACAGTACACAGTGCTGCCGAAATATACCATGTAACAGTCAGTGTTTCGCAGTCACGAGTCCTGTTTCATCTTTAAGGTGAGGCACCATGTAAATGTCCTTTTCTCCAATCAGCAATCAGAGGTGTGTATGTGTATAAGTTACACTGGGCACGTTATAAACTTTTACTGTGTGAAAAGACTAAGACGTCAACTTCTCCTGTTCCTTTGTGTTTGCCACACTGTTGTCTTCAGATGTTGGTTTCTTCTTTCTGTGGAATAGAGACAGATTGTAGTGGCAAATACATACATACATACATACGTATACATATACATATATATATATACACACACACACACACACACACACATATATATACACATATATATATGTATATATATATATATATATATATATATATATATATATATATATATATATATATATATACACACATAAACACATTCCCTTTTTATATTAACTTCATCATTACAATCATACTAATCAGCCAATCATAGATTTTTATATCAGCTTTATTCTGCATTTCCCAACACATAATTGAAATCTTCTGGAATGATCAACCATGATAAACTGAGAGGCCCATTGAAAATAATGTGAGGACACCTAACAATATAGAAAAAGACAAAGAAGTCTCATGCATCATTTACTTTGTTGCTTTTATTACCTGAATCCTTCAAACTTCCTCTCACGGTAAGAGTTGCCCTTCTTCATTAGATAGAGGAGAACCATGTCACAGAAGAAAGCTCCCTGTTGAATGAAGTTTTATTCAGCAATGTGACTCTCACAACTGGGAGAACAAAAATAAATAAAAGTACAGTTTTAAGAAATTATAAATGGTACTTACAGCACCCATCAAAGCCAGACCAGAAGCAACATTGATGGCTGTTGGGATGATGCTGAACTTCCCGGCCTGTGAATAACAGTAAATGTGATTTTTAAAAAAAATCACAAAAATCATCTCAAGAAATTAAAGCTTCTGCCTGTCTTTTATTAAAAATGTATTTCATACTGCTTTTTATTAGAACCTAATATGATGATGATCCAGATGATGCTATATTTCATATTAACATGTTAGAATTGCAAAGAAGAAATTATTAGGATGAAGAAATAATCACAATTAATCCTATTATCTTGTAGATAATGTAAGCTTTTGTCAGTTTGTTATCATGTGTTGTGCGTTACATATTATATATGTAATGCACAACTTGATTAACTGTGTCATGTCACATCATGATCCTCTGGCAGAGTAAACAGCATTTCACTCTGTAAAACACATTTTCCATACCTTTCCATGCACCATGATGTTAAATCGGACACCATAAACTTTGAAAAGAGATCGAAAGCTCTCACCAGCAGCATTTTTGAAATACCGAGTGTGTCTGTTAAAGAAAAAAAAGGAATACATGGAGCCTTGAAAATATACCTTTGAATAGTTTATGCCAATGTAGGCTTCTGGACAATTTACTCTTTTCAATGTGTGTTTTTACTTGTAAAAACAGATAATAACAAACTAAATAAATAAATATTAATAATTTTTACAAAAATATTAAATAAATATTTGTCTGTGCAACATAGCGACACACCTGAAGTTAAATCCTGCTGCGATGGTTTTATTGGAGATACTGACGTCCAGGCGGGTGAAGTGGTACTGTGGATGGCAGTTGGAGTAGCCTTTGTCAAGGTCACAGTCCCACTGTATCATAATGCCAATGGAGCCACCCTGGAAAACAGAATACAGATTACATAATATGTGGCCTCTAAGCCACGTTAATTAATCATTAACATCAGTGGCAGTGGATTTCACTCTATAATGTAACATTTAGCAACCTCAAGCCTAAAAAAAAAGTAAAAGTTAATATTGTACAAGGTAACCCACATAAAAGTAACTTTGTCATATTTGCTAAAGAATCCACCATGCCCGATTAAAAAAAAACAATCAGAACAGACTATCTGACAGTGCGTCAATCTCAGACACACTGTCAGACAAACTCCCACTGAAAAACCAAGCAATGAAAAACATTTCCCCTCCAGTCAGCATTAAATATGGACAAAGCGAGACTAATTACATTACAAAATCCCTGCAGTGGAGGCCGGTACTTCTGACACTTGCAGCTACAGACAGGTTGAGATGGGGAGTGAAGATAAATCCACTTTTTTTGTTATCATAAAAGTAAAAAAAAACAGCTTCATGTCAGAGCAGAATCACAATGAAAAATTTAAGCAAACTCTTTCTTTAGTGGGCTATCATTAATTCAGTGTTATTTTCTCAGAGATCCTTAGATATCAATTCGTTTTTTTCACAACAGTCCCTGTGGTCATGGTGCTGCAGATATTAATATGATATAAGTAAAAAGAATTTGATTAACCGATTTCTTTTCCTCTTTTTTCTTCTATGCTTCACCACTGAAATGCAATAACTTTTTTTTCAGTGTTGTAGATGTGATGTGTCTGGACTGTCACTAAAGGGCCAGGTGAATTCCAGTAAAATCATGATATACTGGTATTTAAAGTTTTGTAACATTTAGTATATGCACTTGAAAAGGTTAATACTGACAAATGTGGCCATGTCCTGGAAGTTGTACCCGGCTCGTCTGGTGATGTCTCCAAGGCGGAAGATGGGGCAGTAGGGGTGGTGCTCCTCATCATATTGGACATTTCTTTAAATAGGACTCATCAGTTGTTTCTAGGACGTTGGACCTGAGAGTTAAGAAACACACAGTAGTACAGAGTGAATATGAGCGATCTCACTCTACACAACAGTTAGAAAGCTGGAGAGTGTTGAGCACATGCAGGAGGACTTACTTTGCAAATGTGAACTTGGGAAATTGGATGAAATTCTTGATGTAGATGGTGAAGTTTTCAGCATTTGTCAGCATCGGCTTTCTGGAAAAAAAAACACAAAAGGCTTGTGATTAAGTTTGTCTGACTATCAATGTACTGTTACTAACTCTAACTAAGCTCCTCAAAAACACTGAATTTGTATGATTGGAGGAAATGAAATCCATTAGAACAGAGAAATAAAAATCAATAACTTCACTTTGTTCACGTGCGCAAGGTTTTCATGTGACTGCGTTGCTCCTTACTTTGGTTTGAATTTTCTCTCAACGGGACACCAGGCGTGGATTTCACATGTGCCGGTGGAGTTTTCATCTTTTCTTAAGCACTGTCCAGTCATAATTCCTTAAAGAAACCAGCAGAATAAGACATCACATGTGAAAAGACACTACATTTGAATTTATATTGCAACAGTATGGATCATAGACAATCAATTTAAATGATTATTCTGCTATTCCTCTAATCAAATATTTATTTATCTGAATATTTTATTTCAGTGACATTCAGCACATAGACCAAAACAGACAGATGCTAATTCTCAAGGTAAGAATTACTCAGAATTTTCTTTATCCTTTGTCTAACCACTTGTGTTATTCTGCTGTTTTTTATCATTTATGTTGCTCTCATATTCAGTTATTTTGAAAATACCATGACACCGAGAACAGATTTTACCTTTCATATTTTAGAGCTTAACTCTAAGTCAACCAACTTAATGATGATTTAAAATCAGTGATGTTTTTTTCCTTACCGTTTCCAGCCTCAACCATCTTCCCCTCTTTGCATTCGTCGTCATCTCGACATTGACCACCGAGCACTTTGGGGTTCTGACAGCAAATGAAAAAAAATAAAAAGAGAAGAGGTTCACAATTAACCACAAGACATTTTTCACAAGTCACAAAGGAAGCATCCTGGATGAAAAAATCTGTCAGCACCCTGCTTGATTACAGACCCAATGTGACGTATTTTATGACCTGACTTGACTTAGTGATTTATAATCATAATTTATAATTCAAGAATCTCAAAGTATGGCTTTGTGTTTATTGCAACACATGAACATAAAAATTTAGTTAGTGGTTGTTTATGGGCATATGTTGGTGCTCTTCTTGTAGTAGATGAGCAATTACTCTTAAAAACTCTGTTTTGATTACACTTAACCGCGCCTGGCAGGAACATGATGCACAAGCCTTTCAGTAACAGGGGCACTGCAGTTGGTGAGAGCTGAAATGTATACAAGAGCAGTGTTTTATGGCTGTGCCGCACTTGTACGGCCTGCTGTTCTTCTTGGCTGCTGCACTGAGGCAGGAGACTGAGGGAGGCTGAGTTTACATACCAGGAACCCTTGTTGCCAAAGAAATAGCTGAGAGAAATGATCAACAGTATAACTGACACACACACACACACCTCTGGAAAGAGGAGGAAACTGTCAGCCTTTGTTAGAAGTTAAAAGTTTTCTGTTTTGACCAAGCACTGTAGAGCGCTGCTCTCCTGGCAGTGAAGGCTGCGCCACCACACGAGCCATTTGTTGTTCCTGCCTTAGATATCAGAGGAAGGACCAAAGACCAGTCCATCTTACTGTCTCTTACTGTCAACAATACACCCATGACTCGCAGCTTTCTAAATTACACAGTGACATTAGGAGGTTACTGTGACTGTGTGTCTGCTACATCAACTACAGCCCATCATTTCCAGCTTTTCTCGGAGCTCAAACATTAAAACGTGGCCAGTTGGAATAGTTTCCACATGATCAGACCTCAAACAGTGGACAGTAAATAAAGTTAATCATAAAATAAACACTATTAGTCTCAGGCAGCTTAAAACTGTGAGCTGAAGCATGTTTTCCAAGAGAACACATTGTTCAGACAGCACATCGTGCCCCGCAGCCAACAGAAAACTCACTTTGTAGACTTTTGTGAAAGAAAAAAACAACGTGTTTGTCTAAAATTCAATGTGGTGCATCCTGGTGTCTGTCATGACAACTGCTACATAGATTAGAATGAAAACAAATAACTCACTATCCCTTTATGGGATAGTCTGCTGGACCAGCAGCATCACGGACAGGGACAGGAGGAGAATGGACAGACTGGTGAGGAGGGCCAGCTCTGTCCTGGGATGCCCCTCTGGACTCAGTGGAGGTGGTGGGAAATGGGAGGATGATGGCTAAGCTGTCATCCCTGTTAAACAACATGTCCCACCCTCTACAGGACACTCTGACAGCTCTGGGCAGCTCCTTCAGTGAGCGGCTGCTCCATCCACGCTGTGTGAAGGAGAGGTACCGCAGGTCCTTCCTGCCTGCTGCTGTCAGACTACACAACAAACAAAATGCCCGCTAATAGATATGTACAGGTTTACTTACAATTATAGTTATAATTATTATCTGGATTATTTTTACCTTTTATTTCATTTTATTTTATTTGATTTTATTTCATGTCTTACATTTCTTACTGACTATTTTCCACTGTGTGTCTTCGCTGCTGTTAGCGCTGTAAATTTCCCCGCTGTGGGACTAATAAAGGAAATCTGAATCTGAATCTGAATCTGAATCAGAATCATAAGGAGCGAGAAAAGGCCATTTTCTAAGCAACCACACTGATAATACAAAGAGTAACTTAGGAGTGAAGTCTGTGCATGGTAATTGCATTGTGTTAAGTCTTATGTAAGGGAAAAATCTTTTTGGGACAGTTGGGTTTCACATGATCTACATATCTGTCCATAACCAGGTTAAGCCCCCAACTATCTTAAACACACAGCTAATCACATCGTAGAGCAACCTTGAAAACATGAGCTTAGTAAATGGATTGAGCTGACAATATAGCTGTGCATAGAAACTTACATAAAAATCTTTTCTAAATTATAATTATACTATATTATATATTATTATACTAATTATTATTAAAATGACCTGGGTGTAATCACAAGTACTGGCTGATATTTATCTGCCAGAGGTTCCATCTTTAATGCATTTTATGAATGGAGGTGGATTTTGATTTTTGTAAAATGAGGTGGTTAAAAATTATATGCAAACTTAAAAAACAATATAAATAACATTGTTAATAACATCAAATATGAAAATGATAATTAGCTAATTAGATCTAAGGCAGCTGCTTATAAATCTGAGACTGTGTACATCACGTCAGGCAAAATGAAAATGGCGACCCCTCACCCCTCCTTGGTTTAGTCGCTTAGTTTAGCTCAGCTCCTGGATGCCTAAGAGATAATGATTATGTTTGTTTGAACCCACAGATACTCAGCAATTGAGCCAGGAGAGTGTAATACTGCTGTTTGAAAAAAACACCAAATACATCTTTTTTAAAAAAGTTCTGTCTTAAGCCATTTTAATTTCTCACTGAAGGGAGTGGGAAGAGTAAAGTTCTTAAAACTACTTTATCTCCGAACTATCTCTTTAACCAGACCATGAATTTATGCTATCCTATGTGATCTCCTTTTGATAACTAATATAAAATGAATCTAATGTTTTTTCACTTCCATTCATTGATTGCCTGAAACTGTTCGGAGCGCCCTTGGGGAGGTCGTGCAGCCACACAGTCCACAATTTACATTTCACTCAACTCTACAAAACACTCTTACCTCAGCACAGTATCCCAGCTTCTGGTTTGGCGTCTCAAAGAAACTGGTTACAACAAACAGAACAGCTTCACCCTATGTGTAAAGAAAACACTGTAAATTGGTCTTTATATTGACATCATGGCATGACAATGATCACCTCAGTATAATATACTGTACCGGCCACTTGCCCATTGACACGTTTTCTTAGTCCTCGTAGTGCTCCAGCTGTTCCTCCCTGTCTGATATCTGCTATCTGTGTTTGACCTGCTTCCCCATTCAGGTTTTTTTGCGTGTTTCAACTTTCTTTCCAATCAGTCCTGTCTGTATTTGGTATTTGGTTCCTCAGCCCTGTTGCCTGAACAGTGACACATCAGGCATTTCACATTCTGCTGCTTTTGATGGATGTTATAACCACAGTAAGTCCTGCTTCTATCATTTACTCAAGCAGCCATAAGGAACAAATACTTAAAAAAAATAATGTTGGGTCAGCTTTTTAATTCAGCTACGAGTATGTGTTTGTCTTTCACACAGTCTTCATTATTCAAAATGACACATTTTGCTGAAAATGAAAGCAGAAACGCATGATCAGGCACATGTCGGTTGCTGCTGTGGTGGAAATGTTTTCACCTGTGGTGGGATGACGTAGTCCTCCGGTCCCCATACTAACAAACCAGATTCAGAGGTGTTAGTTACTGAGACGCCCTTCAGTTTGGTTATAACTGAACTCTGGATAGCCTCGTCCGTTTCCTGGTAGCCTTTCTTGCTTATGAAAACCCAACTGTGGGTGAAAGCAAACAATTTTACAGCCGACATGACTGTTGGATACTTTTATATGCCCAAAAGTGCTTAAAATAGAGTAAAAAAACTAAACAAGTCTTATAGCACTGTTTCTGTAACAGTAGGCATCTTAGCCCTGCACCCAAATGCATCTACATTACTATATCAGGCTTACAATACCTAGTTTTATTCATGGGTGTTGCTACAGAGGAGTGAACAAGCCACAGGAGTGCGCAGAAGATTAGAAAAAAAAATTGTTAGTGTAAAAAAACTTGTCCTACTAAAGCAGCAACTAAACATGTACTGAAGTCCTTCACTTAATGAAAATTATTCATTCTGTAACACTGCCAAGTGTATCATTAATGAGCCATCAATATGTTTATGTAAGTTTTTTTTTTTAGTTTATTTAATTCAATAAAAGATGTGACCTACACTGCAATTAGGGTCAACATAAACTCCTCATAGACACACATTTCTATATGAATATTTAGTTAACTATTTAATAAGGGTTAAGTAACTTATACCAATTTCATGTCATATGTATGGACAGAGGTAGAAAAAGTGTGAGTACAATTCACTTACCCTATAATGTAACCGATGATGGATAACTGAATAAGTCTGTACAAAACTCCAACTTTCTTATTTTTGGCAACAATGTATTTTTCCGTTTTGTAGTCGAATAAAGAGGAGAAGCGTCCCTTAAAGAAGCTCCCGGCCATCCTGCAGCTGCCTGCGGTGAGTGTGGAGTGAGTGGCTGAGTGGTCCACACACACACACACAGTTTCAGTACTCACTGCACACCACAGCCTGCAGGGGCGAACAACTGGGGCAACCAGCCTTCATTTACTTAAATATTTACCCACTAAGTCTAATCCTGCTCATCCCCTAAAGCTGTTTACAGTGTGTTCACCTTGTCAAATTGTTAATTTAACCAAACTAATTACTTGTGATAGAAAAATTCAATATTATACATTTACAATTTAAGTCCTATGCCAAATGACCTTATATGGCCTGTGTAGTTAATCCCACAGTAGACTGTGTCTCTGTATGTCTCTCTGTGGCTCCAAGGCCGTGCACTGATGAACAGCTCTGTTGCGCTAAAGTGTGCTCAACACCCACACTGACCCACCTGCTTTCCTTCCAGATAATGACCATAAATTGTCTTTGTGTCTCTGTGTTTTTCGTGCCTTTATAGGCATGAGAAAACTGAAACTTTGAAGACTATGTGCAACGCCCTCTGTAACCTAATAAAAAGCTCGTGAGAGACTGCCTCCCCAAGCATTCCCATTTTGATGCATATGATGTATCTGTGTTGAATGCGAGTATAACATTTTTTTGCCATTTATTACTGTCTCGGTGAACCCTGTCTAAAGAAAAACCCTAACAACTTGATAAGCTGATTATTGAACCAAATTAATTGCAGATAATTGCATATGTGAATATTTGCTTGGAAAGCCCTAAGATGAAGATATTTCAACTGAAACCTAATATTGTGTCACATGAGTAAAGCACTGAATCAAGATATCATTTCCTGTAATTTTTCCAAATATATCTCTTTTGTCATTAAGCATAACTTATCCTAAAATGTGGCCAGAACTGTTATAAAATATATAAATAAAAAAAAATATACATAAAAATATATCATAAGCTTTTCACTTGAGCACCAAAGTGGTCTCTTTTTTTTAACTCTAACTTACTAGCACACCGACCAGTTGAAGTTGTACAACGCCTGGTGCTGCTCTTAGCACCAAATTGACCACTCTGGATTCTCGATTCAAGATTTTTATTGTGTGTTTTTATGTGCACAACAATTACATGGAGTAGTTTCTGGCAATGATATAAATGATATATGATATAAATATTTAGAAGAAGACCACATGTGCAAAAAGAAAAATATATAAAATATATAGCTATATACAATAAAAATAATAAATAAATAAAAATATATAAAATAACATGTGTGCGTGTGTGTGCGTGTAGAACTAAAAATGAATAATAAACTACTTAAAAAATAAAATAAAAAATATAAATATAAAAAAATAAAGATAATATAAAATAGAATACTGAAAATAGTGTTGAAGCTAGACAGTCTGTCTGTCTGTTCTTTAATTATCCTGACAATCATTAATCTGATCAACTCCACACTTGGTGGGTCTATTGCTTGGTGTATCTAAGGAAGTGCAGAGTGAAGCTTTTTCAATGAGCAGTTTTAGAGAACTCTTCAAATAACAATACCAGAAGCTCTGAACAGGAACGTGTGCTACAAAGCTTCTGTAGATGGTTGTATGTTCAGTGCTGTATGGAGTCAAGGAGCATCATTGAACATGATTATGCTGCTTACATTTTTTTGGCATGTAATTTTGTCTATGATTAGTTATTTTGACAAGCCTCAGACGAGTGATTTGTAAAAAGCCTGATTTCAGGCTTTATCAGGACTGTCCGCAAGAGGACAAGCAAACAACTTTTAAAATGTTTGTTTCTGAATGGAGTTTGGACCAGTCTTCATCAACATTCAAAGTAATGTCAGCTAAATTCTGTATATATATATGAAATAGTTTCATGAAACTAGTTAACGAATCTAGCTACTGTTGTACACAACAGAGGGGAGGCACCCGGGAGCACGCAAAACCAACCTGATCCTTATAAATCAGACTGTAGGGCTTTACAGTCAACCAGGAAAGTTGCGGAAGGTCTCATTTTTTTAAGTATTGTTAAAAAGTAGTTACAGTAGTGTTACATAAAACCCCCGTAACTTACTTTGTGCTAAATTCACATCTCTTACCCCAAAGGAAATGTTTAACAAAACACACGTTTAGACAGTTTCGCACATTTTCACAGTTTATTTCAAGGAAATTATGTTATTTCTTGGGTCATTCAGGATCTGGGGCCTCATTTATAAACGTTGCGTACGCACAAAAGAAGGCGTATACGCCAATTTCTACGCAAGGTAAACTTTGTGATTTATAAAAAACAAACTTGGCGGAGAATGTGCAGTCCTCTGTATTGTTTCTAATAAACTGAAGAAACTGGGTCTCATTTAACGTGCATATTTATTACTGACTGCAGCAGAGGAAGGTAAATATTAACATATAGCAGTTGTCTGCATCTTTACCACTGAAATCCATTGTGTGACCAAAACAATAAGTGCAGCTTACAGGTAGGAACACTACACGCCACTGCCCTCTTGTGGTTGGAAGTATTAACAGCTCTTACCACTACATTCTCCACGCAAACTCTGACTCACGCACATAATGTGGAGAAATGAGAAACTGTGAATCCATCGGCAGAAGGCTGAAACACAGAAATGATGTGAAACTGATCCTG
Organism: Scortum barcoo; assembly: GCA_023238725.1. NCBI lineage: Eukaryota > Metazoa > Chordata > Actinopteri > Centrarchiformes > Terapontidae > Scortum > Scortum barcoo. The sequence continues at coordinate 21,448,508 of CM041552.1, forward strand.
TTATGTAGAGGAAATTAAAATATTACGGATCACGTATCGTATATGAAGAGTTCATTTATTAAACGATAAAAGACATTTTTACGATGAATGAAACCACCATTGTAACACAATTTAGAATAATAAATACAAACAGCGATATATTTTACTGCAAAAGCACCCCTCAGATATGTTCTGTTATTATTAAATGCATGTTCTGAATTTTATTCTAATAAATGAGGAGAACAGTGGGACAGATCACATTCACACTGATGCCTGTTTTTGATGCTTCAGCTCGGGCAGATCTGAGTGTGTAGTTTCATATATTGTTATCATACAGGACTGTTGTGCTCCATAATGTGACTTTCCCTCTGACGCTGGTGGTCGTGTTTGGCTCTGAGCCTGACCCCTGTCCCATCTGAGCCAAACGCTGCTGCCAGAGTCTGGATGTGATGCATCACTTAAAATAAAAATGTAAAAAATGAGCTGTTGTTTCATTGTACAGGTCATGTCATGCAACACATTTTTAATTTTCCTTAAATTCCGTGATAACTTCGTTGATGGAGTCGATTATGTCCCTTTGCATCAGTGAGAGACACTCAGCTGCTGCAGCACCAAAACCCCACTGAACACTCAGACTTAAACTGTTTTTATGAATGAAGTCCCCCTTTTTTAAACATACGTGTAAAGAACTTGAATGCATTTGATATCCTCATTTTAAACAAGGGGATACAAATCACATAGACTACCTGGGTCATCTGTGCCTCTGTGTCCCCTCCGTCTCTGTCACCACTCCATTTCAGAGGGACTCCCCAGTAATTCCTGCCAGCTTTTTATCAAGGGGGGTGAGCTCTGGTGTCCGCTGATGATGTGGGACTACTTCTTTATTTCAGCCAGTCTTCAGAGGCAGCAGCATTAACAGTGTCCGCCACATGCTTTAATTTTCTTATTTTATCTTTCTTCTTTCTGTTGGTGTCGCCATGGTCACCATCATGCAGTCAGGTAGAATGAAAATTAATTAGGGGCGTTTCATTGAGTATTTATAGGAGGCAATTATGGGTGTGACATAACTCCCGCAAAAGGTTGGCTGCATTTCGAGTTGGTTGTGATTTATAAAGGGAAACCAGCGTAGGACGTGCATGCGCACAGTGTTATGAATCAGAATAATTTTGTGTGTACGCACGTTCTGTGTTTCGTCCGTACGCGCATACACCTTTTGACGTGAATCCTATGCACAGTTTTATAAATGAGGCCCCTGGTCATTCAGGTCCCTAATACAGGATAAAGCAGGCATCATTTATGAAATTTATAAATTGTTCAATTCATGCTGGAAAAACAAGATTAAGTAATAAACAAGCAGGATTCTTGTGAGCAGTGTATTTCAATCACACAAATTATCATTGTCATTCAAAATCAAGCAATAAACAATGCAAATGTGATGGAAAGCTAAGTGATTAAAGCCTTTACATCCTCCATGCAAAATAGTAACTTGTGTGTGCATGTGTGGATTTTGCATGTTTTCCTTGTGTTCATTGTTTTATCTGACTGCCGTGTTAGTGAAAAAAATACCCAGTACATCTTCATGCCAACATAAATGATTCTCAGAGAAAGGTAAAGAACCACATCTGTGATGTGTGCCATAAACCCTGAGGCTATGTGCGAGGCCTCTCTGACATTTCATCCAAACAAAGAAGTAAACTAAACTAAACTAAACTAAACTAAACACATACAATATTACAGTTCACAGTGCTGTCGAAATAAACGTTCTAACGGTCAGTGTATTACATTCACAAGTCCTGTTTCATCTTTAAGGTGAGGCACCAAATATGACTAATAACTGTCATTTTATCCAACCTTTACAACAAAAGGTTGGATAACAACATGGCAAGCATTTGGTATTGGTAAGTAAATGAATGAAAACTTTCTAAAATACAGAACAACAATCATGACTTGCAGCCTAATCTCACAAAACTTAACAGTCCACAGAGGCAACAAGGCTGTACATTCTTATGTTCACTTTTCAATTAACCATTGACAGCAGCAATATGCCAAAACAACAATACAAAAAGACCAAGAATCAATCACTTATTCTTAACTGTCACCAAGATAACAATAAGTAGGAAAAACAAAACAATAAAATAAACTCAGCAACTCTCAGATCTATTCTGCTGCTAATGACCTTATACCTTAATACAAGTAATGTGTATATAAACACGTAACTGGGAAAACGTCTATGTGGGATTGTTTGTGTTCTTTTTGTTGTATAAATGAATGTCATCTGTTGTTGCCTTTGTATTAGTTTCTATATCTATATTCTCTATATGTGTGTGCTGTATTTTAAGAATGAGAGGGGATCCTGAACTTCTTTCTTTTTCTTTTTCTAATTAAGCCCGGTGTCAGTGGAATACTTTCAATTCATTTGATCAAAATTACAAAAAATGCAGACCTTCAACTATATTTTTTACAGTACAGTAAATATTTAAAATATCAACGTTCACAAAAGTTACTTGGTTTGTCCGGTTAAAAAAAGAAGCTTAAGAAGAATTACAATTTGGCTGCAGTAAAAGTAGTTTGCATGCAAGAATATCAGTGTCAGATAATATTACCAAATCATATTTTTTTGGCTAAACCTAGTGTACAATTAATCAGTTCATTATTGTCATTAAATGTAAATTTGAAATGATAAAAATGCAGTTGTTACAACAGCAAATAACGGTAGCATTTTAAAACTGACAAAGCCTTTTTTGTGTCATTATTCTATATCAACAAGGGCATAGTAAAAAGTGTAACTGTGTAAAAAGGGTAAGACGCCAGCTTCTCCTTCTCCTTTGTGCTTTACATATTGTTGTCTTCACATGTTGATTTCTGTGGAACAGAGACAGATTTTGTTGGCAAATATATACAAACACTGCATACTTTTTTGTGTAGTTCCAGAATAACACAATAAAATATAGCTTTTTCCCCAGACACTGCTGTCAGTGTTTCTTTCACCAGATTTACAAATTAATTGTCTTTAGAGGAGCTTCACAACTGCAACACTGAAAGTTAAATATCTTGCTGTGGGAGCTTTATGTGAGCATGTGTTCCCTTTTTTTATATTAACTTTGACATTACAACACATATTGATCAACTAAATGTAACAATTACAACTATGTTATGCATTGTGTGACACATAATTCAAATCTTTAATATTACAATTCAGCATTCAATGTTGGTTAAGCCTCATGCTTCATTTAAAATTAAGGTTTGGCATGAAGTCACAGACTGATCACATCATAATCCAGGAACTGGCTCATGTATGCACTGGAATAAAACATCACACATATGGTACTATAAACTTATAAAAGAACATCTAATTTTGACAAAGAAATCTCATGCATCATTTACGTTGCTTTTCTTACCTTCAATTCTTCAAACTTCCTATCTCGATAAAACTTTCCCCTTCTCATTATATAGAGGAGGACCAAGTCACAAAAGAAAGCTCCCTGTTGAAAGTTGTATTCAGTAATGTGACTGTCACAACAGGCAGAACACAAGTAAATAAATAATAGTATTAAAAACAATAAATAGTAGAGTTTTAAGAAATTATAAATGGTACTTACAGCACCCATCAAAGTCAGTCCAGAAGCAACGTTGATGGCTGTTGGGATGATGCTGAACTTCCCGGCCTGTGAATTACAGGAAATGTGTTTTTTAAAATAAATTAATGCTTCTGTCTGTTTTTTATAAATTGTGCTGTTTTTAAGGCTGCTTTTTTCTTTTTCTTTTTATGTTCCAGTTGGTGCTGTATGTCAGATTAACATGTCAGACTCAAGCAACAATAAGCAAATATGAGCTGCATGTGAGAAAGGGTAAAATAAATAAACTGAAACTATACGAAATAATTCAAATAATTAGAAAGTGATTCATTCATTCATGTCACATCATTATCCTCTGGCGGAGTAAAGAGTATTTTGTGCATTCACCCAGTAAAACACACTTTCCATACCTTTCCATGGACCATGATGTTAAATCGAACACCATAGACTTTGAATAGAGATCGAAAGCTTTTACCAGTAGCATTTCTGAAATACCGAGTGTGTCTGTTGGAGAAAAAAAAAAGAGAAAACATGGAGGCAAGAAGAAGAAGAATACACAACTGTGTCTAGTGCCTAGTCTCCCAGAAATTAAAAGAAGAGGCAGAAGAAAACACAGTACAGATTGGCCATATTGATTGGTGTGTTTCAACCAAACCAAATCACTCAAGATATTTGACACTTTCGTGACATATCTCTCTGGGCTCTTCAAAATGTTTAGACACCGTAGACAAAAACAGCTTACATAATTCCGTTTACAAGAGAGACATTAGTTGAGAAGGCGATGTTCAATGTGGCCACATGTTAATGCTCAGTCTGAAAAGGGCCTTACAGTGTCTGCAGTGAGTGTCACCTGAAGTTAAATCCCTTTGTGATGGTCGTGTTTGAAGTATGGATGTCCAGGCGGGTAAAGTGGTACTGTGGATGGCAGCTGGAGTAGTCTTTATCAAGGTCACAGTCCCACTCTATCATAATGCCAATGGAGCCACCCTGGAAAACAGAATAAGATAAGGAAACTGAGGGGTCGACACATCATCGCAGCTACATTTTGTAAGGTCAGCATAAACACTAGTACCAATACGTGCATTAACAGCCAATAAAAGCTTGTTGTTTTAGATCATTCATCGCAATTGAGCAAGATTTCTGTACACTGCGTGTTTCTTTCAGTGGGTTACTCTTAATTCAAAGAGAAAACTGCAAAATCAATTTATTTTGTCACAACACTGCGTATGGTCATGATGCTAGGGAAATTAGATCAGTATGATGTTACAAATTAAAAAGATAAATGAATAAAATTGATAAAATATTAGGTTTAATTATAAGAATGACATCTGCTTTGCCTCCTTCACCCTCGTCTTATCTTTGCTCTCCTTACTTTTTAACAGCTGTTTTGTTGATGTGTGACTGTGGTTGTCAAAGTAAGTATCAGTAAAGTGATTTTTTTAAAATGTTCAGATAAATGAATATAGAACATTTACTCGCTCTTCACTATATGCACTTGAAAAGGTTAATACTGACAAATGTGGCCATGTCCTGGAAGTTGTACCCGGCTCGTCTGGTGATGTCTCCAAGGCGGAAGATGGGGCAGTAGGGGTGGAGCTCCTCATCATATTGGCATTTCTTTAAATAGGACTCATCAGTTGTTTCAAGGACGTTGGACCTGAGAGTTAAGAAACACACAGTAGTACAGAGTGAATATGAGCGATCTCACTCTACACAACAGTTAACAAGCAGGAGAGTGTTGAGCACATGCAGGAGGACTTACTTTGCAAATGTGAACTTGGGAAATTGGATGAAATTCTTGATGTAGATGGTGAAGTTTTCAGCATTTGTCAGCATCGGCTTTCTGGAAGAAAAAAACACAAAAAGGCTTGTGACTACGTTTGTCTGACTTCTTCTATCAATGTACTGTTACTAACTCTAACTAAGCTCCTCAACCACACTGAAAGTGTATGCTTGGGGAAAATGAAATCCATTAGAACAGAGAAATAAAAATCAATAACTTCACTTTGTTCATGTGTGCAAGGGTTTTCATGCGACTGCGTTGCTCCTTACTTTGGTTTGAATTGTCTTTCAACGGGACACCAGGCGTGGATTTCACATGTGCCGGTGGAGTTTTCATCTTTTTTTAAGCACCGTCCAGTCATAACTCCTTAAAGAAACCAGCAGAATAAGACATCACACAGTTTATCACATGTGAAAAAACACTACATTTGACTTTATATGGCAGCATTATGTCCAAGTGACAATTATTTCCAGATGTTATTTCAGTGATATTCAGCACATAGACCCAAACAGACAGATGCTAATTCTTAAGGAAAGTATTACTCCACTCATACTCCTTCATTCTGAAAGTGCCATGACAAGGAGAGACAATTTTACCTTGTACAATTTAGATCCAAAATATATTTCAGAATAAATCAACCATCCATCCATTTTCTATTGCCGCTTTATCCTAACACACAGGGTCACAGGGGGTGCTGGAGCCTATCTCAGCTATCTGAGAGAGAGGCGGGGTACACCCTGGACTGGAAATAAATTGACCAACTTAATGTCAATTCAAAATCAGTGCTGCTTCTTTCTCACCGTGGCCGGCCACAATTTTCTCTCCCTCTTTGCAGTCCTTGTCATCTTGACAGTGGCTAGACAGCACTGTCGGGTTCTGACAACAAACAAAATCAAAGAAGGAATAATGAGGTTCAAGAAACACTTAACCATAGCAGAGGATTTTTTCACAAGACGCTAACAAACCAAATCTTTTATCAGCATGCTCGATTTAGGAAGCAAATGTAATGCATTTTGATTTTAAGACCACACTGTCAGATGCAAACATCTGGACTTGGGAAGGCTCATTTCTATGAAAGCCCCTTTTGGCCAAGAAAAAAAAGAGAATAAAATATTCAGAGAAAGGCAACATGTTTTACATCATTTATCTGGTGAATATGTTGTAGTGAGTATTTCAGACTTTTACTTAAAATAATAATCTTCAAATTTTTCATTTCAATAAATGTTTGTTAAGTCACTATCATTGAATTAGGTAACACAGTGGTATGTGCTGGTAGGTACTACTGATTAATTTCAATTCTCTGTTTGTCCTGTACATGCTGCAGAATTGACAATAAACCAGACTTTGACTTTGACTAATGTCTATGTTTTTGAATCACCAAAAAATTAAATGTAGACTTGGGTCATTCCAAACCAAGCCACCTAGGAAAGATTTCCAGTTGTCATGTCTCGCCGTGTCTATTAAGTTTCAATGCCTGTCATGTTTGTGTTTCCTGTTCTGGCTTGTCTTTTATTTTGAAATCCCTAACTCTCCTCTCGTTTCAGGTCCCTTAACTTCCGTGTCCATTGTGTGTTTCCCACCTGTGTGATTGTCTGCCCCACCCTGATTGTTTCCACCTGTTGCCCATTACCTCATGTGTATATACTGTCTGCGTTTTCCCTGTCTTGTTGCCAGATTGTAAGAAGTACTTTATGTGTCAAGTCCTTGTCTCATCTGTGTGTGCTTTGAAGATTCAGCCTGAATCAAGCCAAAGAAATCTACAACCACGATTCTGAACTCTAAGATCTTTTATTAAAATCTTTAAAACGTCGTCTGAGTCCTGTCCTGCATTTGGGTTCACCTGCCTGGTCTGAGATCCTTAACACCAGTGAATTATTAATATTGTGTCATCCCACAGCTCTGCTCCAAATACTTTTTGTATTTGTATTGTATGTATTGTATTTTCTTATTCACTGGACTGGGTTAAAATTTGTGAATATCTGAATATCCAAGGAACCCTCAGGATAATTGGCAATGTGTTCTTGTAAATAGTTGCCACTAAATAAAGTTTTAATTTTTTATCAGAACAAAGAACCTTTCATTTCAAAAATTAATATTTCCAGTAGTGTTCACTTTCTCATAATTATTTTAATTGAAAAGTGTTCATATATTGTTACTATATATAAAATACATGTTTTAAACTAACAGATTTTTTGTTTTTTTTGTGTTTTTGTTACATTAACTTAAAAGTTTTCCATCTCTGTGTGATAACTATTGACCCTATTTTTCATTGGGTTTAGGAAAGTTGCAAGTTACAGAGCTGTTACAGGAAATGTGTCTCTTACAGGGTGCTAACAGGAAGTCACAGCTGGTAAATATCTAAATGTGAAGCTAGAGAGAGATCGAAAGCTTGGCTCTGAGGGTCAAACTTGAAAAAAAAATTACTAAAGAAGTGTTTGGAGTAAGGTGGTCGGATCTTTCACAGCCCCCAATTTAATAGAAGTTCACAGTCCACAATTTACATTTCACTCAACTTTACAAAACACTCTTACCTCAGCACAGTATCCCAGCTTCTGGTTTGGCGTCTCAAAGAAACTGGTTACAACAAACAGAACAGCTTCACCCTATGTGTAAAGAAAACACTGTAAATTGGTCTTTATATTGACATCATGGCATGACAATGATCACCTCAGTATATATACTGTACCGGCCACTTGCCCATTGACACGTTTTCTTAGTCCTCGTAGTGCTCCAGCTGTTCCTCCCTGTCTGATATCTGCTATCTGTGTTTGACCTGCTTCCCCATTCAGGGTGTTTTTTTTTTTTTTTTTTTTTTTGCATGTTTTACTCCCTGTTGTTGTACTGTGCTCAGTTAACCATCCTTTGGTAGTAGATTTGTTTTTTACCACCCAGACTTGAGAGCGGTGTCAAATTATTCCTTTAATCCAATCAGTCCTGTCTGTATTTGGTATTTGGTTCCTCAGCCCTGTTGCCTGAACAGTGACACATCAGGCATGTTATAATCACAGTCAGTCCTGCTTCTATCATTTACACAAGCAGCCATAAGGAACAAATACTTAAAAAAAATAATGTTGGGTCAGCTTTTTAATTCAGCTACGAGTATGTGTTTGTCTTTCACACAGTCTTCATTATTCAAAATGACACATTTTGCTGAAAATGAAAGCAGAAACGCATGATCAGGCACTTGTCGGTTGCTGCTGTGGTGGAAATGTTTTCACCTGTGGTGGGATGACGTAGTCCTCCGGTCCCCATACTAACAAACCAGATTCAGAGGTGTTAGTTACTGAGACGCCCTTCAGTTTGGTTATAACTGAAGTCTGGATAGCCTCCTCCGTTTCCTGGTATGCTTTTTTAGTAACAAAAACCCACCTGTGGGTGAAAGCGTACACTGAAAGTAACATCAAACAACAGTTGAAAGATGTATTTAAAAAATGTCTTGATGCTAACTTTAAAACAAAACATCTGTTCATTCATGTAATGCATCTTTTTTTAATTTGCATCTGCATTTGTTCAGTCCAGTCTTCTGTGGAGTGACTCACATCGAATAACTGCTACTGCTGCCAGTGTACAGTGATACGTGTGTGCAACTTGTACAATAGGATGTGTGATTTTAACGTAGCTCTTTTTTATAAAAAAGATCTGGCAACTAGAGGCAAAGATCTGGCAACTCTAATATTAAGAAGTTTGGACCATTTACCATACCATACCATTTAAACATCTTGTACTGCCCCAGGGAGGGAGTGAGAAACAGAGAGAGAGAGAGAGAGAGAGAGAGATAAACACGCCTGAATACAACGCTTAGTTACTATACAGTTGAACCACATCTATTTTTAGCTGTGGCACTCTGATTGTTGTCTGGTAACATTTTCTTTCTCTCATTGTTTGAGAAAATGACTAATTTTCTTGAAGTATAAAATTGAAAGAATTTCCATAGAGACTTTAAGTGTCTCTGTGATACTCAGCAATAAGAACTACATGCATACTTAATCATATGTTTTCTGTTTTGTGGTATCTCTGTAGTCATACAATATTGTCATACTGCTGTGATACCTTTGGTTACAGGACTAAAATGTCCATGATTACTGAAACACTGTACTAAGACTGGCACTTTTTTAGTTTTTTTTGTTTATTTGTTTGTTTTGTTTTTACTCTTGTATTAACTCTGTTTTGAGAGTCTACAGAACATCTTGACAATTGTTAGTGTAAAAAAAACAACTTGTCACTTGTCCTACTAAAGCTACTAAAAATGTAAATAATTTATTTAATTCTTTCACTTAATGAAGCCTTGAAATCATCATTCTGTAACACTGTCCAGTGTATCATTAATGAGCCGTCAGTACACTTATGTAAGTTATTGCATTTAAGTTTATTTAATTCAATAAAAGATGTGACCTACACTGAGATTAGGGTCAACATAAACTCCTCACAAATATACATTTCTATATTAATACTCAGTTAAGTAATTGGTAGGGGTTTATTAACTTATACCAATTTCATGTCATACGTATGGAAAGAGGTAGAAAATGTGTGAGTACAGTTCACTTACCCTATAATGTAACCGATGATAGATAACTGAATAAGTCTGTACAAAACTCCAACTCTCCTGTTTTTGGCGACGATGTATTTTTCTGTTTTGTAGTCCAGAAAGGAGGAGAAGCATTTCTCAAAGATTCTCCCAGCCATCCTGCAGCTGCCTGCAGACACAGTGAACACGCTCTTCACGCTGATGCTCAGCCGGAGGAGGACTGTGAAGCTGGATGTTCCAACAGGTGGAACACAAAGTGATTTTCCTAAATTAAACTTTGCTCAACATAAGCTGTGTCACAGAGGTGTCGCAGGTGCGACTGTGTTGCAGAAACATTACAAAGGGTGTGAAGCTTCCTGCAGATAGCTCAACGAGCACTGAGATGAGGTAGAGAGTTTCTCACTTTCACACGGGTTACAGCAAAGGCGTGTTTACACGGGTGGCTCCGGTCCCAGTTCTGACATATGATTGTCCACACACACACACACACACACACACACACACACACACACACACACACATTTTGTATTAAGGCACAGGGCACCTCAAACACACTGCAACTTTAGAAAACACAGGGAGGCATGTGTCAATAGACAGTCAATAAACAAACAACTGTTTTTTTTAAATGGAATAGGTGGTGTGTTGAATACCTTGCTATTTAACACAAGTGTGGCAATCAATCAGTCAATCAAAGTGTGTGAAAGCAGCTGAGAATGCCACTGTTTGAATCGCTGTTTATTATGTAACACTTAACACACACACACACCCAACATGAGAAAATGTAGAGTGTGATTCACACCTGCGTGAAAGAAACACATTAGTCAACCTGTAAAACATAGCAAAACTGTGCACACCATTTTCAGACTAAAAGCGCCCCAGTTATCTGCCTCACATGGGCTGTCGACTCTGTCTTATCAGCAGGAACATAATCCTGTGGTATAAAATAAGCAACACACACAACTGTGTAGTCATTACAGACGCAGCAGTAAAGTCCCATCTCTTCACTTGTACAACATGCAACAAGTACGAGACCAAGCATAGCTGCCTTTTCTGAAAACTGTGAACTGGATATCTTGACAGGCAAGAGTTTGTGCATCCTGCAAAAGAACACACAAAAAACATGATGAAAAATGGTAATGGAAATGGAAAAATGTCTGACTGACTAGACTGCAGCCACTCAGACTCACAACCACCCACTACTACACATTGTTAAATAATAAGACATGATGCTGGGGAAAACAAACTTTTTTGGAACATTGCTCAAACAGTCACTTTTCTTCTCAATGTCGACCTTTCTTTTAGGTATAAATTTAGTAAAAATGCATTCTGAAAGTTGCTCTATAACCCAGGCTCACAGTGAGTGTAAAAATTAATAAATAAATATCAGAAGCATTAGTATTACCAACATAATTCAGATATCAGAGGAGACTTCCTGCAGTATTGCAGACTTCCTGCAGACCAGGTATAGTTCTTCCACCAGCATACACATGTTACCAGTTTACAGCGAGGTGGAGGTGCAAGTTTCATGGTGGAAAAAGCAGTGAGACCCTTAAAGATACGTTGGGTAACATTTTTAAACATGACTTTCAATCATATTTGCTAAAACTGTCACTATGTTCTAACAGTGGAATATGAGACAGATGATGGTAATTCTCCTCCGGCCCCGCCTTCTGCCTCTAAAGCCATTTGTTCAAATCCACTGCGCCCAGGACAAAACAACCAATCAGAGTAGGAGGAGTGTCTAAAGCAGTGTCGATCAAAGTTTGTAAACACACTGCGCTGTCCTGGTCAGCATGGGAGAGCTCTTGTTCACACTCTTCCGGGTCACTGTGGGGTCAGAAGTTAGTTTGTTTCCACGCTGGAGATTAAAGAGTAAATGCCAGAGCCATTGAGGGGTGGAGAGAGCTGAAAGAGTCACACTGATGGAGAGTTTGACACATTTCTGCTTGACAGGTAATTATGAGGTAATTATTATTAAAACTTCTTGTGTGGTTCCAGTCCCTAAAACTTCGCGCCCCAAGGAGCCCAACCACTTCAGACCCGTGGCCTTAACGTCTCACCTGATGAAGGCACTGGAGAGGATCGTCCTCAGGCACCTCCGCCCCCTGGTGAGCCCAAACATGGATCCCCTGCAGTTTGCATACCAATCCCGGCATTGGGGTGGATGATGCCGTCATCTACCTGCTGCAGAGATCCCTGTCTCACCTGGAGGACACTGGAAACACTGTGAGGATTACCTTTTTTTGATTTCTCCAGTGCTTTCAACACGATTCCACCCCTCACTGTTCAGGGTGAAGCTGGAAGAGAGCGGGGGCCAGTGACCAGCTGGCTGCATGGGTCACCAACTACCTCACTGATAGACCCCAGGTTGTGAGGCTGCAGGACTGTGTGTCCGATGTGGTGGTCTGCAGCACAGGCACTGGGGCCCCCCAGGGAACAGCTCTCTCACCTTTTCTCTTCACCCTGTACAAATCGGACTTCACATACTCCACGGTACAGTTGCCACCTCCAGAAGTTCTCCGATGACATTGTCATTGTGGGATGTGTGTCAGAGGGGAACGACTGTGAGTACAGGAAGGTCATCATGGACTTTGTCGACTGGTGTGATCTGAAGTCACCTTCAAGTCAATGCCAAGCAAGACAAAGGAGATGGTGATCGACTTCAGCAGGAAACCCTCATCCACATTGCATTTCACCGGTGAATATCCAGGGACTTGACATCGAGAGAGTGAGGACGTACAAGTACCTGGGTGTTCACTTAAATAACAAACTGGACTGGACTGACAACACTGACTCGCTCTACAAGAAGGGTCAGAGTCGCATCTTTACATGCTGAGGAGGCTGGGATCTTTTGGTGTGTGCAGGCCACTGCTGAGGACTTTTTATGAGACTGTGGTGGCGCATCTGTGGTCTCCTATGCAGTGGTCTGCTGGGGAGGAGGGTGTTCTGATTCAAGATTCAAGATTCAAGAATTTATTGTCATTACACAACAATTACATCAGTAATCATTAGTAATGAAATTCTTAAGTCCCAGGCTTCTCCTAACAATGCTAAAGAAACAAGAAAGCAAGAAAAGCAAAAAGATAATTTAGAAAATAAAATAACAAATAAAATAAAATTTAAACATAAATAATAAACAAGAGTAATAAAATAAGTAAAGACCTTAAAATATAAGTTATGCAATAAATATAACTGTAAATGTAAGTTAGATATATATACAATAGAGAGTATACACAGCAGAGGTGGTGGGTTATTGAGAAGTGGTGGTGTTGTGAACACAGTTTAAAAGTCTTATGGCCTGCGGTATGAAGCTTCCCTGAGCCTGGTGGTTCGGGCTCGAATGCTGCGGAACCGTCGGCCAGACGGCAGCAGGCAGAACAGTTTGTAGCTGGGGTGACTGGGGTCCTTAATGATTTTGGTGGCCTTCTTCCTACACCGCTGGGTGTAGAGGTCCTCCATGGATGGCAGCTCCGTCCTGGTGATGTGCTGAGCAGCTTTCACCACCCTCTGTAGAGCCTTACGGTTGAGGGCGGTGCAGCTGCTGTACCAGGCGGTGATGCAGCCAGTCAGGATCCTCTCTATGGTGCACCTGTAGAAGCTGCAGAGGATCCTTGAGTCCATGTTGAGCCTCCACAGCCTGCGGAGGAAGAAGAGCCGCTGTCTGGCTGACTTTGTGATAAAGTCAGTGTGATGAGTCCAGGTGAGGTCCTCGCTGATGTGAACCCCGAGGAACCTGAAGCTGTTGACTCTCTCTCCACCGTAGTCCCGTTGATGGAGAGGGGGGCGTGTTCCTCTCTCTGCCTCCTCCTGAAGTCCACGATCAGCTCCTTAGTTTTGCTGACGTTGAGATGGAGGTTGTTGTCCTGGCACCAAGATGTCAGGGTCTCTGACCTCTGACCTCTCTGTAGGCCGTCTGCATCGTCGCCGGTGATCAGGCCGATGACGGTCGTGTTGTCAGCAATATTGATGATGGTGTTGGAGCTGTGGGTGGCCACGCAGTCATGCGTGAACAGGGAGTACAGCAGAGGGCTGAGCACACAGCCCTGGGGGGCGCCGGTGTTCAGAGTCAGGGTGGAGGATGTGGTGCTGCCCATCCGCACAGCCTGGGGTCTGCCTCGTCAGGAAGTTCAGGATCCAATCACACAGGGCGCTGTTGAGCCCGAGGTCTCTGAGCTTGGTGACGAGCTTGGAGGGCACGATGGTGTTGAATGCTGAACTGTAGTCAATAAACAGCATTCTCACATATGTGTCCCTCTGGTCCAGGTGGGAGAGGGCAGTGTGGAGGGTGAGGGCGATGGCATCTTCAGTTGACCAATTGGGCCTGTAGGCAAACTGAAGTGGGTCCAGTGAGTCCGGGATGGAGGAGGTGATGAATGATTTGACTAACCGCTCAAAGCACTTCATGATGGTGGAGGTGAGTGCTACTGGGCGGTAGTCATTCAGGGAGAGGATTTTGGTTTTCTTGGGGCCAGGGACAATGGATGGTCTCCATTGAAGCATGTGGGGACTACAGACTGGAGCAGTGACATGTTGAAAATGTCTGCAAAGACGTCTGCCAGCTGATCTGCACACACCTTGAGAGCTCGGCCTGGGGATGCCGTCAGGTCCAGGAGCCTTACGTGTGTTAATCCGTTTTAAAGTTCTGCACACGTCTGCCCTGGATATCACAGGTGGGCAGTGGTCCTCCTGAGCCTTTTGCACCTCCACAGCTGGAGAGGTGCTCTCAAAGCAGGCATAAAAAGTGTTCAGCTCATCAGGCAGAGATGCAGACATCACCTCAGCACTGCTGATCTTCTTTTTGTAGTCCGTCAGAGTTTTTAATCCAGCCCACATGCTCCTGGTGTTGGAGCTTTGTCCCTGTACTGTCTCTTTGCGCTGCTGATGGCTCTCCGGAGTGCGTACCTGGACTTCCTGTACTCCTCCAAATCATCACCTGAGTTGTAGGCGTCTGTCCGTGCTTTAAGTTTGGCACGGACTTCTCCGTTAACCCAGGGCTTCTGATTTGGGAATGTCCGCACAGTAATCCTCGGTACGACGTCATCGATGCATTTTCCGATGTATCCAATGACCGCGTCCGTGTATGTGTTTATGTCTGTGTCCTTAAACACACACCACTCCGTCGTGCTGAAGCAGTCGCGTCTGATTGGTCGGACCACTGCTGAATGGTCCATGTCACCGGTCCGTCACGCTTGCAGTTTCTGCCTATAGGAAGGCAGCAGCAGAACTGAGGCGTGGTCAGATTTTCTGAATGAAGAAAGCGAGGGAGGGCTTGTATGTGTCCACGTAAGGGGTGTAAACATGATCGAGTGTGTTCTCTCCACGCGTAGGACAGCTGATGTGTTGTTGCTTTTCCCTGAATGAATTGTCCGGTCCTGTCTGTGAATGGAAAGTCCCTCGGGAACAATGGCGGAGTCCGGGATCGAAAGGAGTCGAGCCAAGTTTCCGTGAAAACCAAAACGTTACAGTTTTTAATGTCCCTGTTGAAACGCCATCCTGAGCTCCGGAGTTCATCCAAGCTTGTTATCCAGGGACTGAACATTAGCCAGAAGAATACTCAGTAGAGGAGGAGGCCGGTTTTCACGTTTCTTCAGCTGGGACGAGGACTCCGGCCCGCGACCCTCTTTTCCTCCGCCGCCTCCGCTGCTCAGGTTCAACAACAGGTAGGCTCCGCCATGGAGATTCCCCGTTGTATGCTGCTGGTGGCGGTGGCGATGAAAAAGTTTTTTCCACCACCACCGACCTAATTTGTAGAAGTTTTTCTCTATCATATTGTATGATAGGGCTCTCTTTAGCAGGTTGCATAACTTAAAAGAAGAAATAAATAACAAAATAGTGCAAAAAAACAGCAAAGTTGAGGGGAGAGCTCGAGACACGGCAGCCATCCTCGGCACCATCTTTCTCCATCTTTGTCCAAGCGGGACAAGAAGAGGCTCAACAGACTGATTAAAAGAGCCAGCTCAGTCTGTGGCAGCCCCCTGGACTCCATCGAGGTGATGGGGAGAGAGGAGGGCTCTGGCCAAACTGTCCACCATCATTGACAACACCTCCCACCCTCTGCATCAGACTGTGGGGGCCTTAAGCAGCTCCTTCAGCAACAGACTCAGACATCCAAGGCATAGGAAGGAGCGCTTCCGCATGGTCCTTTATCCCAAACACCATCAGACTGTTTAATGCTGCTCTATAAATCTTTCTCATTACAACAAACACTTTCATACCACAGTAGGACTGATGTTTACTGATGTTTCATCATTGCACTGATGTTTACTGATGTTTACTGATGTCCTATGTCCTAGCCATGCACTTTATGGTCTTTTTTTCATTCCACTCATTTACTACTATACTGTTAATTCATATCATATCTGCTACATATCCATATTCACCTGTGCAATAACACCTCACCACTGCACATCTATTTATTTATTATTTATTATTATTTACTATTTATTGTACATACTGTTTTTTGTGTCTTTGTGTGTTTTTTGTCTATTATTTAATGTCTCTTTTACTTAATGTTACTTAAGTTAATGATGTAAGTAAACTGACTGTGCAGGAGGAGGGGCTGTGGGGGGCAGAGGAGACGGAGGGGGAGGGACCTGAAGGAAGGACTGGTTTGAATGTTCACTGCAATCCTACCGACCGCCCCTCGCTCTTAACTCATGTAGAGGTTTCAGTACCTCTAGACTGTAAAAGTACTCAAATTCTTAAGTCCTGCTTTCAAGTTACACTTTAACCTCCTGAGACCCGATTAGTAAGACCTAATAAGAATGATAAATAAACTTTGTCTTGTACTTTGTCTTGTCCTGTAATGTCCTCAGAAGAATTTGGTTTTACTGGGTGACAATAAAGGTGTGCATTTGTCTTTGTCTATTTCATCTCGAAGCCCCTTTCTCCGGAAGCACCTGTGGCTTTCAAGAGGAAGTGGTCTGAATGTGAGAGTCATTTCACACCTTTCACAACATTAAACTACATTTTGTAAAATAAAAATATCGATTGATTTGACTTTAGTGTTTGATCTGATCGCCCTACAGTCTGAAAACAAAAAAAGTTGTGTTTAACAGGCTGCATGTGAAACTGAAAGGCGGCAACGTGTTTCTGTAAATAACTTAATGAGCTGTTGGGGTCTTGTGGGTTTGTCCCATGATGCTTTGAGATGTTAGCATACATCATCACCACATTGTTGGTCACATTGTGCAAGCTGCTGACAATGAGTGCCTACGGGTGGATTTTCCCTCTAGCCCTGTGCTTCATTTGTGTGTCTTCAAACGGTAAGAAAACTGAAATATTTTTTATATAAGTGAGTGAAGTAATTTATTATTTGATGAATTGGTTATTTACCAATCAATTTAAATTATTACTGAAGTCGTGTATTGAAATCTTGGCGTACCTGTCGACAACAAGACATTTCTACTTTGTATAGTGGACTATGACATTCTTAATATTATATTCAAATACATGTATATATTTATATTTTATATTTATTTATATTTATATATTTTATCATGTGTTTTTAATATGTAATGTCTGTAATAAAGTAATTTATGCTTAGCATTTCTATATTTCATTATTTTGTTTAATTTGTTTAATTTGTATAATTGTTGTCCAGTCACATAAATTTCAATACATAAATCAATGATAAATGTATTCTCAGCAGTGATAGTTAATTTGAAAAGTTTTGAATAACTACAGTAAAAGGGAGGAAGAGTTTCTACTGTTGGTGCTGTTGCTTTTTGTAGATACGTGACTTTAACATTGTTTTTGTGTTTCTCTCTTCCTGTTAAGATGAGCACAAGAATACTTGTGAAGAGACTTCAGAGTTTTGTAGTATGAGCAGAATAAGCGCTGCACTTGGCTCCTCAGTACTCCTTCCATGCAACTTTTCAAGAAGTAATGCCAACGTGTCATGGGGCTACTATACTGTGGCGGTGGTCAACCTCACATCTAAAGGTCGTATTAAGTTCCTGGACCCCAGATTTGGTCGGGTGAAAGCCTTTCCAAACCAGGTCTCAGAGGGCAACTACTCCATCCGGATTGATAAGATTAAAAACTCTGACATGGGGTGTTATCGCTGCAAGCAGGGTCATGAATGCCTTGAGGTGGAATTGGTTGCTGAGACAGGTAAGATAATTAGTAGTGCTAAGCCATACTGAGCAGCAGCCTGTGCAGAGACATGTGGCCCTTTTCCTTTCCATGGTCACACACCTCATGGGCCAAATACATGAGAGAGGACAACAGCTAGAGCTTCCTGTGAGATACATTTGGTATAAACTACAACTTGTCATGCAGGTACAGAGAGAAATATGATGTCACTGCTGATTTTCATCGTTGTCGGCATAGCTGCTGTAATCCTGCTGATTGTCTGCTCCTTCTCCTGCATGAAATGCATACGTGAGTATCTGCCCTGCCTGGCACTCTCAGCCCACACAGTAGACGGAAGAAAAGTGTGGGTTTTCCATTCATTTGACAGATGGATAAATTGGTTATTTAAAGACACTTTCTTTTTTCAGTGTATATATACCACAGAACACAGGACAATATGAACAATCCTGTAGGTGCAGGTACGGAGGGTAAGCAATAATTTTACAATCCATCTACTGCTGAATGTTGATGCACAGTTATTTTCACACCAAGCACAGGAATATTCAGTACATTTTAACTGGTTTGATCAATGTGGTCATTTTTACAACTATTTATCATAATTGTGTCAAAGGATCACCAGCTGCTACGGTCAAACCCTCCCCTTTTAGTTGCGGGATACATCTAGATGTCCATTTGTTTCATTCGTTGTCTCTGGCCAGTTGCTGAAGCATCTCACATTTAAATATAAAATGTAATTTTTATTAAGAGTTGCATCTGTTAAAAGTAAAATAAAAAAGTGATATCATGCACAGGACGATTAAAATGTACATAACAGAGCACATAGGCAATGGACAGTGATAAACAACATAATACCAAAAAATGCACGTTATACCTTTAATAAAATTTATGGGAATTATCTTCATTCACTGTCTTGCTGTGACTTAGATGAGCTGATTCATATCACTCTCTGTACATTTAATGTGTAACTTTGCACAAAGGCTGGAAACACGGGTAGGCAGCTAGCCCAGCTTTCACCACATTCATGTTGTATTGTTTACACGGGAAATATGAAAAGAATGTGGTCAGAAAAACATGTCACGTCAGCCCCTAAGTTGTCAACAATCCATTGCAAAATGGCTGTAAATCCACCACTGTTGGTAATTAAATCTAAATAAAGATTAAATATAATAATATAGCATCTCTAAAACTTATAAACACAAATTAGCTAAATATCTTGTTCATATCTTGTGCATTTAATCTGTGCTCAATATGAAATGTTACATGTTTATTGGAATTTTTTCAGCCAGGCTGACTGGCCTTTACACCCACATACATGACGAATGAGGGACAAAAATGAAAAAAAGGAAGGTGCATTTTATTTTCTAGTTAGACATGAGAGTGGTATCGATCTCATCAAACTCTTGTCAAGAAGGAAAGAGAGTATATTTCTGGAAATGTCCAATGACCCCTCTAATTTCCTTCATACAATGTCCCACTGCAGGAGGCAGTCGTCCACCTAAGGAAACAGGCAGAGCGCCAGTGGGAGAACAGCAGAGAGGTAATCTGTCACAATAACAACACAAACACACATTTAACTGCATACAGTAAAGTATATGTGGTGCAAAAGTTCACAAGGACAAGCATAATTTTTTTTTGCATTATAATAATGTGCTGTTGTTTTTTGACCTGTGTCCCTGTACACAATGTGTTTCCTTTTCCACCAGGAGCAGACAACCTTGTTTATGGTACGTTCACACAGCTTTTCTTCTCCTTTTCCTCCTGTATTTCCACATCATATATTGATTCACCTTGTTAAAAAGCTACTGCTGTTGTATCACACCTAAAACATCATAGATATTTTCATCAATACGTGCAAAAAATTATATATTTCTCTTAAAATCAGAAAATGATGACCAAGACCCAGGAATCCAGTTGGGTGACCCCACCAGAAATCATCGTGGTCCACCAGGGGTTGTCCTGCATCCGGCTATGACTCAGCCCACTCAGAGCACCATTTATCCACATGTGAACCAATCTAACTTTGAGAAGGTGGAAAGTCAGAGAACTAAACTGAGATTTCACACAGGTACTCAATATTTAGCAGAATTGCTGCAGTTTGTATTAGTGGCAACTCCTATTACAAACAGTAAAGTAACTCTCTCACCTCTCCAGAGCTCTTCAGCAGAATACGGCAAGCAAGTCTCAGTCGGCATTATTACGGTAATATGAGCACCTGTTTTTATCTTGCATCATTTCAACACTGTCAGGAATTTTACTTCACTCATTTCATTACACAGTTAACCAAAGTGAACTCAGCAGGCAACAAGCCATGTCGACTCAAGCGGAGACTCACCGCAGAGGTATTTAGATTTGATTTGTCTCGTATCACCTGTCAGAGTTGTTTATGTGCAGCCGAGAATAATTTGTCCTCATCTTTGACTGGTGTTTTGGTTGCAGTAGGTTTGGGGAAGAAGAAAACCAAAGAAAGTGAGTGCTGACTTCATCTGCGGGCATGTTCGGGTCGAATAATACTGTGCGCTGAACTGCTCTCCCACTTCTCCACAGTTTTCCACCCAGAACATGAATACAGGAATCCGATTTACAACAGTAGCATGGAACGGCTCAACCGACAATAGACTGGGAAGAATAAAGTTTATTTTCTGTGACAACATATTGCTTTCAGTTATTGATTAATGAAATTGATTAATGACTCCAGAAAGAGTTTAAACTTTGTGATTGCTTGTTTTGTATTTGTTTCTTGTGTTACTGCATTGTATTTCCCTGCCTGTAGATGTATCAGACGACAAGTATATCAAATAAAAATCTTCACATACAAAAACACAATGACTCAAGAAGCAGTCTGTTTAAGTGCCTGATGGGACAAACCTGTGAATGTGACGTGTTTTTTTACACAGCAGTACAGCATCCAGTTAGTATTTTTTTAACCATATAAACCACTTTCATATTTTCAGTTTGACTTACAGAGAAAAATATATGCCTGCTGTTTGTTCCTAATCTGATCATAAACGAACGAAAGACACCCACAGACAATTTAAGGTTTCTCTTTCACCTATATTTCTTTTATCTGGGCAGGAAACCAAGACAGACACAGGGAAAGCGTGAAAACATGCCAGAATCTGGCTGAGTTAAACACAGGGCCTCATCCTGATCCTGTCTCTTGTAAATTGTGCCAATTAAGGTAAACAAGAGGCAGCTGACGTCACCTGTCTCAGTATCCAAAGATGGAGGTCTACAGTACAGACTTCATTTTGGTGACATTCATTTCAATATCGCTGCTCTTTCTGAGATGTGAAGCCCATGCTGCTTCAACACCATTTCAAGCAACAGTTTATGTGAACAACAATACATTGGTTTGCCACAGTGGGTTAATGTCCGTCTACATTTCAAAGGTGCAATTTGCTGGTCTTCCTTTCTCCATATATGTTCAAGGTAAGTCACGATGAAAACATTTCATCTATGAGACATAGCTTTGATGTGGTTGTTTGCTGTGCTCCTGCATGTGTCTGTCTGTGCACACAGATGAACGCAGCGGATATTACCAGGCTGTCACTGTCGCAGAACAGTGTGGCTACTTCCTTAGAGAAACTGAAATTTTTATCATCCTGACAGTTCCTTCCCACGGATGTTTTGTGAGAAGACAAGTAAGCTAAAAAGTCTCTTGAGCTTGTCTATGTTCACTTTCAGTGCAGATAATTGTCTTTTTCTGTTTCTAATTCTTCTTCACCACTGTGTTAAATAGAAATATATCACAAATCTGACTGTTGTCATCATGGCACTTGCAGACAGGGGAAGAGTTGAAATTGTCCAGACGATTCCTGTCATCTGTGAGAGGACAATTAAAGGTAGTACGTGTAAAATGGTGAAGATAAACATTATGGTATCATTTTTCAGAATTTAGTTCTCGGCTTAGTACTTAGTTAATTCTCAGTGTCTTTTCTACAGAGGCGAACAAAAATGTTAATCCACTATCAGAACATTTTTTCTGCAACAAGAATGGGTTCAACATCACTATCCCTCAAAGTGCCACAGTCCCACCTCTAAACCTGGATTCAGTCTGGATCCCTTCCAGGGAAAGCCGCAATTGTAAACCCCAAAAAACCTCCAGGGACTCTATAACTTTCATCTTTCCATTCACTGATTGTGGCACTCAGTCCATGGTACGTGTAAATGAACGACCTCCCTTACACGTTCCTTAGATGGGTCAGGTGGTGTTTTTGTGACTATCACGGGTTTGTTGTGTCTGTGTTTGCAGACAGTAGACGGGATCATAACCTACTGGGTCAAGATTGAGATGAAACAACATCCGCAGAAAGGCTTCATATCTCATGACACTCCCTTCCAGTAAGAGATGAAAATGTTTTCTTGCTTTTTAAATGTAAGGGATTCATTTAATTATTCTTTTTGTTTTTGTTTTTTTACAGTCTTACTGTGCATTGTAGTTTTGCACTGGCCCAAAGTATTCAGCTGGGCATTGAAGTTCAGGAAGTAAAATCTGAGTCACCTTCAACACTGAAGAGCGAGGGAATACTGACGACTGCAATGAGGTTTGCCAAAGGTCAAGTTTATATTTTTTCCTTTTTATTGTCCAGTAAAGTTATTTGATAAATGTGTGTGTCTGTGTGTTTCTATCCAACAAGATGTCTCAAACAATAAAGTATCATGACATGGGTTAAATACATGACATGGAAATGAATAAACGCTCGTATTTTTCCCTTTTTCCTGATCTTTTATCCACAGATTCCTCTTACACGTCTTTCTATTCCTCTCGAGACCCCCCAGCAGTGACCGAGCTCGGCCAGCCGGTGTATGTGGAGGTGTTCCTTCTCAAACATGAGGACAAGGATTTGGTGCTGCTGCTGGACGACTGCTGGGCGACTCCAACTAAAAACCCACATGACCCACAAAGATGGAACCTGCTTGTTAAAGGGTGAATTAACACGAGATTGACCATTTTTATATACAAAAACTCATTTACATATCATCAACTTTACCTGCACTTCAACTGAAGCTCATCTTTGTCTTCAATCCAGATGTCCTTTCACCGGTGATAGCCACAGGACAGTCTTGCTGCCAGTCGTTTCCAGCGAGGAGCTGAAGTATCCCTCGCTTCGGAAGTGGTTTGTGGTCAAGCTGTTCTCATTTGTGAAGCCCCCAACATCTGACAACCTGGTATATAAGCAAGATTTAAAAACAATAACAATAGATGTTGTTTATTTGCTGGTATTTTTAGCATTGGTGAAATGTTTTTTTTAAATAAGATATTCTGCTACAGGTGTATTTCCACTGTGATATAGAGATCTGTAAAGGACCAGGCTGCTTGCAGTCCTGCAGCAACGGTAAGAAGAGCTGCAGCCTATTTGTCCTTGATTAAGTTGTTCGTCTTTAATTCATTTTATTGGGTTATTGATTTATCCACTTGCTTGCAGTAACTTTGAATAAATGTCTTTTTTTCCATGTCTTTCAGGAAGGCGTAAATTCAGAAGAATCACACCAGGTCTCGGACAGAGGATTCATTACAGTGTCGTCTCTAGTGGACCTCTTCTCTACCTACTGTAAATAAGCTCATGTTAAGGTCATGTTTGATTTCATGATTTTTCATGAAAATAAATCTATACATTACTATAATGCCATTTCGTAGGCAGATCCTTTTAATTCTAACAACTAATTTAGATACATTCTATCAGATTAACCTGCCATAATGCAAGTTATCAGAAGGTTTACTTATCAATTCAAGCTCCTGTCCCAGGACTTGGCTGAGTGGAACTACCACTTGATATACAGTAGGTATGATTGGGTGTGCACTTGTTACCCTGCTCAAAACAGGGTAACTGTAGTTTCTATTAAAACCATACCAACAGACAGTTTAAAGTTTCTCTTTCACTTGCATTTATTTTAACTGAGGGAGGAAACTCACACAGACACTGTGAAAGCATGCAAATCCCAAAGGGCCCCAGAAACCAGTTGATTTGAACACAAGGCCCTCATGGTGTGGCAGTAATTGTGAATTCATGAGTTGCTGTTACCAGTTAAGCCAGATTAGAAGCAGCTGCTGTCACAGAGTCTCAGTATCCAAAGATGGAGGTCTACAGTACAGACTTCATTTTGGTGACATTCATTTCAATATTGCTGCTCTTTCTGAGACGTGAAGCCCATGCTGATTCAAAACTATTTCCAGCAACAGTTTATAGGAATAGTATATCCGTCCCACAGTAGGTTATGGTTAGGTTCATGTCATTGCATGCTTGTCTTCCTTTCACCATATATGTTAAAGGTAAGTCGCTATGAATACATTTTATCCATGACACACATTTTGATGTGGTGTGGTTGTTGCTGGGTTCCTGTTTGTGTCTAAATGTGCACACAGATGAAGACAGCGGATATTACCAGGCCATCACTGTCACAAAATGGTGTGGCTACTATCTTAGAGAAACTGAATCTTTATCTTGACAGGTGTTTCTCACGGACGTTTTGTGAGAGGACAAGTAAGCTTAAAGTCTCTTCAACTAGTCTGTTTATTTTTAATGCAGATTGTTTAAATAAACTTTCCATTCTTTCATTTCATTGTGTTGAATAAAAATATATAACAAATTTCAACAAAGGTGTGAAAGTGTCATTAAGTGTGTCATCATTAATTCTCAGTGACTTTCCTACAGAGATCAACAAAAATGTTAATCTACTGTTATTTTTTTTACCTAGTCATATCTATATTGATTATCCCACTGTTCATGGGAAAGAGCAGGAAAGTTGCCTTTGGTTTTGCTGATTTTCATCAGATAGCTGCCCTCACAGATGACTGACAATCCACCTGAATCTGTCCTAAACCAAACAGAACCCAACAGCCCTACCTGGTTAGTAGAGAGGCAATGATAAAATAAAAAAAAATTAAATAAATAAAACTAAACAAAAAAACCCTTTTTCTTTTATGGCCCAAAGTTTAAGAGCTTAACTACACAAAAAGGGAAATTTGTAGTTACTATTTTTGCAACTATTAGTTTAATACATGTAGTGCATTTCTCCTCCACACTGGCATTAAGCTCTCTGTGGATAATCAATACATCCAATTTGTATCCTTCATATGAGAAAACATTAAATAACTAACTCTTGAAAACGGTCAATAATATACTTTATTATAATTTTATAACTTTATTATAGTTAGAATTATTTATCTGGATTATTTTTACCCTTTATTTCGTTTTATTTTATTTTATTTCACGTCATACATTACCTACTGACTATTTTCCACTGTGTGTCTTCACTGCTGTTGCGCTGTAAATTTCCCCGTAATTTGATGCTGACACAGTTCTGTATAAATAAAGCTTAATTTGTTTTAAAAAAAAGTAAGGCCGGACTTTTATTGTGGTGGAGGAGCTTGGGTCATGTGCTCACAACTCGACCAATAAGAACGCAGAATGTCTGAGTTTGCGGAAGTGTACTGAGCGAGTAGTAAAACCTGAAAACAGTCGCAGTTTAGTGAAATTGAAAAACTGTCTGTGGGCACAAACGCCAACTAAACCGTGTCCCGCATGATTACCGCCAGTATTTGTGTTGTCAACTATTACCATGTCCAAATCAACGAGGAACGAGTCTAAAGAGCTGCCGATATATCAGCACAAAGCCAAGCTGGTTCAGGCGGTCAAAGAAAGCACTTTCCTGCTGGTCACCGGCGAGACTGGCAGCGGGAAAACCACCCAGCTGCCCCAGTATCTACACCGAGCAGGTGAGCGGCCATCCTCATGTCCTGTCTCTGAAGCATTGTAAACATTGGCGGTCTTAAATTGGTCACTTTCGGTTTTCTCTGCGCAGGTTTTTGTGAAAATGGCAAAATCGGCGTCACGCAGCCCCGCAGGGTTGCTGCCATCACTGTAGCACAGAGGGTAGCCCAGGAGATGCAGTGCACCCTGGGTAGAGAGGTGGGCTACCAAGTACGCTTTGATGACTGCACATCACAGGTGAGACACAACCACACCTCCTCTACAAATGCAAAACACACCGATCCTTGTTGTGCATATTTGATAAGGTGAAGACTGTGTTTGAGCCAGGACACGCAGGTGAAGTACATGACAGATGGCTGTTTGCTTAGAGAGATCCTGGCGGACCCCGTACTCACCCAGTACAGTGTTGTGATCCTGGATGAAGTCCACGAACGCAGCCTCAACACAGTGAGTCTCCAGCTGTAATTAACATGTATCACTTCTGCACTATGCTGCGTACAGTGTGTTGGTCTTTCAGTGCACAGCTTGAGCAAGTGTTTGTTGCAGGATATTCTCCTGGGCTTGCTGAAGAAAAGGTTCTCCGACCCCGCTGATGCCACCAAGGGCCGACGCTTCCCCCTGAAGGTGTTGGTGATGTCGGCTACCTTGGAAACGGACAAACTTTCAGCCTTTCTTGGCGGCTGCCCCGTCTTTGCCATCCCCGGGAGGACCTTTCCTGTCACCTGCACGTTTGGCTCTGCTGTCGGACCTAAAGACACAGAGAGCAGTGGTTATGTTAAAGAGGTACTGAAACCATTATTCACACATAAAATATTTACTTAAACTTTGTTTCACAATTTTACAATCATTGTCTGATCAAGCAATTTTTCTATACGCTGTTGTAGCTGGATGATAATTTGGCATCTTTTGCTCCTCAGGTCGTCAGAATGGCGCTTGATGTGCACACCAGTGAAATGGCTGGGGACATTCTTGTGTTTTTGACAGGTAAGTCATAACTATTGAGCTCTGAGGTCCCAGTATATTATTAACCCTGCCAAAAATCTGCAACATTGATTCTCCATGTTTGGCAGGTCAGTCAGAGATCGAGCGTGCCTGTGACTTGCTGTACGAGAAAGCAGAGTCTATAGACTACCGCTTCGACGTACAGGACCAGACCGTGGAGGGTCTCCTGATTCTGCCTCTTTATGGATCCATGCCCACTGGTGAATACATGCAACATCCATTGCATCTTATTTATTGTCAAGCAGATTAAAATGATTGCCTTTTTTCTAGATTAAGTCAGTATCCTTCTTCGTCATGCCACTGTGACCTGAAAAGACACAGATCATCTATCATCTTTGGTCTTGTCGCAGATCAACAGAGACAGATCTTTCAGCCTCCTCCTTCAGGAATAAGGAAGTGTGTGGTTTCCACTAACATAGCAGCAACCTCTCTCACCATCAACGGCATAAAGTGAGTGAGGCCTGTGGTCACTGGCTTACTGCTATGACAATGACCTGTGTGTGCAGTCAAGTTATTACTCAAGTATTTCTACAAAACAGATGATCATCCATTTGTTTTCCCATTAAGGTATATCATAGACAGTGGGTTTGTGAAGCAGCTCAACCACAACTCAAGGGTGGGCATGGATATCTTGGAGGTGGTGCCTATTTCAAAGTGAGTAACTTGTCATTTCTCAACAGCTAAAAGATTTGTTGAAGAAAATTTCCTGCTAATGGCATTAAGCTTGCCAATGGAGATTTTGACCTGATTTTTTGGGGGGGCGGGGAATTTTTTTGTGATTAGGAGCGAGGCTCAGCAGAGAGCAGGCCGAGCTGGAAGAACCTCAGCTGGGAAATGCTTTCGAATCTACAACAAGGAATTCTGGGAGAAGAGCATGCCCGAATATACCGTTCCAGAAATCCAGAGGACGAGTCTGACAGCAGTGATACTCACACTCAAGTGCCTTGGCGTTCATGATGTCATTAGGTTTGTTTGCTTTCTTATATTTTATTATGTCTTCTTGGTCCACTTGTCCCTTTTAAGTAATACGTTTTCTCTTAAGATTCCCTTATCTGGACTGTCCAGAGGAAAGGTTTATTCTGGAGGCGTTAAAACAGCTCTACCAATTTGACGCCATTGACAGGTAAGCAGTTAAAGCAGTTGAATGAAGCTTTTTCTTTCCAAGCAGTGGGGGCCCTTATGAGCTCTTATCTGTTCGGTGCCTTGGCTTTAGGAGAGGCAGAGTGACCCAACTGGGGGAACTGATGGTGGAGTTCCCCCTGCACCCAGGCCTCACCAGGGCCTTGCTCAAAGCCGCCTCACTTGGCTGTCAGGACCTGCTGCTCCCTGTGGCTGCCATGCTGTCTGTGGAGAACATTTTCATCAGGCCAGGTCAGCCAGTTCGCTTTAAAGTATGAAAAAACTAGGAGAGCAAAAAACAGCACAGATCATAGATTCCTGAGTTATCTATAATCTTTAAGTTATATTAAGAGAATTGTCTAGTAGCTGAGTCAATAAACACTTCCTGTTTTAAATACAGAGAACCACTGAAGTTCTGTATTATTTGCTGATATGTTTATTTATATATGTAATTAATTTTTTATATGACATGGCATATGCTGAGAAATGTGAGTGAGTGAAGATTCGGGCTTTGAGTTCACACATTTTTGACTGATCTCTTCCTCTCCACAGGCCATCCTGACAGGCAGAAAGAGGCAGATAAAAAGCACAAAGCACTGGCTGCTAAGAGTGGCGGCATGAACGACTTTGCGACACTGCTCAGTGTGTTTCAGTCATGTAAATCCAGGTAAAGAACCTCACTGCTTTATGCCACAGGATGCATCCATAGTGTTTATATTTTGTGTTTGCAAAGAAATGTCAGTGTTAGTGTATCACATGCTGTGCTCAGGAGCCAGTCCTGCTTGATGATCTTTCTCTTGCACTCTGCAGTGACAGACCCTCAGCGTGGTGTAAAGAGCATTGGATCCACTGGAGGGCGCTGAAGTCAGCCTTCAGTGTGGAGACTCAGCTGCGAGAGATCCTTCTCCGCCTCCAACAGGTACAGCAGATTACAGAACCCCTTTTTACATCACTGAATAAAGCATGCTGTGTCCATGCTCTGCTAAATGCTTCATATTGCTGTAAAGTTCGCAGCTGTAATGCACAATTCTGCTTTCTTTTTTTTTCTGTGATAGATCAATGTTTGACTTGAATAATTGTAATAAACCTCATCAGTTAATTGTCAGATGTTCAACCCTGTCATTGATGAATTTAGCTTTGTGTTTGCCAACACACCACTGTGACAGTTAGTTTTAGTGTGATTTTCTTTTTCCTCGTTTAGAAAAGAGATTTCCCTGCAGAAACATTTGATGGCAATAAGGGTGAACTCTTCAGACGATGCCTGTGCACAGGATACTTCACCAACGTTGCCAGAAGGTATAGCCGAAGTTTATTTTAAATGATCCACATTTGATTCTCCTTCTTACACTCCTTTATTATCTCTTAGAAATGTGAACTTTTGCTGTTTGGTTATAGTTGGTAAGGTAATATTTTGCCATTTCACACAGGTCTGTTGGAAAGGTGTTTTGCACAATGGACGGGAACGGATCCATGGTTCACATTCATCCATCATCATCGGTAAATGTACTTTTGAATTCATCTGAAAATACAGTTTGATAAACAGTTTTCACGTAACCTCTTCTCTGATTTCTCCTTTTCGATCACGATTCCTCGCCGCTCCTAGCTGTTCGACCAGGAGGCCGAGCTGAACTGGCTCATTTTCCACGACGTGCTGGTGACTTCACGGGTGTATATCAGGACTGTGTGTCCTATTCGATATGAGTGGGTGAAGGACTTGTTACCTAAACTCCATGAGGTGGATGTCTATGAACTGAGCAGTGTGGCGAGAGAAGAAGTGACTGATGAGGAAATGATCAAATGGGAGAGCAGGGAAGCAGCCAAAAGACAATCAGGTTTTCAGAATAATATTTATTAGATGTTTATTTAGAAATCGTGATGTTGGGCATCAAGGACATATTGAAAGACAGTTTGTGCATGAAGATCTTAACTGTTTTACAGGAGTTACAGCACAATTAAGCTGTGTCATTTATAACAGACTAATAGATTACTTTGTCTGTTTTTTAGAGGTTTCTAATGAGGATGTCATGAAGAAGATGGAGAAGCGAAACAACGAAACCACAGTCAGCGACGCTCGCACTCGCTACCTGCAGCGAAAGCAACAGAGACAACAAAGCAAAGCTCTCTGACAGAGACTTTGAGGACGATTCATAGTGTCTTACAAAGGAAAAGATATGTGAATAATAAACATTTGTCACATTTATATAAAAAAAGACAATGCCTCTCTCTTCTTTTATCCGTCCACTTTTAAGTTTTAAGGTTGTCTGACAAGGCTCAAATCACACTGGTGTGCCTCTCTTAAACAGTGGGGAGACTGAAAGAAAGCTTAAAGAAGAAGATGGAACATTTGGATGAAAAGACACATATTGGCACATTTCTCGTGACTTTTTAGGAAGTATTTGCTCTTTTTTGGTGCAGTGTTTCTCTGCCGGACAACCTACAGGGCAGCTCTGCGTAGCCGGGGTGAGGTTAAGGTTACTGCATGGTACTTGATGTACTTTCACACCGCCTGCTCAGGTGCAGTGGACCCTCTCTGGCCTCGCACGTCACTTCCTCTTGCGTGCGCCTGCTTCACTGTCTGTCTGTCTGGCTCGGAGGGCTTCACGCTAAACGGGCGACCAAACACACCGAAGCCACACACACACGAGAAAGAGGGCTGGTCGTGCTCGTATCGGCGGTCGCATTCAACGCAGGTGTCCGGCCGGGTGGACTTTTACCCCCTCACCCTCTCTGTCGGACTTGAAGCTCCGCAACAGCGACGCAGGGAGCACGCCGCCGCCGCAGGAGGAGGAAAACAACAGTCCGCTCAGCTGTGTGATCATTGACAGAGTTCAATACACACACGCTTCAAGCCCCGCAGCCGGTGGGAGAGCTCGGTTCAGGGGGTGCCTCCTCGCATCTGGGAGCAGCCGTGTGGGGGGTTTGCTCG
Organism: Scortum barcoo; assembly: GCA_023238725.1. Lineage (NCBI taxonomy): Eukaryota > Metazoa > Chordata > Actinopteri > Centrarchiformes > Terapontidae > Scortum > Scortum barcoo. The sequence goes on from CM041552.1 coordinate 21,479,226, forward strand.
CCGATTGAGACGAGACAAGCCGAGGTAAGAGACGCCGGGCTGGCGAGGGGGAGCTAGCCTCGAGCGGCTAGCTGACGTGCTAACTAGCTCCCAGTGCTAGTTTTAAGCTAGCTGCCTCGTTTGGCCGAAATGCTGCTGTTTTTATGAACCAGCTGTAACAGAGGTGGTGTGGTGTGAACTCGTGTTAGGTTGAACTAAAAGATAAAACAGCCTTTTCTTTGTAAGGGGAGAGTCTGTCGCCTCGGCAGGCTAACCATGCAGCTATTGAGACAGAGAGGATGTGTTAATGTTTACGTCGGGCAGCCTGGGTGCTTGTGCTGGGTACAGTCATTGTTTAAACATTAATTCAATATAAATATTTAACCGGGCAGCTATGTCAAGCTTTGATAGAGTCTCCCTTATTTCCTCAAGTGTGACTGAAGCACTTTGACGCCTGAGCAGATGTGTTATTGTCCTGTTTGTGCAGACAGGTGAACTTTAACTCGTGGACAATGTGCAGTGAAGGTGTTGTTGCTTCTGTTATCTCAAACTATGAGTAGGTGTGAGCTATGAAAGAGCAATGGACGCACCTCCTGATGACCATAAAACAGAAATGAAGAGAGTTAAAAAAAAAAGGTCGTGGGAAGCTTTATCTTTTTTTTATCTTTGTAAACAAAGTAGTCCAAACAGGCTTTGTGTCCAGGTGACTGTATGCACTGTAAAATTCACTTTCACCGAAACACTGTGAAATTCTGGTAAACCTATTATCTAACATAAGCTGTTGATTCAGGGCTGACCCTGGATCACCAAGGCCTCTTCACAAACATTCAACAAGAGCTGTGGGAGGCTGTTCACATTTGACAATACGCCGCTCCGCAGCCCTTTCTGCTCATTGTCAGATCACCGGCACATTTTATTTTACACCTGGCGTCAAGGTCTGCAGCTCAAGATGACTTCAATTGCCTGTTAATTCTGTCAGTCATTCTCTTTAATTGATTACTTGTTTGGTCCATAAAATGTCAGAAAGTGGTGAAAAATGTTTTCCAAGGCTCAAGGTGACATACTAAAATGTCTTGATTTGTCCAAACCCAAAGAGATTCAATTTACTGTCATAGAGGACTAAAAGCAGAAAATATTCACATCTGAGAAGCTGACATTAGACACCTTTAATTTGGGGAAAAATAAATGAATAAATAATAAAAAATAAAAAAAAAAATATATATATATATATATATATATATATATATATATATATATATATATATATTTAATTGACTATCAAAATAGTCAGTGATTAATTTAATAGTTGACATTAATTGACTACCCGTTGCAGGTCAGCAGTTATAAAAATGCTATCATAACACCGAAAAGCTGTCATGGAAAGCTGCGCGAGAAGATGTTTTCATATCTCATTTGTGGTCAGGTGAGTCATTCTGCTTGTCCCATTTGGATGTCCCTGTCAAAGTGTCAGATGGTCAGATATGAGCAGACCTGCACATTTAAGCATTTTTCTTTGTTTTTTTTCGATGCAGCAGAGTTCCCCCGAAAGTGTGGGATTTATTCATGCGCGACGCTGTGGTGTCAACACTCAGATAGGCATCTAGTGCAACACACGCAAAATGTCCTTTTTGTTGTTTAGAGAACTCGGGTTTCGCTTTATGTCCTCACCTCCGCCTCCCTGGCTGTAGTAGGTTTACTTCCTTCTGCCCCTGCATCTTCACACATTTATATTTCGGTCCTTCTCTTTGTCCGAAAAGGCAAATGACTGTAAGAAATAAAAATATTACCCAAGGCTATGTTTTCTGTTCAGAGCGAGGATCTGAATGGTAAATAGTCAGAAGTCACACAGGGTTTTTAATTTTTAACTAAAGAGTAACCATGCACTCATAATAAGTCATCACTTGACACTTTGTTGTGCTCGTGTGTTTTTTTTTTCATGTGGATGGTTTACGGCACTTCTTACATGAATGAATGTGTTGTAATAACACTTTAAAGCAACATCAGGTGGAGGTCATTACTTTTGTTTTTGTATTTTTATGGACACATACTGTGTATTCAGCATTAACAATTTTCCTGTCTTGTCTTTTCCTCTAGGTATTACATTATTTAGTGTTTTTTTTCTGTAGCTAAGCCACTGTCCGGTGCTGACCAATAGGGACAGTTTCCACAAGCTTGTCTGCAGCCCCCTCCCAACCCAGACAGTCTTCTGCCCCAGCATGAATGAAGTCAGTGTTGTGAGAGAGGGATGGCTCCACAAGAGAGGTAAGGGGGCCCCTTGTGTTCACCACCCATCATCTAAGTCTACATTAAAGTGGTAGCCCATGTTAGAATCTATAATTAGACTATTAAATATCCCCCATAAGGAGTAGTGTTTTGAGCCTTATTGAAGACAACCACTCAAGCAAGTAGTCAAACATTAATACTTAGTCAAATGTCTGTTTTCCAGGTGAATACATTAAAACGTGGCGGCCTCGTTACTTCATCTTAAAGAGTGATGGCTCCTTCATCGGCTACAAAGAGAAACCCGAGGTGTCCAGCGACCACAGCCTTCCACCGCTAAACAACTTCTCCGTTGCAGGTCAGCTTTCACTTCTCGCTGGCACATTTCAATAAGTGCCTGATTAAACGCTGGAAAGTGTTTTTATGTTGTCTTGTGGAGAGTGTTTTCAGCTCTTCAGTGTGACCTGATGTCTGTGTCTTGCAGAGTGCCAGCTGATGAAGACAGAGCGCCCCAGGCCCAACACATTTGTCATTCGTTGCCTGCAATGGACCTCCGTCATCGAGCGCACCTTCCACGTAGACAGTAACGAGGAGAGGTAAAAGACATTAGCTGGAAGGGTTTTATTTGAAGTTGTATTTTCAGTGACTTTGGTAGAGTAGTCCATAGTAAAATGTGAGAGTGCCGCATGTAATAGGCTTCGGTCAGCACATCTCAAAATTTAATTTATACGTGAAAACAACTTCTGTCCACGCTGAAAGAGCAGAACAATGTGAAAATCGTTTTTTCAGAATAGCCAAACCCCCATTTAGTTGTTCTGACAGACATATTTTTCTTTTAATTTCTGAGACAACCAAATATGTTTGAAAAGGTCCAGTGATTAAAGCTTATACAGGCTGCGTGTTTACTTTGGAAAAACTTCAGTCAAATCATGTATCACATGATTCATGTTTGAACACAGCATAAACATAAATACAGGTTAAAAAACACCTGAGTGAAGTATTCAGGTTTATCAACTTTGGAAAGGATTTGTGGGCATGTAAAAAAAAAAAAGTTTTCATATTTAACCATCTTGGTGGACTAGCCTTCTCTCTATTGTAGATTTGAACAGATATGACTGTAGTATTTGACAGCGTCTTGTGGAGGTGGGGTTTTTGTTTTACATTACATGTATTTGAGTGAATATTTTTCCAAAGCAACTTAAAGTGCATTCAACCAAATGGAAACTGGAAAAAACACATCACCAAGTATTTCTGAGATTAAATGAATCTAAGTGTGCTGTTGGTTAAGACAAGTTGAGTAAGTCTTTCTTTACAGGAAATAAAGACAGAAAGACTAAAGGAACAACATTTTCACAAAATCAAACCCAAACAACAAGCCATTGTTCACCACAGGCAGTGAAAGCCATTTTAGTTTGCACGGTAGGAAAGACCATCATGCTTGAAATAGGATTCAGTGCCAGATTAAACCCGATTATTCACCCCTAACCCAAGCAATCGTCATTGAATTTTGTTTACATCGGCTCTGCCAAGTACCAAATCCCAGCAGCCCCCAGCTGAATAATACACAGATTATCCTCTACCTTCTACACTTAGTTCGCAGCACTACTGTTTTTCCTTTAAGATATATTTTTTAGACCACATCTATACCATCTGTCTGGATAAAGAGAGTTTACTACTGCAAATTTTATTTTTAAATGACAACTGCTAATTTTTTATTTTTTTTTTTAGACTAGATTCAGAGTAGCCAAGACATGGCTTTGGCTAGATTTTATAAGTGCAATGTGTGTTTTCTTCTTGGTCAGGGAGGAATGGATGCGATCGATTCAGGCAGTGGCAAATAGCCTGAAGAGTCAGCAGCAGGATGAGGAGCCCATGGAGATCAAATTTGGCTCACCAAGTGACAGCAGCGGCACAGAGGAGATGGAAATCGCTGTGTCCAAATCCCGCACAAAAGTGGTCAGTATTTGCACAAGCACTGCCTGGCAGCTGAATGTTTGCTGTGTTTGTCCAGCTAAGCTCATCTTTATTGAGCAAGTTGTTCAAACTTTAAGCCTCTTTCTCAAAGCTTTTTGGGTGAAGCAACCTTTTAAATGAGTAGAGGGTAACATTTGTGTGTATATTTTTTCTGGTGCTGATTTTTAATGGCTCTGGTTTTATGGATTTAATTTATCTATTGACAGCTGAGTTTGTCATCCAGTGCCAAAAATATGTATGTGCAGTATGTTTAGCTGATTTGATTTGGATTTCTTATTTTGTAAAGAAAAAAAGGTTTTTAATGGATGTATGTTTATTTGAAAGATTGAATGTTAATGCACAAGTCTTTTTAAATACTTTTTTCACATGGAGAAAGTGTTTGCACCTTGTGGTGTTTCTCAAGTGTTATTTCAAAGGCTCAGTTCTGTAATTTGCTGATAAATATTTATAGCTATTTCAGCATGTCATGTCATGTCTCTGATGCACAACATCAGCAGCGGGGACAGTACAGTGGGGAGCCACTGAGTCATCACAGTGCTGTTCCTGTACATTTCAATGACAACCTATTATGTGATATGTTTATATTATATAAGAACACATTTTTATTTCTCATCAGTTTTATCAGAACTCCCATATAAAGTGCATCAGCAGATATATGCACCTTTTTTGTCACCTTTGATCGTTGTTCCTATAGACCATGAGTGATTTTGACTACCTGAAGCTGCTGGGGAAAGGGACATTTGGTAAAGTGATCCTGGTGAAGGAGAAGGCCACCGGGATGTACTACGCCATGAAAATCCTCCGCAAAGAAGTCATCATTGCTAAAGTTAGTGCTGAGCACATCACAGTTAAATCTTGACTTTAAATGTTTTAAACAGTGTTGCCATCTATTAGTATGTGGTCCTCCTCTCATTGCATGTACTGAATGTGTGTGTTTCTCTAGGACGAGGTGGCCCACACAGTTACAGAAAGCAGAGTTCTCCAAAACACGCGGCATCCCTTTTTAACGGTGAGTAACCAGCGGGCGCGTTGTTTGTGCTTTTCAGAATTAATGGACCATTTAATCAGTATAATGCAGTCGCTAATTTTTGTTTTCCTCCTCCACAGACACTAAAATATGCATTTCAAACGCATGACCGGCTATGCTTTGTGATGGAGTATGCAAATGGAGGAGAAGTAAGTTTTCCTCTTTCCTCTTTCTCCTCCTGTGTACTGTAAAGGTGTGTGACCTTTTGGAAGATTACTAATTGTAGTAGGGATGTATTTAAAAACAACAACAAAAAACCCAACACATTGGGATGCACAAAATTAAGGGTTATTTTCATTGAGTTCGCTTAAAACGGACCCCTGGCACCTGGTTATTGCTGTTCATGCAGGCTGGTGAGAAATCTGTCAACCAAACCTTGGTGCAGACCCAACAACCTGACCATGACCTCTTGAAATGGAGGGTCTCTGCCAGCTTCCAAACACACTCTGATGCAGTTCGTTTGTGGTGTGAAAGCAAGCGGACCAACCACGGGATTTTTTTTAATAGTGATTTTTTTTGCATGATTTCAAATTACTTTTAAATCCATCTGCTGAGCACGAACTGTTCAGGAAGCCATCTTATAATCAATGAAGCTGTATGTAAATAAAACATTTCGTCACCACAATAATGTAAGCAGCATAACAATTAATCCCTAAATCCTAAAGACACCCCTTCTTCATCCAGTCTCCTTGGTGTTTGTCACATTCTTGACATGTGGTTGTTTTCCTGTCTAATAATGCTAATAATGCAGAACTAAAATGCCTCTTTCTCTTGGTCCTGACCAAACAAACCAAAATCATCCAAATCTGATCAAATCGTGATCTGATTGTAGGATTTGATGACTCATCAAAATGTTGCTGAAAGAACTGAAATCACCTGTACATTGTAGGGATTGTTTTGGTTACTGGATGTACTATGCTGGTTATTAAACAATCTGTCTGACTATTGACATTCAGACACACAAAATGACTGCTCATTCTCAAGAAATAAACCTATTAATGAATCAAGTATCTAAAGAAACATCGAGAATTGTTTTGTCCTTCATTGCCGTGTCTGCTTTTGAATTCTTTTTCAGCTCTTCTTTCACTTATCCCGGGACAGAGTGTTCACAGAAGACAGAGCGAGATTTTATGGTGCAGAAATAGTGTCAGCACTGGAGTACCTACACTCACGCAACGTAGTTTACAGGGATTTAAAGGTGAGGTGTCGACTTGCTCTGATGGTATAGTGTTCATTAACTGTAAAGAAGATGGAGGGGTATTTTTAATATGCTACAACTAAGTCATTACATTAATTCAATTAGTAATTAATAGCAATTGCATGATAAAAAAAAATTACAAATGAAAAGAAAAATTCATTTCCACCATTAACGTCTTAGATACATTTTCTATTTTTGCTCTTGAAGTTTCAGTCATGTAATCTAGCCATGAGTGCTGTCTAAAATGTTCAGTTTTTTACTCCCTTTCCCTCCATATCTGTCCTCTAATTGTTGGCAATTGTTGTCCCCGCACAGCTGGAGAACCTCATGTTAGACAAGGACGGCCACATAAAGATAACAGACTTTGGGCTGTGTAAAGAGGGCATCACAGACGGTGCCACCATGAAAACCTTCTGTGGAACCCCGGAGTATCTGGCACCAGAGGTAACTGCACAATGGCCTATATGTTTTTTGACCAGGAGTATGGACATAAGCTGTGATGCCACAGGGCTGGATGAGCACATGATGGAAATTTTAATAGGTTGGTAGTTTTACCTTGGAGCAACTTTGCTGCTTTGACTATCACAACAATAAAATGTCAACACGAAGAAAATGCTTCTACACTGATAGAACAATAGAATTTACCATCGACAGGTTCTTTGGAAAGGAAAGTTTGCTCTCTCACAGCCTAGAGCAGAGTTGTATCCATAGTGTTAGTACAAAAAACACAATTAAATGAATAACGCATGCAGTTCCAGGGTGATCAAGTCATATTGTCCTCATTTCATTACCCTGTCAGGTGCTGGAGGACAATGACTATGGGCGAGCAGTGGACTGGTGGGGACTGGGTGTGGTCATGTATGAAATGATGTGCGGCCGGTTGCCCTTCTACAACCAGGACCACGAGCGTCTCTTTGAGCTAATCCTCATGGAGGAGATACGCTTTCCCAAAAACCTGGCGCCTGAAGCCAAGGCCCTGCTGGCTGGCCTGCTCAAAAAGGATCCCAAACAAAGGTTCGTGAATTGCAGCTGTTGTGTGTTTTTATATTGTACACCTGGAAAATCAAGCACTAATTTAGTTAATACGTTAAGAAAAATTTGTAATCAATTTGGGATAAACATAAGCTAATGGTAATGTAACAATAGTTTCTCTTATCATGTTTGTGTCAGTAAACTGATGGCGCTAAATCTAGTGACTAAATAAAAATAAAACATGATGAGTAGCATGTTTACTTTGCTGCTGAGACAAAATCTGAAATGGTGAGTGGTACAGTTGTGTAATATTGAACAACACAATATTAATTGAAGATCAAATCAATGCTTACTATTTATGTACGGTTTATAAATGAAAACACAGCTGTTCAGCTGGATAACTGCCTCCTCAAGATGGAGCAGTGCAGCTGAGAAAAACATTTTCCTTCTGTTGCACTTTTCCACTGTGCTCGGAGGCACCTCATATTTAGCTGTAAAATAAATAACCACATTATTAAGCCTTTGTTCCGTTATGATTAGTTTTGGTGCAGGTAATAGCCATAAACAAGGACATAATTGATTGTTTTTGTCGAGCCCCAGTGTTTCTAGGAACAGTCGAAGAACTGCTAATATTAGCACATTGAGCATCGCCCACAGGCTTCCTCACACAAGCACCTGTAAGCAGTAAGGAAATGAAGAATAAACGGTCTATAAATACAAGAAGGGAACAACAAAACATCAGGCCTTGTTGAACATTTCTAATAACAGTGTTTGCTCAATTTTCTGTGTAAAGAAGAGATAGCTGATGAGAAGGTAAGGCTGACAGTGGTGGTGTTTTTGTTTACAGGCTCGGTGGCGGACCAGACGATGCCAAAGATGTGATGAGCCACAAGTTCTTCACCTCCATCAACTGGCAGGATGTTATTGAAAAAAAGGTGGAGTGAAAACTCAAGTTATGGCAGTGTTCATACGGTTGATCGAAATCCTTGAAATGCTTGAATTTTAATGTGATGTTCAAGGATTTGAAAAATGCTTGAAACTGCTTGAATTTCAAATTGCAATAATACAACATATCACTATCTGACACGATAATTTTCTTTTTAGATAAAGAAATGATATTTGGGAGGGAGTGTTTTGTACAATTTGCCATAGTTGTGAGGTGCTGCAATTGCTTGATAATGCACTTTGAAAATGCTTGAAAAGTGCTTGAATTTGTCTTTGAAAAGAGTATAGGAAGCCTGTTCGTGAACCCAGGATGTAAAATGACTGATGTCCTCCTCCTCCTTTAGCTTATTCCACCCTTCAAGCCCCAGGTAACATCAGAGACGGACACGCGTTACTTCGATGACGAGTTCACAGCACAAACCATAACAATAACTCCCCCTGACAAGTGTAAGTACATCAGCGTCTATTGTTTGTGCTTTAAGATAGGATTTATATGGATTTATACATCTGTTCTGAACTAGTGGATGTATTTATTTTTCCTCTCTCCCTTTTGTGTGTGCTCCAGATGACAGTTTAGATGCAGAGGATTCAGATCAGCGCACGCACTTCCCTCAGTTCTCCTACTCTGCCAGCATACGGGAATGATCACTCAGACTCTTTGAGCGAGCAGGCAGGCTTACACACAATCACAATCCCACATACACACTTGCACTGGTGGGGAATCTAAAACGACACCGACAAAAACTGGCACAAGACACATTTTTCATTCGGTCTTTAACGCACTTTATACACTCACTGAGACACGCACGCACTTTTACACACACACACAAACACACGTACTGGCAAATAAAGACAAGACAGGGATCATAGAGTATGAACACACAGGCCGCGAATGACTGACCTCAGCAGGTTTGTGTGGATAGACTGGCAGCTTTGTCTCTGTACGTCCTCTCAGGGCTGGCTTTAGGCTTCCCTGCAGGACCCCTGCTGCACTACACTGGGTACCACATCAAAGCCTTGACACTTTGAAAAACCAGGTTATGCCAGCAAGTACCACCTCTTTACCAGCTGTACCCATGCTACACACACACATACCCACCAACACACATAGACTGCATATATATATATATATATATATATATATATATATATATATATATATATATATATATAGATATATATATATATATATATATATATATATATATATATATATATATATATATATATATAGATATATATATATATATATATAGACATATATATATATATATATATATATATATATATATATATATATATATATAGATATATATATATATATATATATATATAGATATATATATACACACACACACACACACACACACACACACACATACTTGATAGAATTTTAAAAAAGTGTAATCAAAATTAGGAAAATGGAAAAGATTTTGGGGAAAGTGACAAATTTTTATTTCATCGATTGTTACGGTTTTAAATGTAAAGCCATATTGCCATATTTCTATTTTTTTTTAATTTTCCTGTTTTTTTTTTGTTTTTTTGTTGTTTGTTTTTTTTCTTTTTTTGTTTTTTTTTTTAACAAGTGCTCTTTCTGGAACTTGCTGTTACAAATCAAGTGTGGGACTGTTCCTACAGTAGGGGGGAAATGGGGGAAGAGGGGGAGGAGAGGAGGGTTGCCATTTCTGTGTTTGCACTGCACGTGTGTATAAGCGAGTGGATGAGTGGATGCGAGAGTGTGTGTGAGTGTGTGCATATGAGTGCAGGAGACTGTATGAACAACCATTTTGATTCTCAACCATCCATTTGTGTCTATTTTTATGCATGTTTTTAAACTCTGAACTATTGCTGGAATATCGATGAGAGAGGACACTACATGGCACACTCAATGGCCTTTTTTTAAAAAGGGAACAAGCATGTAAATTCATGATTGCTGTGACCAGCTTGGCGCTAAATAGACTCAGTCAGGAATAAAGACTGGGATCTCCTGCATGGCTAACCTTTGCTTTAAAAGCTGCATTAATTTAACTCATGCAGGCTCTTAGAGTTTACGTCGCTGTGTCCAGACTGACCAACGAACTGCTGGTTGGGGGTCTAAGAGTAAGTTTTTATTAAGGCCAGTTGCGCTGTGTGTTTAAAGACGGTAAGAATCGAAGGAAAGAGGAGAATAGAGTACACACTTGACCACAGTTGTTCCCCCAACCTGTCTAGAGAGACCAATGTAGACCAACACAGCCAATCCGCTGTCCTCGATCCAGTAATTCTCACTCCCTAGCTGAAGAGTTAGGCACCGATCTGTTGTTTATTTTCTATTAGTAATATCAGTGTAAGTTTAAAACATATTTTTAAAATAAGTCTTTGAGTGTTCCCGTATTTAAAGAATGAGTTCAATCGTCTTTATATTGAGGCCAAAAATCGACTGACTTGGTGGACGTTTAGCACTTCAAATGATTCCACATTTTAATGTTGAGAACCTTTGGTTTATGTTTCTTAAATGCTGTGTCGAGGAACTTTAAATCTACTTAGTCGTATGTCTGGAGCAACAGTCTGTGGGTTTGCCATCCGACTGAACGCTGCGTGAGCTGGTCGACCAACCATCAACCTGCAGAAAGGGGGAACTAATCACAACATCAGCTGATGCGTCGTTCAGTTGAAATGAAAATCTGCATACTTTGGGCCATGACGGCACATGATTGAGAGACGTTTTGGACAGCATATTGAAAAGTGCTCATGTTGACGCAAGCATTTTATATTCCATATTGCTGGAAGAGATGTTGGTTGCTGTTGGAGCTTCACTAAAGGAACATCAATATCTTTTTGTTTGTCATTTTGTTTTTGTTGTTGATTTTTCTCCTTTTTTTGTCCATCTATTTCTCAAATTTTGAAGACACATTGTCTTGTTTAAGTATACATTATATAAAATATATATATTAAAAGTTTTTAAACCGCTTTCTTTTTAAGTTCTTCATTTCAAGGGGTTTCCATTTGAGCATTGCTTCTTTTGCCAGGATGATGACTATCAGTTTGATTTTAACTGTTAATTTCTGGCTTGCACTATCACATTCCCTAGGCTGAATTCCATGTAATTATTGTTATTTGCATAACTGAGCGTATGTAAGTGTTAAGGGACATTCAGTTTTGATGAAACCTTTCAATAGTAGAGATAAAATAGTCCCTTAAGCTGAAGGAGTTCAATGAACAGATTTCTCTGAATCTTGTAAAACATATTTTAAAGTTTTTTTTTTGTTGTTTGTTTTTTTTTAAATGACCCGAACAAAGCAGATAAGACCAATCCTGTAATTTACTCTGTCGTGTTGAAAATAATGAAACTGTTGAAGAGAGAACAGTTTTTTTTTTCTTCCATTCGCTGGGATACCCCTCATGTCACACATTTATTTGTTTTTATTTAAGTTTGTGTGAGTGACGGAGCGACAGAGGGTGACGTGTGAGTGAGAGTGGTGACGACGACACAGAAAAGCAGCAGGTTTTTGACTCCTTGTCGTTGGGCGGCAGGTGGCCCCAGTTCCTGCAGATGATAATGTGATCAAATGGCTTTGATTTACAGTTCACAACTCCAGCACCTCTTCTCACTGGCTCAGGCACAGCCATCATACTCTAGCCTAGTGTCCTGCTTTGGAAAACGGCAGGATCAGATATCAGAACCACTGCACTGATGGACTCCACTGTGGATTTGCCTTCATTGCTACCATGGCCATAAGGGGGTGCTGCTGAACTTTTTTAATATTGGTTGTGAAGCCATACTCTGAACCTCGCTGTTGGCCACGCTTTAAGCAATGCTTCACAGCTAAACATGCAAGTTAATACCCCTGACCTCTCCTGTAGGCATACACAGGCACAACAAGTGCCTCCTCACTATTGTGTAAATACCAAATAAAAAAAAAAAAAGCTTGATGGTGAATGCAGCATTAGTAGAAGGAGAGGCCTGTGGCTTTGTAGTATTTGATTTGCAGCTTTACTATGGTTACCTTGCTTCTCTGTATATTTGAATGTGATCAACAGTCACGAATGTCACACCTAATGCTGGTGTAACAAGATTTTCTTTGCTTGTTGCTGTTAGTTGAGGCTCAGAGGGCAATGAAAAAAAGCAATCTTAAAGGGGGAGGACATTGTCCTGGTAGACAATCTCAGCCCCCCTTTGCAAGACTTTACAATGTAACGGGTGATACCTGCTACAATATGGTAGCTTATAACATTTGCAACTACAATGTGCCAGTAAACATTTTTACTGAATAAACCTGTGTTTGTGTGTGTCGTTTTTAATGCTATTCCTGTGCTCTAATGCAATATTTAGTAAAGTTTACAGTATAGTGGTGTTTGATGTATTATGACTTAACTATGACTTAATTATGACTTAACTTGTACTATGCCTTAACTAGCATTAGGAAGGCAGAGGTCATGTGCCTGATACGGTAAGAGGGCTTTAACATTAGGACAAAGCATATATATATTTAAAGATTTTACATGATTGTTTTTTAAAGACTTGTTTCTGATATTATTTTATTGTCTAAATCCTTAAATTTGACCGTTTTAGGACAGAAATATGTTTTTTAAAAAAACCCATATCTAAAGTTTCAAACAGCATCCAGGCAATGGTGTGGGGAATAATCTTGGATTTGGATCTTTGATTGAATCTTGGAATTTATAAGTTTTATACAATACCTTGAAAAATGTTTGATACAAATTTCAATACCAACGCACAACATTGTCTGTTATTTAACTGTTCAAGAAGCTGTCTGAACCCTCTACAGTACACGTGGTGGGTCTGTACCTGAGGCCACAGACCCACCACGCTCTTGACCCTCTGCAGTTTGCTTACCGGGAGAAGACGGGAGTGGAGGATGCCATCATCTTCTTGCTCCACCGATCTCTCTCTCACCTGGACAGAGGAAGTGGTGCTGTGAGGATTACATTCTTGGACTTCTCCAGCGCCTTCAACACCATCCAGCCACTGCTCCTCAGGGACAAACTGACAGAGATGGGAGTTGGATCACACCTGGTGGCATGGATCACAGACTACCTGACTGGCAGACCTCAGTATGTCAGGCTGGGGGACTGTAGGTCCGACACTGTGGCCAGCAGCACAGGAGCACCGCAGGGAACTGTGCTCTCTCCGGTCCTGTTCACCCTGTACACGTCCGACTTTCAGTACAAGTCAGAGTTCTGTCATGTACAGAAGTTTGCGGATGACACAGCCATCGTGGGCTGTATCAGGAGTGGACAGGAGGATGAGTAAAGAGAACTGATCAAGGACTTCGTCACATGGTGTGACTTCGAACCACCTGCTCCTCAACACCACCAAGACCAGGGAGATGGTGGTGGACTTTAGGAGACCCAGGCCGCACCCAGAGCCGGTCATCATCAAAGGGGACTGTGTGGAGGTGGTACACACCTACAAATACCTGGGAGTGCAGCTGGATGATAAACTGGACTGGACTGCCAACACAGATGCTCTGTGCAGGAAAGGACAGAGCCGCCTGTACTTCCTCAGAAGGCTGGCGTCCTTCAACATCTGCAAGAAGCTGCTACAGATCTTCTACCAGTCTGTGGTAGCGAGCGCCCTCCTGTACGCAGTAGTGTGCTGGGGGGGCAGCCTCAAGAAGAAGGACGCATGGCAGCGCCTGGACAAACTGGTGAGGAAGGCAGGCTCTGTCGTTGGCACAGAGCTGGACAGCCGTGACATCTGTGGCAGAGCGACGGACGCTGAACAGGCTCCTGTCCATCATAGACAATCCTAAGTCATCCACTGCACAGCGCCATCTCCAGGCAGAGGAGCAGCTTCAGTGACAGACTGTTGTCACTGTCCTGCTCCACAGACAGACTGAGGAGATCGTTCCTCCCCCAGGCCATACGGCTCTACAACACCACTCGGGGGGAGCAATAACTCAAAACAAGCTCCGGACTCACCACACACTCACACCACGCACCTTGGACACACGCACTTTATCACACACACACACACACATCTATATATGGACTCAAGTGTGTACAAACTGACTGTTGCACAACTGTATGTCACACACTGCCATTTTGCACAGCTGCACCTTTGTAGAAGAACTACTAGATACTTCATATTTTTTATTTTCTACGGTTATTGTTATTTCACATTGTACTTTTACCTTCTATTCTTATTTTATTATAGTTTCTTTTTGCATCTTACTGTACTTACTGCATGCCCTTAAGTTTTCTACCTTTCAATGCTGCTGGAAATGTGAATTTCTCTTGGAGATCAATAAAGTTAATAAAGTATCTATCTATCTATCTATCTATCTATCTATCTATCTATCTATCTATCTATCTATCTATCTATCTATCTACACATGGACCTGATCCATGCATATGTTCTCTGCTCCAGTCCTTTTTCTTACAGGTCGACCCTCCTTGGCTCTGGTACTGTATGATCTAATGAACTAATTTCACTGTGGAGAGAAGAGATAGGTATCGCTAGTATCAAGAGCAGTAAAATTGATATGTATATAAAAACAATTGTATTTTTGACAACACATGTAGAAGGGAAACTATTTCTAAAAGTATATTACCATAAAAATGTATTTGGTGGGTGGGGGGAGGACGGATGGGTTAGGAGAGGATGCAGTCTGGACCCCAGTACTCCTAAAGCCTGGGTACGGCCCTGTTATGACATAGTCAGGGAGCTGTTGATTTATTTGGGAGGTAGTCAGGCTGCAGGAAGGGTTTAATTTGATTAATTACATAGAAAAAATA
This sequence comes from Scortum barcoo, assembly GCA_023238725.1. NCBI lineage: Eukaryota > Metazoa > Chordata > Actinopteri > Centrarchiformes > Terapontidae > Scortum > Scortum barcoo. Next base: position 21,494,282 of record CM041552.1, read on the forward strand.
CTTTATAAAATGCAAATATTATATATATTTTTATATACTCTATATATAAAAATACATATAAATTCTGTCTCAGTCATGTAAATTAGGGGTGAAAATCATGCAGGGATTTTGCACGAGCCACTAAAAGTTTTTGTCTGAGATGTTTGTGTCCAGTACAAGGCTTGAACGTCCAGTGACGTAAATTTGCTAAATTATGACGCATGACGAGCTATTTCACACTGATCCATAACATCTAAGCATCTCCATCTTCTCCATCTACTTCTGCTCATTACAATGCAAAAAAAAAAAAAACAATTTCTCTATCACACCTTGCGAAGTGCGACCGGAAGTCCTCACCTGCCTCCGTGACACCGGGGTCTCCACCCCAATCAGCGCGGCCCACCTGTCTTTATCAGCCGCTGTCCGGGCAGCATGGCGGCTCCCTCCGCTCCAGGCCTCCTTCTCCGCCCGTGGATAAGTAGCTGCAGCGGCCCGCCACGGGAACTCTGTCTCTGGCTGTGATCATGGCCCGGACGGGTTTCTGCGACTCTAAGCCCCTGCTGGACTTACACAAGAAGGTGAGCGTCCTCAGTGGGGCTCAATCAGAGATGATAGATAATAAAAAAAAAAAAAAAAAGTTGACAACTAAAGTGCTGTTCCACTTTTCAGGTGCTTAAACTGAGATGTGCAACAGTTTATGTTATGTTAAAGATTTGTTCACATATTATCTAAAAATATATATTTAGCAGCAAACACTGCATACTGATTAAACCTTGATTGCGTCCACCTGCCATGATCTCAGGTGTGGAGGAGTCCCTGATTAGAAGGGTCTTGAGCAGAAGTATAACCCACTATATAAACACTTTGACTTCTTGGCCTTAAGATACCTGACAGTCATACAGAGAATAGACTGCAGCCACATACAGTCACTATCAGACACGTTTCATGGTTCTGTTGGGGAGATTAAAAATGGGTCGGCATGTGTCCTCGATCACATCGGCATCTGTGCAAAGACTCCCTGCTGTCCCTCCAGGCGGACGAGCGGCGAGCCCCTCTAAGAACTTGGGCTAATGCCTGTGGGCCTATAGATCACTGGCAGCCTGTGAAAGTGGATGAGTCCCGGATGGCCCTGGTCAAAATAGAGACTGAGCACATCACGCTCATTCTTACACTTGTTTTAACTTCCATTCACATCATATTGGCCTTGATGACTAAGTAGTTAGAGGAATACTGTCAGGGTGTGAAGGACCTGCCGTTTGCTGTGGTAGAAGCCACAATTTGTAATCTTGCTGATTTCAAGAATTTATTGTCATTGCACTCTATGAATGCGAGAGATTGCATTCACTGTAACCTACTTTAGATTCAGAGCATCAGCTGGGAGGATTTGTTGATGCCATGATCATAACAATCCCAAGGATGTGCATGTTGCACTGATGTGAGATTTTGTTGCAGGAAAGGAGGTTATCGACGAGTGAACGCATCATCATGGGCTTCCATGAAGACAGTCAAACAAACTCAGCAGGTAGTGTAATTTTTTTTTATGTACTCAATATGGGGATAAGTGCAGCTCATACACCACTTTTTATTTTATTTTAAACAAATATACTGTGGAAGTGTAAAAATAATTTGCTTGCATGTTCCGTCTTCCTCCTCTTACTCCTTTTTCATCCGGTGTAGCAGATGGGTGTGTGGAGGAGCCTGTGCTACTTCACTCTCTCGGCCTGCAGGGTCTTCACAGCCTACAGGCGCTGATGCCCAGCTTGCTGCGCCACGAGGTGGAGGTGGCATTGGAGAAGCTGGACCTCATATGGGACCAGACCTTTGCCTGGGACGTGTTCTTGGATATGATGGTAAAGCGACAGGAATGGCAGTCACTAAACAGCATTCATGTTTTTATCTAATGTTTCTAATTTTCTCTTTAATTTAGCAACACATTATTCCTAAAATTTGCTGTATGCAATAATTGTGTATAAGGGAGGGGGGCGGGTCACAAAATTGGCACAAATGCATCAGATGTCTTTAAATAAGCGTCTCCAGTTTTCTGTTTTCATCCTGCAGAGAACTCAAACACGAAACTCTTTTCCCAACGCTGACCTGCCCCGGCATTTCACCGACACCACACGTGCCATCCTGGTGGACTGGCTCATTCAAATCCATGTGAGTCTATAGTACTTTAGGTGGAGGTTTGTCTGAGTATTTAGATGCTTTAAGGTCATATCCTTGTTGATAAGATGGTGTTTCCATTTGTCATAGTGTAAAATCACATTACCCTGAAAATGAGGGAACATTAAAGCTCAGTATTTAACATCTTGTCAATTCTTAATCTGTACAGGAACTGACATGTAACATTTTGTTTTTTGTGTGTGCATATGTACTGTACTACTTCTCGGCCAGACAGTGACTTTTTTCTATCACCTAAGCCAACTAGTTGCCGTATGTCAATCGTTTTTACTGTCATCTTTTTATCTAACCCTTGGTTTAAAAAAGGGGAGTAAGTTTCCCAAAATGTCAAACCACTCCTTTATTAAACAACTAAAATCTTTAAGTCCATGTTTATTTCCCACCAGGAGATTTTGCATTTCCAGGAGGAGACCCTCTATCTGGCCATTCACCTCCTCAACCGCTCCCTGCGTCAGATCAAGGTGACCACAGCCAACCTGCAGCTCCTCGGCATGGTGTGCCTCTTCCTTGCTGCAAAGAAAGAAGAGTGTCTCCTCCCTGAGGTACACTGGCTCAGCATGATTGCTTTGTTGCTGGCTGAACAGAGCAAATGTTTCTTTAGTTGTATTTATTTTTAGCTCATTTTAGATGTACTAAAACTTGTTGGTAGCTTTAATGCACAGTCAATAAATGGAATAGATTGCTTTAAGAAAAGACAGATTTGCCATGGACTTTTTTTTTTGTTTTTTGTTTTGCCTCTTCCTCCAGGTGTCTGGACTCTGCTACTTGATGGACCACACCTACACGAAAAATCAGCTGCTGCGCATGGAGCGCAAAGTCCTCACTGCGCTCAAATTCGATTTGTCCTACTGCCCCCCTCTGCATTTCCTCATCCTCCTTGCCTCTGTTGCTCGCTGCAGTGCTAAGGTAGATCTGCACTGTATGTTTTTCTGTTCCTGAACTTTCATAGAAACATTCTCAGCACAAATGTCAGGTGAGGTTGTTTTCCACTCTGCAGAGATCTGACATGTGATCTGTGCCAGCAGGCGGTGTGGATGGCTCGTTACTTGCTGGAGCTGTCCCTCCTGGACGGTCGGTGTGTGGTGTTTCTGCCTGTGCAGCTGGCAGGGGCGGCCCTCTGCTTGTCCCGCCAACTTCTGCAGGAGCCCCCGACACCAGAGGGGGAGGCTGCCTGGTGTCTGGCCTCCAGCATCCATGTCGGCAGGTCTGTATCTTGACTCACAGATGTGCTTTTTTGAAAGCCTTGAAAAACTTTGTTCCTTTACTGTTGTTGGCATCTAGTCCTGCCTGTCAGTTCATCACCTGTATGCTTTGTGTATCTAGTGAGGCTGCCCTGCTGAGGATCATGCACATTCTAGCTGATGCTGCAGCTCAGGCCCACAGCCGAGAGACCTGTGCGACCTTTATTAAATTCTCTTCCCCAGAGACAATGCATATCAGCAGACATCCAAGCCTAAAGAACGCCTCTGCTCTGTTGGGCATGTGCACTTGACTTTTCCTGACTCCCAGGAACTTAATATCTTGAAGATTCAAGGTAGAGGTGCTGGACCACAGCCACTTCACTTGAGGACTAGATTCGTGTGTGGTGCGGCCTCTGACCAAGGATGTATTTTCTTTACTCTGGATCCTGAGGAGTTACCATGGAAACGGGTGAGGAAGACGTGACAGTGTTTTTGTGGCTGAACATTGTTTGCCAAATAATTTCATGTACTCTGCATGTATGTGATTTAGCCAAACTAGTAGCACACCTGTTTTATGATCTTATCTCGCAGCCGATGTTGAAAATATTTGAATTGTATTGATGTGTCCTTGTCTTGTCACTTGTGAAGAGGACGTGGGCTGTCTATATAAAGTTATATCTAACATTTTAATGTAAAAATAAAGTGTCTGCTGCAACATTTTGAGTTTGAGCGCTTTTTTTTTCTCAAACTTTCACCACTCCTAGAACTCAGACAGGCTACAGTTCTGCATGACAGCAGAGCCACCTTCTGACGGCAAGACCGCACTGTTGGGCACTCCTGCTCACGTGTTCTTGGCAAGCGTGCTGACACAACTGACTGGCTCAAAGGAGTCACTATAGAGAAGTGGGACAGCTGCTTTTTGGTCCACTAAATGTGAAGAAACATTTTGCACAAATCTGTAATGTAAATCTTATTTTCCAATTTCAATTTGATTTAGCAGCAAAGGGTACAGTCTTCAACCTTGTCTGAAAAGTTTCTGCTTCTGGTTATGTTTTAGTTTTGACCCAGTCAGACAGGCACAAAGCGCATTTAGTGTTTTATAAACCAAAAGTAGTATTTTTAGAATTTATTTTGCAGACAAGAGGAGCTCTAAACCATGCACAGCAGAATCAGACATTTTTAAATCCGCACTGCCACATGCGTGCACATCTGTGGTGACTCTGAGCTGCTGTCGGGACTCAAACAACGCGTACAGCTGTAGTTCCTGCTGCTCCTCCTCTCTCTCCTCCTCCCTCTCCTCCTCCTCACTGCGCTGTCTGCTGCACGTGCTCTAGTTTCTCATTGGCTGTCTGACGGACCAATGGGCGTGTCTGTCACACAAAGCTGCTTGTATCTCGTGCGTGTGTGTGTGGTCGTCCAACAGCAGGCTCAGGGTTCAATTAAGGTAACGCAGGCGGCGACCAACTGGGTTGAGGGGGGGTGGGTATTTATGCAGGCTCGAAAACACACAGTGTAGATATTGATAAGGTTTTAAAACTTTTTTTTTTTTTTATTTAAAAAAAAAAAAAAACATTTCGTCACCTCAAACGGCGGCGTCATGCCAGCTAGCATCAAACGCCGGTGTTTCAAAGTAAAAGCCTGTTGCTACTTTTGCACAAGTTTAGGTAAGTACTTCTTGGGGGATACAAAACCAAGAGGAGTACTGCGATTCTTGGTGAATATAATCAGACTGGTTCGTGTTAGCCGTAGCAACCCCGTCGTTTACGTCTTTAAGTGAGTTTTATTTTGGAGCCCACCGGATGTGACGCCACATGCTCACTTTAGCTTGACGCCAATGTCCCGATCTGAACCAGTTCTCACTGTTGTCTTATCTCACGATATATTTGACAAAGAGAGACAAAAAAGGTCATTTTTTACTTTCACTCGGACTGATAACATTAAAGATGCCGCTCTTGGTGAACATTAGCGTCGCTCGGTGCCCTTCAACTGATCATAAAGGAGAAAACGACCATTATCGGACATAAAGAGGCTGTTTTACAGCTGGAGGTAAGTGTCCCCCATTGTCGATAAAGCTATTAAATGTATCGGCTTTGAAACGAGATGTGATGTTGTGTAATATATATACTTCATATTCAAGTTCTCACTCATAACTTAGTATTTTCTCACATGGATGTCAGCTTGTTGACTCATAATGCCGTTTAAATGTTGTGCACTGTGATTGTGATGTTGTGTGTGGTGTTGTTGTCTTTACGTTGTATCTCCATACAAAAAACCCCCACCAGCTTTTTTTGAGAGGAAGTGTGTGCTAAGAGAGGGCTGGACTCAAAGTTGAGAGTTACATAACAAGGGGAGGTGGGGGAGGGGGGGGAGGAGGTGTGCTGCCTTCAGGGAACCACTGCCTCCGAAAATATCAGAAGAGCTGGTTGAACTCAAGTGACATAATAATAATAAAAAAGAATAAAAAATAACAACAACAAAGGTAATAAAGAGTTTCACACACTTGCAGGACAGCTGTGGAATGAAAAGGGAGATTTTGTGTTTTAAAAAAAGCCCTAAAGTTGCACAGCTGATCATAAAAGTGTACATATCATCGCCTAATGCACATTTCTTCCTCTGCAGAGCTAAAATGTGCATGGCTGCGTTGTCGATCCTTGTGTCCTTGTAGAGAGTTATCTCCCCTGCTGGACACAAAGAGCTCGGAGGAGTGTCAGATGTCATCCAGGGTCGACTGAGAGGAGGTGGTCTAGCTGATCATTTCCTCAGCTCGCTCAGCCATACAACTACGTGCTCTTCTGCTTTTGTATGTGTACCATCAGATGTACAGTAATGACCCCCTCACAGAGAACACACAAGAAAGCATATTAAACAAAGTCTACCGGCTGCTTAACAAGCTGTATCTACAGCTTCTGTAACAGCGTTGTACCTTTATATTATTGTATAATTATTTACAATCGCAGGATTTGTAGTGAAATAAAATACCAGATCACCTGAGCTACATGTAGACAGGGTAGTATTAAACACTTGTGCTTTAAAACATATAGACACACACTTAAGTTGACCGCTAAGTCAGTTAAGCAGAGGCAGATGTGAGGACACACGCGGTGCGCCATTTTGGCTGCTACTCCTTCAAACTTTGATATAAAGAATAGGAATAAATTAATGTTTAACTGCCAGCCTGAACTTGGACGAGCTGTGTTAGTCATGTAAAAACATGAATTGACTCTGTGCGGTGTAACTGGCTCCAAATCTCTGCTGACTCAAAATAACCCGTGACCCTTGCATTCCTTTGGCTCTTTACATGGTGGGCACATACACGTACACATACGCTCCGATGAACAGTGAGAAAAGTGTTCATACAGATGAGATATTTGTGGGTTTTCTCTTCCCCTTTCTCATGAACTTAAAGAATAGGTACTGTAAGCATAAATGCAGAGTTTGGGCACTGTTACCCGTCACTTTTTAAATGCATGCAATTCCTGAGAGTACACATACTCAGTACAGTGTTGTGGATCAGTTTTAAGGACAGATTAAGACTTTAATACTAAACGTGAATATTTTTTGCTGAGAATCTCTGTGAAGTATTAATAGAGTATGCATATGATGTCACTGTGTGTAAGTTGCCCTGGTTACAACCCCAGAGACAAATGTACAGCCATCAGTAAGCGCCATTGTGGGTTCACACAGAGAATAAGAAAATGGAAGCATTGATAAAATGATATAAAGCTGCTGTGGCATGGACAGCGCTGACAGATAAAGAGAGATTTCAGCAGATGTTTTGTACAAGATTGGCCGATATTAAAGAGAAGAGGATAAACATGATACATTTATGGACACAGTTTTTAATGAAACACTCACACTCTGTGGTTATTAGTGTCTTCTGAGGTGTTTCAGTGGTGGTGTAATTAGGATGTAAAATAAAAAACTATTTTTCTAAATAGTTCTGTTGGTTTGCATCTAAGATAATTGAAAAATGGTCAGCAGTCTATTACAGGACTCACACAGAGCTCTACTTCCTGAGAGCAAAACATGTTTTGGTTTTTATTCCAGCAATTTGTGCCATCCAGAGACAATCTGAAAATCATGCATTCTCTTATTAAGTTCCAGGATGCCGAAAGAACAGCCTCGTTCACGTGAGCACAGTCCTTGTACCTCCTCCAGCAAAAACGCTAAAGATACGAGCAATAGTACGACTCTGCTGGCAATACATAGTACCAAAGACACAGAGGACTCCAGCAGAAGGGGCTCACGCTGCAGTTCAGAAAAGGACTCCGGCTACTCTGGTGAGTAAATGCAGGAAAAAATATAACCAGGGCCGGACATAACCAGGGCCGGACATTTTCCAAGTTTTATTCTCTACAGTGATTTCCCATCCACTCCCATTTACAAGTCAGTTCAGGCAGTGATAATTACAAAGCTGAATGGGACAAACTTTGTAGAACATAATGGAAAGACGTTTTCTAGGATTAGGCTGCCTTTCAGGTTTAACTTGATTAAGTCTATATCCACATCTGATGATGAGTGTAGGAATTACTTAATCTTAATTTCTGTCCCCTAAATGAGGAAACTAATTGAAGAAAGTTAACACCCACTTAAATAAAGTCATAATTTTTAATAATTGTCTTCAAACCTGCCCAATTTGACTTAGTTCAGCAGACTGACTTTGCCATTAAGAAATATCTCACTGTTATATCAAGGAGTATTTGTTAAGAATTATTATTCTGCTGCGCTGTCCTGAAATCAGCAATTGGCAGTCTATGAGTCCTGCAACACCCCCAACCCTTAACGCTCTTAAATCACAGCTGAGAGTCACCATTTCATTTCAAATCCAAAAATCCCAAACTTTCTGATGCTAACTATCAAAGGATCGACTCTGGATCAAGCCTGGATCAGGTTTACTCCAGATCAGTGGAAGAATTACAAAATGAGTTGAAATATGAATATATGAAAGCATGTCTGTCCCTTCACTCTTCCCTTGTGCGAGCATAAAGAAGTATGGCAAAATACAACAACATCACTAACAACTTGCATCACATAAGTTCATCTATTCCTTCAAGCACATCTTTCCTCTGTCTGTTCCACCCTCTGTGCAGATGGCTCAGACTGGCAGCAGACAGATGGAGAGGACCAACGGAGCAGCAAAAGCCACTCCAGAGGCAGCGAGCGTGCCGAGGCGTCACAGCCAGCTCAAAACCGAGATGTAGGGCAAGGGAATCCTGGGAATCCTGCTCTGATGCCGGGAGGCTGCGAGCTCCCACCCGCCTACTTCGTCAAGAACATGGTGCTGAAGCAGGTAAGATGTACATGGATCAGCAGGGATACAGACTCTCCCTCTGATGATAATGATTACCTCAAAGTGAGTGTAGAAAGGTACCAAATGAGGTGTTCCCAAGGCAACGTACACAACAGTCACTTCAGAACAAGAGCATAGACTGAGGCAGGTTAGACAGCTGAAGGGTGGGACAAATATGGATGAATGAGCGTACATCTCATAGCACCCTGTCTTACATTTGTATTCCTTCATAATGTACTAAATTTACTCATAGTCCTCCATTTGATGCTGCCCTTTGGATCCTTGTTTTATCTGTGTCTCATACTTACTTCCCTCTTCTTCCCTGTCCCACCAGCCGGACATGGTCCAGAGAAGAGGTCAGGTGTCCTGGAGAAATGGAAGCAGGGAAATCGGCCACTCTAGCGCTGCCCATATGATCCTTTTACAGCAACCTCGCTTGTTGCCCGCCCCCATCCGGCTCCACATGCCCTCGTCTTGTAAGCCCAGCGTCACAGGGAAGAAAATAAAAGCTACTTACCTACCAATTCTCAATTCCTACCCCCGCATTGCGCCACACCCCAGCAAGAAGCCGCCTGATAAATCCCCATCGAATGATGAATCCCAGAATCAGAGCAAGCGAGTGTGCACAGAACACAAGAGTGATGAAACACCCGTGACCAGGAGTCTAACTGAGCAACCCAGACTAGTAGTCTTAACCTCTGGGCTGCCATGCTCCTCTTCAAGCAGAGATAGTGTATCCTCTGGTCCCACAACTGTCTCCTCAAGCCAGGTATCTGCATCAGGATCCACTCGGTGCACCACCTCCTCTTTCCTCGCAACAAGAGGACTTCACAGAAACAGTGCCACCGGCTCCCGCTACCGCCGTTTCCTCAACACAGCAGCGATCCTCAAACAGTCAGGCCTGTTGGACATCACACTGCGCACAAAAGAGCTGCTGCGCCAGAGCAACGCCACCGAGCGAGACATTGCCCAACTCCGCCAGCACACAGAGCTTCTGTTCCGGGCTGCCAGTAACCCCGGCCACAGCCTAAATGGCATCCCAGCCTGGGAACAGTTACACCAAACCATGGCGGAGTCCGGTTGCTACCCTGACCTTAAAGTGCTGCAAAATGCACAAATCTCATGTCATCCTGATTCCGTCAGTCAACCAGACAGTATTTCCACAGGTGATACGAATGGGTCACTAGCTGCCGAGAACTCAGAAACACCGCCGTGCCTGCTCACCACCGTACCACATTCAAACCAGAACAGCCCCGTGCCACAGGAGCCTCACTCAGGACAAGGCAGGGAGCTGGAGGTCATTTCCGAATCCTCCGAAAAAGTCTTTATGTCTCCTGACAGTTCCACTGGTTAGCACAATCAAAAAAAAAAAAGCCAAAAAGGGAGATCGAGCACTCAGGACTAGCTAGTGGAGATCCAGTAGTTATTTTTGGATATTATGTGTGATTTGAATGGTTATTTAAACCTAGTTTTAGATGGACTGTGCCAAATATCTCTGCAGGTCAATGGAAACCCAGTGATGACTCAAGTTTGATACTTACTGTACATGTAGCAGTACAAGGTGTGTTTCCAGTCGCCTAACACACTTCATCAGAATTAAGTGTTTGATATCTGAAAGCTGATCCCTAGTTAATGCACTCAAGTGCAAGTCAGCCCCAAGGCGCTATCTTGTATTACCACTGCAGGCGTCAGGGAGCTACACAGATGAGCAGAGGATCTCTGCTTGTGAGCCACTTAAAGGATTATATGAATATATAATGTGTTTCCCACGTCACCTCACAGACCTGCTTAATTCAGGGAAAAGATAAATACATACATCTCTCCTGGTAGGTGAATGCTGGGAAAAATGTTTCTTCTAACCTGCTGTACCCAAGAGAGTGCCTGCAGTCCAAACAAGGTGATAAGCAAGATTGGTGCCATCACAACAACACAACTGAAGCTAAAGGAAAAAATGGCACTTTAAGAAAACCGCAACACAGATGGGCACCCTGTAACATCACAAACTGCACTACACTGGACTGCTGTAAGGACTTCCATCCTAGTGCTGTTCAGCAAAGCCTTAAAAACTGTTTTTTACTTGATATTTTCATTACCAGGACACATCATCACAGGTTGTCATACTCATTCACCAAAATCTTTGTTCTTTTTGCAAATACAGCAATTTACTCACACACACACAGCATCTCCAAGATAATCCGTTTGTATCATTTCCTCTCATGCAGCAGCTTACTGTCCGTTTTCACTTCACTTTTCAATCTCTTTTTTTGCACCAAGCCTCTAATTTATGGTGTTTTTAGTCATAGAGGTAAACAGTTTGAACTGTGAGTTTGAGAAAGTTTGACTGGTTTAGTATAGAAATGTCTCAACTAAGTGGTTATGTGCATGTGGTATGTATGATTTCTCTTCTGTTTCTTTGTGCTTGGGCTTATGACAGCACTGCACACATTTCTGAAATTTTAATTGCTTTATACAATGTATTTTTCATAATTTTTAAGGTATTTAAATAAAGCGATACGCAAACAATAGACTTTTTTATTGTATCTTTTGTATCAAATTGAGTCTTGTATTGTGGTCACTAAGATTGTGATACATTAAGTACATATATGTGCTTGACTGTCTACTGAAAGCCATGGAAATATCTTTCTTCCCAGCCCAGGGGACTGCTGCCCCCTGGTGAAGCTTTGCTTGCTCAACTATAACTTTCTGAATACCCTGAGGTCTGAAGGCGCATTCAGTGGGGGCATTGCAGTGGTCTATAAGAAGAACCTCAACTGTGTCCCATTTACTGCTGGATCTTTCCATAGTACTAAACTATTAACTTATAAAAATTGAGTGGGACATCCCAGTGTGTTGTATGGTTATCTACTGACCCCCTAAATCTTGAACAGTTTTTATGAATGATTTTTCCTCTCTGCTTTTTTCTGTTGTACTCAGATCTGACAAGATCATTATTGTAGGTGACTTAAACATTCACACTGCCACAGAACTTTTAATCACTGCAAAATTGTTTAACTTACTGCATCATGTTTCTGGCCCCACCCTTGATTTTGTTTCCACACTTGGCCTGACTCCTGGCATATGTCTGACTTTGTTTCTGACCACGAATGCAGAACTTCTGATGTGGTTCTTCAGTCAGTGTTGACTTCTTAGTGTAGCCTTGTGGAACTGCTGTTGCGGGGCAGCTGGTTTGACTGGACTTGTAATTCAGGGCACGTGATGCGAGATAAGGGGCACCTGTTGGCGGGCCGCAACAGATTGTGTTGGGCTTTGTCTCCGGCGTGCGTGGCAGGCACAGTGTGAGAAGTGGATTGGGGGAGCGGACTTGCTTGTGCATTTTGGTCGGAGTCTGGTGGGGCAACAGAGTCAGCGGGTGGAACAGTGTTGCTGGTGGCAAGTTGCTGGTGTCCATGGAGAGTCTGGTTAGTGGGAGCCCTGTGCCTGGCCGGCATTTCAACAAGCGGTGTGCCGCTGGATTACCAGCGCGAGGTAGTTGTGAGTCGCTCCTGGAGGGAGGTTCCCGTTGATATTAAATGTTGCCTGTTGGGATGTTAATGTTGTTTGCCTGTGTTGCAAAAGGTTGAAACGCGAGTGTATAAAAGTTTGGGGAACAATCAGACCCAGGATCTGCTGGTGGGTTTTGATTATACAGTGGGGCAAAAAAGTATTTAGTCAGCCACCAATTGTGCAAGTTCTCCCACTTAAAAGATGAGAGAGGCCTGTAATTTTCATCATAGGTACACTTCAACTATGAGAGACAGAATGAGAAAATCACATTGTCTGATTTTTAAATAATTTATTTGCAAATTATGGTGGAAAATTAAGTATTTGGTCAATAACAAAAGTTCATCTCAATACTTTGTTATATACCCTTTGTTGGCAATGACAGAGGTCAAACATTTTCTGTAAGTCTTCACAAGGTTTTCACACACTGTTGCTGGTATTTTGGGCCCATTCCTCCATGCAGATCTCCTCTAGAGCAGTGATGTTTTGGGGCTGTCGCTGGGCAACATGGACTTTCAACTCCCTCCAAAGATTTTCTATGGGGTTGAGATCTGGAGACTGGCTAGGCCACTCCAGGACCTTGAAATGCTTCTTACGAAGCCACTCCTTCGTTGCCCATGGGCGGTGTGTTTGGGATCATTGTCATGCTGAAAGACCCAGCCACATTTCATCTTCAGTGCCCTTGCTGATGGAAGGAGGTTTTCACTCAAAATCTCACGATACATGGCCCCATTCATTCTTTCCTTTACACGGATCAGTCGTCCTGGTCCCTTTGCAGAAAAACAGCCCCAAAGCATGATGTTTCCACCCCCATGCTTCACAGTAGGTATGGTGTTCTTTGGATGCAACTCAGCATTCTTTCTCCTCCAAACACAACAAGTTGAGTTTTTACCAAAAAGTTCTATTTTGGCTTTCATCTGACCATATGACATTCTCCCAATCCTCTTCTGGATCATCCAAATGCTCTCTAGCAAACTTCAGACGGGCCTGGACATGTACTGGCTTAAGCAGGGGGACACGTCTGGCACTGCAGGATTTGAGTCCCTGGCGGCGTAGTGTGTTACTGATGGTAGCCTTTGTTACTTTGGTCCCAGCTCTCTGCAGGTCATTCACTAGGTCCCCCCGTGTGGTTCTGGGATTTTTGCTCACCGTTCTCGTGATCATTTTGACCCCACGGGGTGAGATCTTGCGTGGAGCCCCAGATCGAGGGAGATTATCAGTGGTCTTGTATGTCTTCCATTTTCTAATAATTGCTCCCACAGTTGATTTCTTCACACCAAGCTGCTTACCTATTGCAGATTCAGTCTTCCCAGCCTGGTGCAGGTCTACAATTTTGTTTCTGGTGTCCTTTGACAGCTCTTTGGTCTTGGCCATAGTGGAGTTTGGAGTCTGACTGTTTGAGGTTGTGGACAGGTGTCTTTTATACTGATAACGAGTTCAAATAGGTGCCATTAATACAGGTAACGAGTGGAGGACAGAGGAGCCTCTTCAAAGAAGAAGTTACAGGTCTGTGAGAGCCAGAAATCTTGCTTGTTTGTAGGTGACCAAATTCTTATTTTACAGAGGAATTTACCAATTAATTCATTAAAAATCCTACAATGTGATTTCCTGGATTCTTTCTTTTTTGAAGTTTTCCCCCATTCTGTCTCTCATAGTTGAAGTGTACCTATGATGAAAATTACAGGCCTCTCTCATCTTTTTAAGTGGGAGAACTTGCACAATTGGTGGCTGACTAAATACTTTTTTGCCCCACTGTATTTTCTTTTTGTCTAATGTTTTTGGGTAGTTGGTCTGTGGGGGTAATTGTGTTTGTGAGCCACTGCCTTGGTGGTTATTCTTTTTTCCTTTTGTTTGTCAATTTGATTTGATTAGTTGTTTTAGTACCCACCCCTGGGCTGCTGTGATTGTGGTTAGGGACATAAAGTGCTTGTGAGCTCCTCTTGGACTGCGTCGGACATGGCTGACGGGCACCAGTGGCCACACAGCCTGTCTGCTGTTAAATGTTTTAATTGAGCAACTTATGGATGCCATTCTCGTTGTAATAATAAAGAATTAAACGCCTATCGCTACTTCCTGCATATTTGTGATTTAACGGCGAGTAGCTCCTGCTGCATGTGGCTTTTGAGTGCCACATTAGAAACAAATCATGCAGTCTCGCTTATTTAATGAGCACTTTGCAGCTAGGTTTTCAGCTGTCTTCTCTAATATGTCCAAATCAGTTCTCAAATTTTCCAGTGTCAACAACTCTGTTAAAGGTTTATACTCAAAGCTCTTGACTCCTTTGCTCAAAATAAAATCAGATAAGCCCTAGTTGTCAATCCACTCGGATAGATGATGAACGCCACAGACAAGATTATACAAAGGCAGAGTGAAAGTGGAACAAAACAAACCCCCATGATCACCACCTCCACATGAAGGAGTCCTCAATCACACACCGTCAACTCATTAAAAATGCAAGTGTCATATTTCTCTGGCCTGATCAACAGTAACAAGCATAACTCTAGATTTCTGTTTAATACTATTAATCAACTTGTGAATAATACTCACTGTTTTTCATGCCACATCCTCTGATGACTCATAAGTTTTTACATTTCTTCATTGACAAGTTCAGTGGTCTCAGATCAAATTTTAAACATTTACTACCTTAGTTGAGTTACCAGGCCCTCTAGAAAAACGCGATTATGCGATCGCATAATTCAACGCATAATCAGCCAAAAGTCCGCACATTTATGCGGGGGCCGCATTTTTTCAAAGACGCCGCACTTTTGCTGCATAAATTGCAGATTTCCAATGCGCAAAATGCACGCAAAATATGCGGGGACACTTGCATGATTTCATAATCCCCGCATTTTCATTGCAAAAAGGTCACATATATCTTCGCAGAAAGTTGAAAAATGTTGCGTTTACTTCACACAAGACCAGCCATTTTTTTCTTGTTGCCTTGGGAACGTTATGAAGTGACGTCATCGGAAAGCTGCAAACCCCGCGAAGAAGACATGATGACGTCAGCAAATCAGTCTCATTTGCCAACAAAAATAATAATAATAATAAATAATTCTTTTTGTAAAGCTACGGAACTTGTTTGACTCATCAACGTTTTGTAAGTTTGAGCCATGTGTTTATTAAGGTCTGAAATAAAACAAGGATGAGAACTTAATTATTCCAGCACTTTATGTGATGTAGTATGCTTGCTTATCATAGGAAGTCATTAGAAATGACTCTTTACATTAAGGTAGTAGCCTAGTGAGAACAGAGTGTTGGGGGAATCACTTTTTTTTTTTTCTTATTCATCAAACCGCAGTTTTTGCAAATTCCCTGCAATTTTTGCAAATTCCCGCAATTTCATTGCATAAAATTGCATAAATATCCTGCATATTCCATTGCATTTTTTAAGAAAATGTGGCGCATAATCAAGGATTTTTGCCTGTAACAATCACAAAAAAACTTTTTTCTGGAAGGACTGAATTACCTGCCCTCTTCTGCTCTCTGAGTTCAACAATATTTCCATGCAATTGGATACAATTTCCCTGATGCGTCCATTGTCCTGCCCTGCAGAATAAGTCCAACTAAATTTTTTAAAGAGATCTTGCAAGTCATTTCTCCATCCCTTCTACCTATTACAAGACAGCCCGTGTTTTCCCCTCCCTAAAAACCCTACCTTGACACCACCAATTTCACTAACAATAGGCCCATTTCCAAACTTTCCTTTATTTCTAAAATTTGGGAAAAAGTTGTCGCCCTGTAGCTTCTCCAACTGGTCGAGGGACAAAATATCTTTGATAAATTCCAATCTGGCTTTAACAAAAACGTATCACTGAAACGATACTGCTTTAAGGCACTAGTGATTTTATTATATGTGCTGACAAAAGTGAATACCTTATTTTAGTTTTGCTTGATTTATTAGACTGTTAACTAACACTAATCATGAGTTCTACATCAACCTAATTCTTGCCGTCCTTCACTGGCTTCCAATAAAAAAATACAGAATCGATTATAAGATTTTACTTATTACATACAACGTCCTTGCATGGCCTGCATATTTAGTAGAGTTGCTGAACCTTTACTTTAGCAATCAGATACTTCTACCAGGCCTTCTACCTGTTCCACATTCCTATTTTAAAACCAGAGATGACCACGCTTTTATGGTTGTAGCGCTTTTATGGTTGTAGCGCTTTCTCCAGTCCATCAGATGTGCTGAATCTATTTTGTTTTAAGAAAACTTATTTCTATACCTTAGCTTTCTTGTGATATCCTCTGTTTACCATGTGCTTAAGTGTCTGTGAATCATGCATATGTATGTTTTTCATGAGATATTTTTCATGCAATGTATGTTTTTAGCATCTCATGAAACTGAAACAGTGTTTTGGACAGATAAGTCATTTATTTTCTAATTAGACATGTTTTTGGGGTACATTTTACAGTAGCAACTTTTTTTTACCAACAAATTTTTGTTCAAAATTGGAATCTGATAATAATGTCTCTACAAAGATGATCAATTTTTTCTTTACAAAAATATCACTTAGAAAATATGTTTTTTTTTAAAAAACAAATATGTTTTTTGTTAAACATAGTTTGTGTTCCATTCAGTGTGGGACATTGGAAAAGGGAAGCTACTGTTTTCACAAAACTTGAAGCATCAGCAGGATACAGATAAAATGACATCTTGATTGCGGTGCCTTTGGACTGTAGACTTTGGAAAAGCAGAGAAAATTATATCGCAATTTGTAAGTGACAAAGACTTTCAGGGTCGAGTAAGGTTTCATATCAAGTGAGGAAATGTTGCAGATCTTCCCCTCCGACGTGCTGCAGTTCAGACTCTTTCTTTTGAGTCACTGAGGCATCAGGCTGGCACAGATGATGGACACGCTAAGAAATCAAGAGACATATTTAGTCACTTTGGAAAAAAAAAGGTAAACTAAAACTTTAAACTATCCTGAAGAAAATATGTGAAACAAGACTTCTTATCACATTGTTTTGAGGTGGCTGTATAATATGTGTTTATTACATTGTCTCTGTGGTGAAACAGAATTCATGAAATAATCAGTATCAGTAATACTTCATATTGGCAACGAGGTGTAGTTTATTCTCTTTTGCCAAACTAATGATGTTATAGGTAAGTTTTCATTGTAATAGTAAAATGAATTCCTTCACACATTTACACCATGTCATCTCCATAATTGATTGAAAAACTATACAGTTATCATACCTGAAGGAAGTTCCCAGTCCCAGTTCCCAACTTATACAGCGCCCATCCTGGCACAAGTAGGATGGAGGAGAGAGCCATTATCCAGCCCAACATGTAAGCCCAGGCTGGGTACACATACCAGCGATTAAAGGTCAGAGGCTGGTACCAAACTAAAGAACATATGAAAGAGCCCTGAGAAACAAAAAAAATGAAAAGGGAGATTCAGTAAAGAGTTGATGTTGTGTAGAAAATTCAAAGGTTACAAGAAAGACTCACCAGTGAGACCAGCGGTGTGAGGTAAAGCCAGCAGATTTTAAAGAACGGGTTAGCGTGCACACCCGTCATGTCCTTTATGATATCATACATCCGGTCTGCCCCTACAAAAGAGTCAAAGATGAACAGTTTATGATTATCACATCAGAAGATGCTGTGTGTGAACAACTTGATGTAATTTAAATGGGAACTTCCTTCATTTTCAAATATAAATGGGAGTTTACTAATTGCTGGGATACTGTTCACCCTGTGAAAACTGTTGAATGTCTTCTGTAGCTCTGGAGGAGCTTTGTCCAGAGAATTTGATTTTTGATCTTTCATTTTAAATCTGACATTTATGAGTCTCCCAACTGTGTGGAGGTTCAGTGTTAAATTGTTGGTGTAAACCTTTAAAAACAGCATACCCACCAAATATCCATCCCAGTGCCAAGGTTTCAAACACACACAGAAAGAGGATGCAGGCACCGTTACAAGCGTAGTAGTCGAACAACTGAAACACATACATCCCTCCCTGGAGGCAAGAGCAAAGACGTTAATTGAACTTGGGTTTGTTTATTTCACTGTATATTTTATTTTATATTATACAACCTCAGGGGTATGGAAGCCTATTGCGGCCACTTTTTTAACTTGTATGTTGTAATAATTGCAGCATCATTATAAGCAGAAAGCATGTTGATAGAAATAGTTATATTTTGTCAGTGTAATAAATAATAAATGCACATATATCCCCAAATGCTGACCTCTGTGATCATGACAAGCTGAGAGAAAAAGCATATGAGGCAGAAGAGGAGGAGGAAACGCTCGCGTCGGCCTGCCCTGCGCATTTTTGTGGGAAACATATCTATAATGGATGTCACCACCACCTCTATGGCAACAAACTGTGAAGAAGAAGAATGAGACAGAATATGTAGGTTTCCAAATATAAATGTGTTTTTCCTTAAAGAGTTTGCACACAGTGCATCTTACCTGTGTGTCCAGACCCAAGAGAATGAGCATGACAAAGAAACAGATGGACCACAGTTGAGGCAGGGGCATCATAGCTACAGCCTGAGGGTATGCAATGAATGCCAAGCCTGGACCTGGGAAACAACAGCAGCGAGACAGACCCAAGGCAGGTGTTTAGCCAGTTTATCATCAGCACCTCTCAAAGTAAATAGGCATCCAGATGGTGATGCAGTGGAAATCTCTTCAACCAAGTAACACATAAACAACAGCATCCTCAGTGTCTTGAGATGGAGGGATGATACTGAAAATCACAGATACACCAGGTAGGACCACAACACTTGACAGCTCTTCACAAGTGTGTCTGTATATCAGTTATTTTTATTCATGGTATTTGAAGAAGATAGCAGACAGAATACCATTCACACTAGACTCACAAGAGCAAAGTCAAACACGATATAGTTTCTGATATCTTGAGGTGCCTGATCAATGTTGATTATACTGTTAGAGCATGTGTGTGTACGAATCACAACTAAAGACTGTCTGCTGATGACTGAGGGAACAGCAGAGAGTACTTGTAAGGAGTCTGATTGTGTTTGCAATGTAAATATTTGGACAGGGAGGAGAAGAGAGATAGTGAAGTTACAGCCTGAGCATGAGGATGCCATGGAAGCCATGGAAGTGCATGTGTGAGCGTATCTACTGTCTATGCCTAGATAACATGCAAGGGCCAGAGCTACAGAGCAGCCTCCACTCAGATGACAGCGCACCACACCTGTCATCAGCAGTGAAGAATAAAGTGTCTCAGTGTCAACCAGAAAGCAACTAATGGAAACTCCCAGGGCAGACCCACCTAAACTCTCAACATAGCCCCACACCCAACATCATGTCAGCCGGACTCAGCAATGATGTCTGGGTGTGCTGCTTAAAACATACCATAGTAGGAATGAATACAACAACGCAGCTGCAGTAACGAACAACTGTGCCTGGTGACGCTGGCTCAGACCTGAGGTGTTGCTGTGCTTGTCATGTCTATGATCATCCTTAAGATGGCAGCAAGATTTTTAGTAAAAGCACATATGTGTTATCACAAAGTAAAAGTAAAAGTATTCATTCTGCAATAAAATGACCCCTGTCAGACTGTAATTACTGATCCAACAATGTATGAGCAGCATTTTTTTTTCAGTTCAGTTCAATAGACACAATTTTACAGTAGCTTCTCAAAGAAAAGCTTGTTTTATCTACTTTATTTATAGTGAGGTACTTTGGTCCAGTAGTTCTCAACTGAGGGGTCGGTCTGCTCCATGGAGTCCCAAGATGCATGTAGGGGTTGTGAGATGATAATGGAGGATTTGAAATATCTGGGCCTTAACCCATTTAAATAGCCAAATAAATGTGGTCCAGTAAAAAGTACATTTTTCTCTGAAATGGAGTATAAGTATGTAGTACATAAAATGTAACATAAAATAAATATACATATATAAGCTTTGCTTCGAGTGTCAGAGGTGTGCAACTCATGCTACTGTACAATGAAGGTGATGTGGTTACAAAATGTCAGATCATCATTTCAGCCAGAAAGTTCATTATTTAAATTGTAGTGTGACAAGTCTTAACGTAATGTCTGCTTCCTAAAGATTTTCTGTAATTTTCTTCAGCATATTTTCAGTAAGTGGCATTGTTTAAGTTTAACCACTTTGAACCACTTCATTATTAATTATGATTGCCTGAATATAACCTCTTTTTTCTCTTCTTTGCCTACAGCATGTTCCTATACTGTGACAAGCTGCCAGGGCTCTGTGATGCTCTGTAACACTGGGTGCATGAAGGCGAGGTTGCATCTTTCTGAATGCAGCTGGTGGCTTGCATTACCTGACTCTGCCACTTCTGCAATGGGGACACCCTGCTCTTGAGCCATGAATCCCAGCACAGAGAAGACTGCAAAGCCAGCTACCATGCTGGTGGCACTGTTTAGTAAACACAGCCACAAACAGTCCCTGCAAAACATCAAAACATGTGCAAACTCTAAGAATTCATAGCATGTAATTGTAACATTTTCTAATGTCTTCTGATGTATCTGTCTGAAAAGTTCATGTCAGAAACGGTGTCAGTCACACACAGATCAGACAGATGCTTACTTATAGCAGTTGTTGTTGTAGGTGTTGTAGCTCCCTAGTGCAGTTAAGGAGCCCACACCTATGCTGTAGGAGAAGAAGATCTGAGCCCCGGCCTCCATCCAAACCTGTGCCAACAAAGCACAAGTGAGTAAGTTGGTCAACCTAAACCCTGCGCTGTTACAGTATTTCATCAATCTCCTACCTGAGGGTCTTTGAGTCGTGAGGGTTCAGGAAGAAGATAGTACAGCACTCCCTGAAGAGCTCCGGGAAGAGTGAGTCCACGGATCAAAAGAATGAACAACATCACATAAGGGAAGGTAGCAGTGAAATACACCACCTGAAAAACAAGACAGCCCTTTAGGCATTTAGAAAAATACTGCATATACATTTACCACTGGCTCAGGGCTCAATAAATACCTTTCCTGTAGACTTGACCCCTTTCCAGATACAAAAGTAGCAGACTATCCACATGGCAATTAAGCACAACAGCACCTCCCACTTGATGTTGCCAGTTTCTTCAATCCCTCCTGAGATGGCCAGCACTCGTCGTCTAGGAGGAAAAAGTGAATAAATGGTGCTTTTAGGACTTATTTTGACACATTTCAAAGAATCTAGATGCTTTGTTTGTTCATTTACAGACGTACTCCCAGAATTCAGTGGCAGCAGAGGTTGTGTTTGTCTGGTTGGTCCATTCAGAGGTCTTATTTGGTGTTGAATAGTCAACACAGTGATCTGAAAGGAGAGTAAGAAAAGAAAATGATAGTGGTCATAATACTGTATATATTATTGCATAACACTTTTTCATCTGGAGCTTTGCCATCAGACAGGCAGGGTCTGAAGAAAGACACTGTCCAGTTGCATTATGGGGAATGTAAGCTCCAGTTTACCTGTGTTCCAGTAGTTGCTGCAGCTGGCCCAGGGGAGCTGGGAGCTGAAGGAGAACACCAGGTAGAGCAAAGCCCAAGCCAGAATAATAATGTAGGCCATACAGCTGTACAGCAGGATCAGCTGCCCTCCATAGCCGATACCTGCAGGACATGATTCCTGTTATCGTTACGAAAACCAGACTTCCTCTATTTATCCATCACACAAACTGCTTATTGTTCAGGGTTAAACTTTCCTGAAGATAAATGGATTAAGATCATTAAAAGGCAGAGTGAAAATATAAACAGTTAATTTTCTCTCATTTGTAGTATAAATTTACACTTGAAACATTTTCTCACCGCTGAGGGAGGCAAGACTATAACTTGAATATCAACAATGCTTAATTCAGTCAAATATCTGTGTAGTGGAAGAACAGTGTGAGGAAACATTTCTCTCTGTAACGTTTCTATGTTTGGAGTAAAAACAGACATTTTTAAAAGAGAACTCCAACAGTTTATTGTCGCACTTCTATAACATTGTCAGACCCACAATGCAGAAATGTGGATGATTTTTATTCCATGGTTTGCCCTTCTATGTTATGCTCTGTATGCTCGTAGCGACTGGTGTGGCTACATAGGTCTGGTAGCTCACCTTTTCTTACTATTGTGATGACTCCCTCACTTCTTTTGTTTGTGTCTCACTCCGTTCTGGTTTGCAGCCTCTGGAGCTGTTAAAGGGCGGAGCTGGGAGTGTCACCTTGCTTACCCATCTGGGTGTGGCCTCCAGAAAGGATAAAAGGCCTGCCTTTCTGGTAGCTCAGCCCTCTCTCACTCTTGGCAAGGCCTGCACCAACCAGTGTGGCCATCTTCTTTGTTTGGTTTGTTGCAGAAGTCCAACATTCACCACACACATTTTCACCCATCCACACACTGCTGACACCACTGATTCCTCTCCATTTTCCACACTCCACCTCTTTACCATTATTATGGACACTTTGTGTTAAATAAATCTTATTCTTTGATGGCACTGACCGTGTGTTGCTCCCTTTTTTGTTGTCACCCCTGAGCCAGGTGGTAACAAATGGGGGCTTGTCCGGGATCACGTTCCCTTTGTTTGTTCTTCAGTTAATGCTGGGAAACTGGTTGAAGTGTAAAGGGGAGCATTGCACAAGGAGTTGTGATTTGCTCTGGTGGTTGTTGGGTTTACACTGACTCACCTTGTTGCTGTTTTTTCAGTAGTCATTTGACTGTATTGTTTGTTTGCTGCTGAGGTTTTCTGATCTGTCAGTTGGTGGGGGCTGTGTTATTATGTGGAACCCATATTCCTGTGAGGTTCAAGCAATGATGGGCACTAGTTGTCCTCATTGACCCTTTCTTTTTTTTTTTTAGTTTTGTTTGTGCAGCAAGCGGTTAGAGCAATTGCTCAGGTGCACTCCATGACTGTCTAGGCAACTTTTAGCTTGCTGGAAGTCAACCAGGTTACTGGGCTCTGTGCTTAATTTATCCTGCCGCTAGCCTGCATGAAGACTGTAGACTATAGGTGAGAGAGATAGCTAGCATTGGTTAGGCAGTTAGCCAGAGGGATATGGTTCCATATTTTGTTAAAACGGTCTTTCACCATCTTGACAGTGAAAACTTTGCGAGCTGTTGTGGTCTCTCTGGTGTGTTCTAAAGGAAAGTCTGTTAAGGACTCATAAGTCAAAGGTGACATGGCTTCTATTGAGGGCTTCATTCAGTCCCCCAGCGAAAGCTTGCTTAACACTTACAAAAAGGAGCAGCTCTTGAGAGTAGCTGACAATTTTGATGTTGAAGTTTCCAGGAAGTTGGGTAAAGATGACTTGCTAGCCACTTTAAAGGACCATTTAGTCAAAAATATTTTGCCAGTCCCTGTAGTGAGGGCAAAGGCAAAAGTTTAATGAGAGAGACCCTGACATTTTCTTTGTGCTTTTTGAAGGTTTAGCAGAGGTGCGAAACTGGTCTGATGTTGAGCGGACTCTGCTCCTGCAGTGTGTGTTTACGGGCAGGGCCCAGGAAGCTTTTTCAGCCTTGTCTGTGGCTGATAGTGGGAACTACCAGTTAGTTAGTTAAAGCTGCAGTGCTCAAAGCATACGAGCTAGTCCCTGAAGCTTATGCCAGCGCTTCCGGTCAGCCAGGAGGGAGAAGCAGTCCCACACAGAATTTGCTCGGGTATTAACAGTTCATTTCTAGCGCTGGTGTGCTTCTCCACAGGTTAAGACCTTAGAGGATCTCCAGGAATGAATCATGGTTGAACAGTTGAAAAATACTTTACCTAACCGCATTGTAACTTACATTAATGAACAGAAAGTGAACGAGATTTCAGAAGCTGCCCAGTTGGCAGATGAGTTTGTGCTGACACAAAGTGTTCGTTGGTGACAATTGTGGTCTTGATGCTGCATGTAGAGAGAGCAGTAAGCATTTGTCAGGAGGGACTGTGAAGTTCCCAGTTAAAGGAGACCGTGGTGTACATGCCATGTTGGATCCAAATAGAGTTTGCAACTACTATCTTGGTAAAGGGCATTGGAGAAATGAGTGTCCGGCATTGGAGAAATGAGTGTCCAGTCTTGAAGAAAAAGATGAAGGCTGGGTATCTATCAGCCAAATTGTCTGGAGCTGCTGCAACAGTGCGTTCAGGGGAACAAGCTAGCGCCATTGCTGCTGTACAGGCACACACCAAACCCTCTTCTTCAGAGTCTGAGGTTGTCAGGGTTCCAGGGCTATCTGACTTCTCAACAGATGAGACTGACCCCAGTTATCTTCCATTTGTATCTGGATATGTTTCGTTGGTTGGGAGTGAGAAGAAGGTATCTGTTAGGATCTTAAGAGATCCAAGGGCTCGGTGTTAACCTTCTCTCATAAGTCAGACAGTGGTATCAGTGTTGCAGTACGAAGAATGGGGATGACTGTTTTTTCTACTCCACTGCATAGACTAACCCTGTCTTCAGAGCTGCTACAAGGTGATGTGACCATGGCTGTGCATCCTGCTCTATCCATCCATCTTCTAAACCTGCTTATATCCTGAGCACACACAGGGTCGCAGGGGTGCAGGGGTGCTGGAGCCTGTCCCTAGCTATCTTTGGGCGAGAGGCAGGGTACGCCCTGGACTGGACGGCAGTCAGTTGCAGCCTGCTCTACCCATGCGAGGAATACATGTCATCCTGGGGAATGACCTGGCTGGGGCGAGAGTGTAGCCTGATACTCCTACTCAGATGTTGTCATCTCAGGCTGCTCAGGGGGACATTTCATCTTCCCAGACAGACATTTCTAAGTCTCCTATAACCACTCCAGGAGTATTTCCAACTTGTGCAGTCACATGTGCCATGCGTGCCACTGATGAGTCTAATCCTGATCATTCAGATGACAAACGAGTATCTCTTTCCTGTGCCTGCTTTTCCCTTGTTTATAACCTGCAGTGAACTGGTGAAGGAGCAAAAGAATGATCCCACACTTTGGGCTCTGTACAGCTATATTCTGCCAAAGGATGAGGTGAAGAGTCTCGCGGTTACTTTCTCCACAATGAGTTATTGGTGAGAAAGTGGGTGCCGCAAGGGAATGGTTCTATGGGTGAGGAGGTTGTGCAAATTGTTCTGCCCTTTTCACTATACCCCACTGTGCTCCAGACTGCTCATGATGGGTGTTGCAGGTCATCTAGGGGTGAGGAAAACATAACATTCTGAGACATTTTTACTGGCCATGTATGAAAAGAGATGTCTAAAACGTGTCATACTTGCCAGTTAACAGGGAAACCTAACCAGGGAATGAAACCTGCTCCTTTGTTACCAATTCCAGTTGCTGAACAGCCCTTTGAACACCTCCTGATTGACTGACTGTGTTTGGACCGTTGCCGCGTTCCAAAGCTGGTTGCCACTTTCTGCTCACAGTAATGTGTCAGGCAACCTGCTACCCTCTACCCTCTGCCTACCCTCTCCGAAATACAGCCAGATCTGTTGTCAAAGCTTTGACACAGTTTGTCAATCTTTGGTGTCCCAAAGGTTATCCAGTCTGAAAGAGGCACTGGCACTCATCTGGGCCTTACAACACTTTGAGGTTTATGTTGGTGGAGGGTCGAGTCCGCTGGTGGTATATACAGATCACAACCCTCTGACCATTCTCCACTCACTGCAAAATCCAAACCAGCGGTTTATGCGCTGGTGTCTTTTCCTCCAACCATTTAATGTGGACATTTGGCATGTGAAGGGGGCTAAAAATATAGTGGCTGATGCAATGTCTGCTTAACTTGTTTTCTCCCTGCTGGGAATCTCTCTCTACCCGTTGGGGTTGGTGCTTCCTAAGGTACCAAGTTTGCTGAGGTGAGGGCCCTAGTGGTTGAAGGATGGGACTGCTTGCAGGTTGTAGAAATTTCACATTACCTTCATTACCAATGACTTATTCAGTGCCTTATGTTCATATTTTTGACGGTTATTAGTTTAACTGAGGGTATTTCTGGGGTTCCAGAGGTGGACCCCCCGTCTTAAGGGAGGGGGTGTGACGACTCCCCCACTCCTTTTGTGTCTCACTCCGTTCTGGTTTGCAGCCTCTGGAGCTGTTAAAGGGTGGAGCTGGGAGTGTCACCTTGCTTACCCATCTGGGTGTGGCCTCCAGAAAGGATAAAAGGCCTGCCTTTCTGGTAGCTCAGCCCTCGCTCACTCTTGGCAAGGCCTGCACCAACCAGCGTGGCCATCTTCTTTGTTTGGTTTGTTGCAGAGTCCAATATTCACCACACACATTTTCACCCATCCACACACTGCTGACACCACTGACTCCTCTCCATTTTCCGCACACTGACCGTGTGTTGCTCCCTTTTTTTGTTGTCACCCCTGAGCCAGGTGTTAACACTATCCAGACAGATTTCTTTCATTTTCAAAGTTGTCTTCACACCCAGCTAAAGTGAAGTCAAGTGAAATAACCAGCCACAGAAGGCTCTTATAAGGCTTTAACAACACATCTGAAGTATGTTCATTTACAATGTTTTTTTTTGTTTTTTTGTGACCTTGTAATAAGGATCACAGAACAATATCTAGTTGTTCCTTCTGTCAATGTTTAAACTAAATAGGTCACTGGCCAGGCTCTGATATGGCATGAAATTGTGACTTTCATTATTTGTGTTCCTGTTTGCTCCATTCATTTTCAATGTGGGTTATGTGTTACTGCCTCACACACTCAACTTAAACACTTTAACTGAAGACAAACTTTTCCACAGTGGTAAAGGGGTCCATCATATAGAGATGGGTTTTCACTACATCTTTGTCTTTGCAACTCTAATGTTTACGGTACAAACCAAACATAGTGCTAAAAAAAATATACCTTCTGCCAGTGGGCACAGCTTCCTCCAGCACGTGATGCCGCCCTCCTGGGTGAACTGGCCCATGGTTGTCTCCAGCAGGAACAGGGGTATGCCGCAGGTCACCACAAATACCAGATATGGCACCAGGAAAGCACCTGAATTCACAAAGAATACAACAACTTGTACTTTTTTTTTTTTTTAAGTAGCAAGTAGTGACCATCATATTTGCTTACCCCCTCCATTTTTGTAGCAGAGGTAAGGAAACCTCCACACGTTGCCCAGGCCCACAACATTTCCAGCCACAGCCAGGAGAAACTCCACTTTGCTGCCCCAATGTCCTCTCTCTTCCACCTTCGCTTGCTTGTCTTTTGTTGCACATTTTTTATTCAACATACCCAAAAGCTCAGTCAGTTTCCAATCAGCCCCTTATGCTGTGTGTCCAGGTTTTTTCTGCCTTTATATTCACTGCAAATTTAGAGTCATATAATGAGCAACTGCAGACCAGTTAATCAGTTCTCTGTGAAAATGTAAATAATTTCTTGGTGAAGCAGCAACCGATCAGAAAATACCAGGCTGCTTGTTTCGACAACAGCTAACATGAATTAGAAAACTACATTTTCAAAGTTGTGTGAAGGATGGCGAGACAAATGTATGTTTGCTGCAGTACTTAAATGCAACAGACTTGAAATAATCTGTAATGTGAAAACTACGTCTAATCTTTATCTTTATTACTCAGCTGCAATGTAACAAGATTCTGTTTGCAAGGGAAAAAGCCTGCACCTGGTGTATGATGTTCAATTAAGATTCAACAAGCAATGTAACAATGTTACTTGTTTTTTTTTTTCAGTCTTTGTGAATTATTCACAAATAATGCATTGTGCATGTGTGCATGATTGTGAATCTCTGTTTACGGCAATTTAAGAAATTTGTTCAGAATTAGTTGTCCTTTAGTTCCAATACATTTTTTCGTTATTTCCTCACTGCATGGTGGTATGTAATCAACATCATGTCCAGAAGTTGCAACTGCAAATAATTGACAGCTATTGACAGAAACAATAAAATTATTCCTTTTTTATTCATTACACCATCTTTGAAAATTACAGTAGCAAGCACATAATCACTAAATGAGAAAGACCTGTGTCCTTGCGTTAAGTGTACTTACTTCAAACTACATTTGTTTTTTTTTGTTTGATCTGTCTCTGTCCTTTTGCATTTCTTTTTGTGTCACTTTCTGTGTGTAGATTGCTGGAATCCAGTGATCAACACGTAGATTTGTTTGACCTGCAAAACATTTGTAATCACATTGACCTAAAGCAGAGAAGACCACTGCAGGCCCAACAATAAGAAAGAGATGCCTGTGAGCGTAATCCGTCCAACTCCACTGGTTTCTGTACTTCTGTGTGTTGGCTGCCTCTCATACCTCTGTGTTGGTTGCATCTGGCCAGGTGTTAAATGGCAGCGCTTCATGTTTCCAGCTGTGTCCCACACCAGCAGCTCTGCCTGAGCAGAGCAGCAGCTGGAAGAGTACCTCGCCCACAGTGGCTGAGATGAGCCCAGTCCCCACTCAGATACATTGAAAGGGGCATCTCCTTTCTCTAATGTGGCCTTATGGTGGTGATGATGGTGGTGGTTGTGGCTTCCGCTGGTTGTCTTGTCCCCGTCAGCCTGTTGCTGGTCGAGGCCAGGCTGGGCCTCTTCCAGGCTGTCCTCTGTGGGTCGGGGGCTGTGGAATAAAGTCAAAATGCCTTCGCCCTTCTGTAGCTGGAGGGCAGCAAGGCCAGAGCGCCCCCGGTCTGACACGACCAGAGACACACTCCAGCTCGACTCACTGCAAATGGAGGGACAGGTGGACTGTACTCGTGCAGCGGAGCAGGATGGTGGAGACGTATCAGGATCCTACAAGACAGAGAAAAAGTGATGTCAGCGCTGTACACAGGAAATTAAATGATCAGTTTAAGATGAACGAATGACCCATATGTACGAAAAAAACCAGAAGACCTCTGTACCAAATCTCTCTAAGGTTTTAAGTTACTGCTCACCGGGGGGACCACAGTTAAGTAGACCACTGCATAATTTGAGTCCAGAGAGTCAAGATCATGCACTGTGAGTGTGAGGGTGACAGTTTCCCCGGCCTGAGCTGTGGCAGGGGTGTAGAGGTCCACTTGTCCCGTGGAAAGACCCTCGTTCTGAAACAAGAAAACTGAGAGACAGAAACTCACATTTTAAAGAAGTATGAAATGTTCACATGACTGAACATAGTTGCAAATGAAGCACATATTACCAGATTTCCCCCTGGGATAAATAAAGTATTCTGATTCTGATTTTGATGATGTAAGAACTGAAATGCCTTGCTTTTGACTCAGTGGCAGAGCTTGATTCACCTGTGCAGTCCTCTCTTATGAAGATATCCACAGTCATCATCAGCCATGAGACTGAACACTCGTGCTGGGCCGTGGTTCAAGACATCAAAGCCCACCATTGTGCTGTGACCAGGAACCAGGCGGGGGGCAGACAAGACCTGGAGAGAAAGAGACCCGCAAACTATGAAAGATTATCACAGCAAGCCTAGTAGTGATCAGTAGCTGCAGCAGAGCAAGCTGTTAAAAAACCTCTTGTGCACTCTTTTTGCTGAAAACATATGCCTGTTCTGTCTGGATATTGCTGAACCAAAACAGTGAGGTTACAAGAGATAAAATGAAAACACTGAGCTAAAAGATGCTAAAATGTTCCATAAAGCTGAAAAGGGAACTACTGAATCAGTCAAGTCTGTGCATGTATCACTGTGAATGACACCTTTCACTTGACATGTAGTAATTTTTTCTCTTGTTGATTTAATGTCGATTGGTGGACCTTTGAATGTACAGTGGATCACTTAAAACACTGAATCTGTTTGACAGAACAGGTGTTATTTTTGAGGAATAAACATCCATACAGCTTATTTAACAACTGAGTAGGACAGCCCATGTCTTGTTATGATTACCTGTATCTGAACATGAGTGGGCTGGACCATTTCTGCGGAAACCCTCTCCAGCTTGTTTCCTCTGCTGTCCTGACCTGTCAGTCGAACACAGAAGGGCACTTTGGGAACAGAGTCCACCCGTCCAACCAACTCCTCCACAGAGTAGGATGATGAAGAGGAGGATGAGTTCAGCTTCACCTGCTGGAGACTCTCCCTGTCTGCACCCAGCAGTGTCACATGACTGAAAGACGCCTCCTCATCAGGAGCCAGGCCTGTCACAGCCAGCACCAGAAAAGCAGGGACTCCTGGGAATTTGAATAAGGAACAGCAGGAAGTTTCCTGGTTACTGATACATCACTGATAAAATTACGTTTGGAAAAAAAATCAAAATCCCTTACCTGCTATTGGGCTACCCTCCACTCTCGCCAGACCTGGGTGTGTCTCATTGGTTACAGTGGCAAAGTAATACAGGAAATCTACACTGCTGTCACCTGGGGATGCAGATCAAAAGAGTCTTTGTACTTGTAATTACCTGTTATTGGATTTGCTTAATGTCTGACATGTATTTGACTCATACCTATTACATTGAATGTGAGGTGTCCGTCGCTCTTGGCTTGGAGAGTCCACTGGCCTGGCTGTATAGGAGGGGGCAGGCTGATGCGGTACAGCCCCTCAAAGTGCTCCAGCTCTGCCAGAGGGCCTTTCTCTCTCAACAGGGACTGGCTTTGGTCTAACAGGAAGAAAGATGAGCAACTTGGCTTATTTCATGATCAAATGCAAAGAAGACTAACAGTGATGGAAGACTGTGAGTAAAAAAACACTAACGCTGTATGCATTTAACTCCCACTTACAGCTTATAAACTATACAGCTTTGCCCTACAGTTACCTGATGGACTAGTGAGGATACACTCGGTCAGGATGCCAGTGACGTGCAA